>SNVD02011092.1:0-549975 GCA_013180625.2 Boswellia sacra
AATTAATCAGAGGTCTTTGAGAAGTTCTATGCTTTTTTTGTGTGTTGGACTTTATTCTTTTGGTTATTGATTTTAAGCCAAGATATTCACATTTATTGGCATTTGAACTGTAGTTTAAACTGGCAGCATCAGCTTTGTAAAAATCCAAGGCCAAATCCTGACATAAAGACCCTGTTTGTGGACCACAGTTGTGGACAGCCAAATGGAGCTAGAGCCCCATCCCCTGTTACCAATCCCTTAATGGGTGCTGTTCCGAAGGCCGCCGGTTTTCCACCATTGAGTGCACATGGTGTAAGGGAAATTTTTTTTAAAGATTTTATATTATTAAGCTAATTTGAATTTCTAGAACTTGAACTTAAATGTGTGTTTACAGCTATTTCAGCCTCCTCCTGCTGTTCTTTCAACATCTCTTGCTGGATGGATGGCTAATGCATCTCCTGTGCCTCACCCTGCAGCTTTTGCAGGGCCTATAGGTTTGACTGCTCCTAATAATGCAGGTACCTATAGAAAAACTTATGTTAATGAGCAGTATTTTAAATTTTAAAGCTATTTAGTTTCCTTTTTTTTCTTTTAAATGCCTTTTAAATTGCCTTAATACTAATAATTACATATATAACATGTAAAAATGTGATCTGAAGCCATGCCAACCTATTTCTGTTTTGTAAACATTAAATCACAAATAAAGGGATAATGAACATTACCTAATGAACCAGATGTGGAGCCATCGGTTGTTGCCTGCCTTGAGAAGTTAGCAAAATTTGGTGATTACCAATGGTATATTGTACTACTGTGCTTTTAGAATATGTGTGAGATATATTTAATGAGTTAATTAGTTTTGTTTAGAAGTGGTATATCTCTGATATTTAGTGTTAAACTGGAGCCATATTCATGCTTTATATGCTTTTGTTATGAATGTTAATTAGGATTATTTCTCTTGTGCAGTAATAATGCCATGGGGCTTTGGTCTAAAATTAAGGGAAAAGGTACTGAATATAAGAATCCCGCATTAGTTGGACAGGTATTCTTATTGACATTCTTTATGATTCTGCATTCTTGGATCTCGAATTTCGCTTTGTGCTCACTTAATACGTCCATTGACTGTTAATGCCCTTTTGTACTTTTGGTTGTGTAGGCCATCTTGAAAAATCTTCCTCCATCTGAAATGATAGATTCCTGCTCTGTAGCATGTGCTGGATTCGTTAATGTTGTGTTATCGAAAAAGTGGATAGCAAAGGTGTTTGCATGTTCTTGTATTTTTATGCTTGATCTGTAGCTTCTTCTTTTTCTTTTCTCCCTCTATACGTGGAATATGTTAGAGTTTATTGTATTGATGTCATTTTGTAAGGCCAGTTGTTTGTTTATTGCATCTGTAGAGCATTCAGAAGATGCTTGTTGATGTTATTGAAACATGGGCGCCAAAGCTTCAGATTAAAAGAGCTGTGGTTGATTTTTCCTCACCTAACATAGCAAAAGAAATGCATGTTGGCCACTTGAGATCTACTATTATTGGTGACTCACCAGCCCGAATGCTTGAGTTTTCAAATGTTGAAGTTCTTCGGCGGACTCATGTTGGTGATTGGGGTACACAAGTAGGTTTGGTTTCTGAGGATTCATATTCTCTAGGGTGGAAGAGATGCGCGAGCTGTTCCAGAGTGAAATGAGTGAGAGAAAGTAGAAGAGAAGTTCTACTGGGAAGAAGAAGTCCAAGAATTCATTTAAGAGCAGGTCACGGTATGTTTTACCTCATTTATTTTCTTCCTGTTTGAGGATCTGAATTCTTTGTGCTACTTGTGAATTAATTTCCAACTCGAAATCAACATCTAAAAGCCAACTTCCTATTTCAATAATTTATTAAAAAAAAAGTTGCAGCATTCTTGAAGCATTGGGCCCCTTGAATATAATGAAACTTTTAGGGTCTGTTTGGCATTATTTTAAAGTTGTTTTTGAAAAATTATATCATAAAAAATGAAAAGATAGACAAGTTCTGTGCCTACAAAATTTGATCATGTGCTGTTCTATGGTTAATATTTTATTCTTCTGTCTTTTGTTCTGTCAATCGAAGAACAGATTTCTGAAATAGCAGAACATGTTGCTTAATAATTTTAATGTTTTTTTTCCCAAGAGGATAACTTCTTGGTTAGATATTTGCTGGCCGAGGAAGAGGTCTAGAAATCAAATCCTCGTGACACCAAAGTCAAAGAGCAATAATTGCTGTGGTCATTGGGGTAGATAAGGTGGTGGAACTGTGGTTTAAAAATAAAAGAAAAAATTAAGTAAACTTTACACCACTTTGGCTATCTTCATTTGCTTTCTGCCAATCACTCTCATTATCTTAGTTTGAGCCTACTGTAAAGTGCACTTGACTCCTCTGAGAAAATTTATATGCATTTGTTTTCATTATGTGGTTGAACTTAGAGAGGAAAGCGGAAAGATAGTATGGTTTTTCTGTTCACTGCTTTGTGATCAAATAGCCTGCTTTTAGTTTCAGGTTTCCTGCTACCTTTAGTCATTGTGTAGTCATCGTGCACGTTGTTCCTCATGCTAAATAAATCTGTTTATTATGCCTTAGATCCAAGTTTGTCAGAAGTTAAGCATCATTGGAATTGATTAATCTTGATGCTGCTAATCAACTATTATGTAAATAGCATAATCCACTTTCTTGGCTCTGTCTCTCAGAGTAATAACCATCCCCATATGCAATGTGGTCCTTATAACCATCCAAGTAGCTTAGCGATTATTTTTATTATTAGGCAATTCCAAATGTTTGCTTTGCATTCATCTCTTGTTTAATTTATTGACTAACAACTCTAGTAATGTGAGTGCATATGTGCTAATTGTTGTGATTCGCTACAAAATTATGAAAGAAAATTTTCTCACATTAATCTGGTTGGTGTTTCAGTTATAAGTGCAAATAGTGCGCCTGATGGCATTTAAGAAGTACCAGTGTACATTGTGAAGTTGCGAATTATGTGTCAGCCTGTTTCCTCTTAGGATCATTCTGTGAAACAATTCTGCACAATTAAAATTGAGAGGAGATAAATTTTGTGGTAAACCCATCCAAGATGTTGGGGTTGGTTGAGTAATAGATATTAAGTCGGTAGCTTGCCATCATTTTACTTCAGTTACACATTTGATGTATTTTTTCATAAATTTATAATCCAGTTGGGTTTTTTCCCCCCTTGTAATGAAATGTCGTTTCATTTGTATTTTGTTATATTAAATTTCAACCATTGTTTAGGTGCGATAAATAATATTTTGTGGAGATCTCATTCTATTAGTACTCATAAGCTGCATGCTTTTTTGTAAAAATCATATCATGATTATCTAACTTATAGTTTTGACTCACAATGATGTGCATCTATAAGTGGATATTTGTGAACTTGCAAAGATTCTGTCGCAACTTTGGAAAGAGTCTTGAAAAGAGAGAAACATGAGATAATAAATGAAGGATGTTTCTATCTTTGTCATCCTTGAGAAAATGAGTTATACAATGTATAAGAGTCCTTATCATGTGTTTGTTTATTTATTTATTTTTGTATTTTCCATCAACTGTGATCTTTTTAATTCAGTCTCTAAAAAGAAAATCTTTGCTTGCCTTCCAAAAGATTAAAAACCTAATTAATAGGAATTAAAATTTGCTGTCTTAGCTGCTCATTTTTGCTTTAGTTGTTTATTTTCAGGGCATGGGAATCTCTGTCAGATGTGACATGCTGTAGGTTACTAGTTGTTGTTTATAACTCAGTTTGCATCCTTCAAATTGGAGTGGCAGCTGAATCCTCCACTGATGGTGAGATGGTGACTGTGGATGCTGATAAATTGATGCAAGGATCTATTTATCAAGGTGTTATGAGATCTGGATCTCGTAAGTAACAAGTTAAGATATTTACTGTAAATATTATTGTTTTTAATTGTTTTGTTATCTTATAATCTTAAGAAGATACATTTCAAAGAAATTATTTTATCTAGATGGGTGTCTTTTATATTCTTTTTGCAGAGAATTACTTGACCAACCTATTTCTCTATCCTGGGAAGTCTGAGTTAACATTTCTTCCTCCAAATACTCAGGTGATCAACCTCATTTTTTCTTAGTAGCTTATATTTTTTTCCTTTTTAGTAGGGGATTAAGATTCTTTAAATTCGTCAATGTTACTGGATAAATCATCAATTTCCAATCCTTTGGTTGTAATTTTTTTCCTGTTATCACCAAAAAAACTTGATGTTGACTAGAAAGGAAAAGTATCTTGTAAGTTATACTATTGTTTGGTTTCCTATTGAATCACTGCTACAATGATGAAAGTGAAGAGGTGCTTGGATATTCATTTGGTTCTACCTCTCAAAATCCATGTACTCAGATAAATACACATCCCAACATTTTGAATAAAAACCACTCAATTTTGATGCACAGCTTATCTTTCTTCTCTGCCTACCATCTGAATTTGAGACTTGCTTTTCTGCCTATCATCTAAAATGAGGTTGTTTTGATGTATAGAAGATTCTTTTCACAGTGTTATGAATAAATCATTCCACATTTTCTTTTGTTTTCATTTAGCTACTAGTTACTCTTCATTGGACTAAAATTAGCCTCAATTATCAATCATATTAGAACAGAACTCATTGGTAATCAAATGTGCCCTTGTAGAACTCATTGGTAATTAAATACAAATATCCATTTTAATAACTATTTCACAGAGAAGCTGTTTGTCTTGCATTTGTGATACTGACTTTTTATAACTTCTTATACTAACTTCTTTGCGGTGAATAAATTACATTTGAATGTCATGGTGCAATGCTGCAACTTAAGTAGTTGATATCCTTTGGTTGATCTTATGGTTGGTAATCTTAGTGCTGTAAAATTATTGCTCCTTATGATTTACCTTGCAGGCAGTGGGAATAATTACAGCAGTAGAGGACTCTGTTAGTGACTTTAAAGTTGGCACTCCTGCTGCCATCATGACATTTGGGGGCTATGCTGAATATCAAATGGTATGATATCCTTGAATTTGTCTACGATGGGTTGCTTCACTGGTTGATTTGATAAATGTCCTCAAGTCTTTACATTTGAGTGCTCATAAAATGTTGAATCAAATAATTATCTCATCAATTATAGATTGTTTCCATGAGACAGGTTCCTTGGAGGTATCCTCTGTGCAAAGGCTTCCATGTTACTTCAAGTAAGTTACAAATCTCATATTTTCAAATTCATTATGACCTTTTTTTTTTTTTCTGATGTGCTAAAACTATATGCAGTGTTTGTTCGCTGATAATGTTGTTTATATTTACTTTCTCTTTTCAGAATGTTCTGCATCATTGATTTATGATTAAACACTGCATATAGTATATTCACATTGTGTTACGGTTTTTGATTTTATAATTTATGATTTTTCATAAATTATCTTTCACTTTTATTTTTTTCTTAGCCTTTTTTTTGGTCTGTATGCTTTTGAGTTTAGTTCGCCTTCGAAACGAAGTCAATCCTTTTAATCAACTGATTGAAAGTTCAAATACTTTAGAACACCTAAATATGAGAAACTTTAATGTGATTTTTATACTTTTTTTTTTCTTCAGTTAGCGACTATGAAATGAGCATAAGCGGGATTAATGCCAAATATAGTCGCAATATATGTAATGTTGATTGTTGAGGTCCTGTTATCTAACGCATACATTACATAGCTGTTGAGTTTCAGGGATTTTGGGGCTTTATCACCTCAACATGGTCGTCGAATTGAATTTTCATTCGAATCCTTTCCCAAAGTTTCCGTTTAGTGCAATTTGGATAGAAGGGAATAGTATTCTTAATTGCGACCTAAGCATTTGTGAAAATAATGTTTCAGGACATTAATAGTTCTATAATATTTGGATTGATGATGTGGGAAATGAAATCTGCGAATTGTGTTTTGAATCAATTGCAGTTATATTCTCTTCAGTGCAAACTGTTGGGAGAATAGGTCGGCTTTGATATCACATACGGTCTGTTCTTGTTTTGCTTTCAACTTATTTCAAATAAACGGTCGGCTTTAATGTTTTGTTAGTAATATTTGTTGATTTCCAACTTTATGATGAATAGAACGCTGAAAGCTAAATTCTGTTCTTACTGGCATGGGGCTGTCTTTGTTGATTTGAGAAACCATTTTACTGAATGCATTGATCAAGCATTATCGTCTTTATTTCACTTGTCTGGTTAGAAACAGTATTAAGTGATTTCAATTTAATCACACTATTAATAAGCTCATATCTAATGTCCTGATGATGAAACCCTGGTTGATGACAAATTTGTGATCATATTCATTACTTTCACTAACAAATAGTATTTACTAATCTAGCTAGCAAGCTCTTCTAGAAAATTGCTCTAATCATTTCCTAGTTTAAGGCATTTTGATGTTTGGATGCCTAACAACCTATACTTGATTGGTTATGGCGTCGCTCTTCAAAACTTGCCTGTGTAATGCGTTAAAATTTCAGATTCTCCATCTCACTCTTCTATTTTTTAATCTGTGTCTACTTGCTCATATCAGTAGACAAAAGTTATGTCATGTGTGATGATCTAGATGATTTATTAAAATTTCGCCTAGTTTCCTTCTGCAGGTTCTAAAAGCATGAAATTTACGAATATTTCCATATTCAAGCATGAAATTTTGGGATATTTCACTGTTTTGGCATATGGCTTACAGATTCTGGGTTATGTTGTAGATGAGAAATAGAGGCCGGTGTGGATAATTCTCAAGTTAAAAGTGATGGTTCCATGGCTTCTTCTTGGCACTGGGCATGATAATTAGTCATAATTGATCCGATGACTGTGACCTTGACAAAATATAGGAGAATGGCTTTGAGATGAAGTGCCTGCGGAATATAAATAGTGGAATTTTGCATGACACTTTGTATAGTGGGAATGGTGGCATGCATAACAGCATTAGCCTATTTAACCAGCACAATGTGGTGTGTTGGCACAATACAGGGGAATGGTGGAGCCAGTTGTGGCCTTGCTAGTTGAGAGTATAGTTCTGTAATCATCTAAAGTAAAATTCTATGTTCGCATTTAGTTTTTGAGCTAGTTTGTGTGGTGTGCTCTCTTAGTTTTGCGGAATTTTGAAAGAAACAAAGTAAAAGTTCTGAACATAATTTTCCTGGTCAATGATGGAAACTGTGCTAAACTAAACTGAAAGCTGGAATACTCTCGTTGTTGACCACCAACTATGATTATGGGCTGCTTTTCCATCTACATGCCAAACAATTTCGATGTTGAATGGTGGAAGCTGGACATTCTGAAATATGTGTTGAAAATAATGTTTTCGTTGTTAAGACATTTCTTAATTATTTAACGGGATCTGCTTTTGTTAGCCGCCAAAAATTTCATGCCTTGCCGGCCCCAGATTTGGTACTTTACCTTGACGTGCCAACACGGGTAAGATGTTTACGTTAAAATGTCTAATGTTAGATTTATTTTGGTTTCTTTTCTTTTCTTGCTGGAAAATTTTGTGTCAGAAATTTTCAAAGGCCAACCGCAAGAGACTTTTGTTGTGCTTTCTGTGTCAACAATTACATTTCGGATATCACTAACCTTTAAATTTTTTACACTAACTCTTGATATTTGCTTGTTCTGTAGGCAATTTGATCACCCTTATCCAAGCGCCATGCCTAAGAAGAAATTAGAGTTTGTTGTTGTTTTGTCCATTTGCCCTTTTGCTGGCGAGCACAGTTGCTATAGACATCGCTCAAGGTAAATTACTAAAGTTTCCTGATGCAATTGCAACTTATAGATGCATGTCAACCCTTAAGAGGATGTTGAGATACAGCTGCTGGAATATTTTTTTGGATCATGTTTTAATGACTTGTCAAAAAAGGAAACCCAAGCCTTTCCCTTCTGTGTTTAATTCTTTTTTTTTTCCTTTTACCTCCTGAAATGGATGTCAAATATGTATTTTATAGTCAACAGTTGTCGTTTGTGTTGTATGAATATGGACAGGAATGAAATCTTTGTTCTTCAAACTGTGATCCTGGCTTCTCTGCCATGTTGTAATCTAATCGAACATTTGAACTATACATGTTCAAGGATTCAGAAAGAAGGGAAGAAGAAGGAAGAATCTAAGGTTAAAACTCAGACTTTTGTTTTAGTTTGATTCTTGATTAAGGGACATTTTACAGTATTGGGTTGATAATGTTATCGGTTAGTACAACTTTTGTTTTGTGTAAAGCAGGGTTCTTTTTTTTTTTGAGTAGAAAATAAATAGTCCTTGGAATTGATAAACATCTTCTACAAGAGTTTATTAATGCCACTGGAAAGTCCGTCTTTTTTATTAATGCCAACTTTCTACAAGAGTTCTATAGCGTTTTAGAATGCCGTGGTTCCATGACTATATGCTTGCCACTGGTGTGTTATGTTTCTGGTGGCATTTTCTAGTCACAAAGTGGGAAATGCAGTCTGATAGGTGAAGGTTAGTGTGAAATTGGGGAGAAATGGCGAGCGACCTCTTAGGAACTCTCAAACTTGTGGAATTTATCATCATGCTGCACTTGTGTTCACTTAGACATTTTTTTGTATTTGTTGCCTTATCTTTTAAGCTATGAGTGTTGGTGTATATTTCAAAGTTTGGGACGTTGAGAAGGGTTAAGGGTTGGGGCTTTTGGGGGGGTCTCATGTGGGTTTTGCTCAGTTGCATAGTAGATTTCATGTTGAGCGACAGTGGCTTTTGCTTGCTGTGACGCTGTGACAAAAAAGTTATCTACAAGAAGACACAAATCAGATGGAAGGAATCTCAATTCAAGGGATGTGCATCCATCATATTTCGCACTGGATTCGATTAACTTAAGGAAGGTCCCTAATATGATTTACTGTGACATTTGTTCCTTTCAGCCAATGGAAATTTATGTCGATGACGAGGCCAAGCTGACCCTTCATGGTCTTGTTCAGGTATGTGTTTGGTAACCTTGAAGTTGACATTTTTAGCAGTTTTCATTTATGTTGAATTCTTACTTTGGTAATTGGGAAATGACAGCACTACATCAAATTGAGTGAGCTGGAGAAGAACCGGAAGCTCAACAACCTACTTGATGCATTGGACTTTAATCAAGTTGTCATTTTTGTCAAAAGTGTGAGCAGAGCCACAGAATTGAACAAGTTACTTGTTGAGTGTAACTTTCCCTCTATATGCATCCATTCTGGCATGTCCCAGGAGGAAAGGTTTGTACATCTTTTGGTGAATGCTATATTTCTTGGTGCAATTACTTTTTTAGTTGTTAGCTGTAACAATCTTTTTTTTAATGGTTTATCTGCGTACTTGTCTACTTCCCTGAAATGCTGTTGGAGTTCTAGTTTCTGGCATAATTTTCTTCTGTTGTACTTCTACTGGTGTTTATTTTCCTTTATTTCCTTATGGTACCTTTGTCAGCATTCAATCGGATTTATCAGTGCTTTTGTATACTAAAGGAATCATTATTAGTTATTTTGAAATGAATTGTAATAATAGAATATGTCTTGTTTGTGATCATAAAAGTAGAGGATCTAATGAGAAGCTTAATAGATGTCACTGCATTTGAAGCTTTTTAAAGTACTTATAAGGGACAATTATGTGCTAGATGAAGTTCTTCTAAGAATGGAAGTTCTTTTTGTGGTGTTTGTGAATGTTGAACAGTATTGGTCAATAAAGTGTTTCAAATTGGTGGAGCTGGAACAATTTTGACATCTGTTATGCTCGTATCTTTTAAATCTTTGAGTTCTTCTTGTCTGTGCTGGTGGGTTTACCTGATTTGGCAGTCACTGTCATTAACTCTTTTTGTTTTTGATCTGCTTTGTTGTGGATTCTCTGCAGAGTAAATAAAAAGTTGTTCTGTGGTCTCCTTATAATATAAGAAGAAGTTTTCAACTGTTTTTTTTTGTGGTCCTTTATTTTGTTTTATGTTTTTAGACGAAGTGTTTAATTTATTTTCACTGTAAAAATCGTTTTCAGTTTACTATAGTTATATTATGAATTGTTACTTTTTAGTTTCTATGGCTTCGTAGAGTGTTGTATACATTTATTTTTGTTTCTGGTATGTATGTTTGTATACCATGCACTGGCTTTAATGTGAATATCAACTTGTTTCCATCTCTTAATTAATCCTTTGATGTGATGCTTGTTCATATTAATCACAAACATTGCAATCTTACGGCGGTGGTTGAAATAAGCTGGTTGTTTTCTTGTAGGTTGACACGTTACAAGGGTTTCAAGGAGGGGAATAAGAGGATTCTTGTGGCCACGGATTTGGTTCGTAGAGGAATTGACATTGAGCGTGTTAATAATAGACCTTGCAGATTTCAGGATTTAGTCCTTTTGCTAGGATTTTGATCCATGTATTTTTGTCCAATGCAGGTTTTCTTGTCTATAGTGGCTTAGTTTTGGTTGTGGTTGTTGTACTTATTTTCCGATTTGAATCATTGAAAGTGAATGATTGGTATGCTTTAAATTACGGTGAAATATTGTCAGCTTAAGTTCTAGTACCATAAAACTCATTTTCGGGGTTGCAATCTGCTCTACTTTTGCAGTAAGTGCTGAAATGCAGGAGCAACTGAAGCAATAAGCTGGGAATGAACCCACAAGAAGCAATAGCAAAAGTCAAAACCCTTTCTGATGTTGAGGGGTTGTGTGTTTCATTTGCTGCTACACATGGTTCCTCTGATCCTGTCCTTGCTGTTAAGGTATTTCTTGATGTTTTCTTGTGCTGTTTATTCTACTAAATTTTAAAGAAATTCCCCTACTCGCACGGCACTTTAGGATCTATTAAAATTATATTTTGGGTTTTCTTTATGTATAATCTGTATCATTGGTTTTATAAATTCACACTTGATTATTCTTATTGATCAACTTATATTGTCTTTATTAAAGGAATTGTTGGATGAGGAACCTTACAAGGCTGAAGACATTAAGAAGATCACTGGGGAAAAGCTTTCATTGATATTTGGAAATAGTCGGTCTTCTTTGGATGTGCTAAACGTAGCCAAGCACTTCAAGTTCCATCAGGTATACCTCATTGGTTGTCAGCAAAATTTGCTGCATATTAAATTTTCTAATCATTTTTTTGTATTTTGTTTGGAATTTCATTTTTTTTTAATTGCTGTTGGTGGTATGTTTAAATGTTAGGATATTCCAGTAGATATGGTTTTTTTTACAAACTGTCAAAAATCTACTACTGGTTTTTTTTTTTCTCTCTCTCTCTCTCTCTCTCTTTTTCTCAATAAAGCCTTTGGTCTAGACTTTTATAGTGTGTTCATCGAAGTAAAACTTGTACCATCCTCATATTTTTCTTAAAACTTGTACCATCTTCATATTTTTCTCATTACCTTTATAATTTATTGAACATTCTAGGTTCTCTGCAGAGGAAACTTTAGTGAGCTCAACCTGTCTGATCTGGGTCAATGTCTATCCTTTGAGCTTAGATAAATTTGATTGGAATCTGCAATCTATTTGTTAATTGGTTGTGTCCCTTCATGTAGATTTTACTATCAAACAAATCACCCCAACCTCAATGATGGCTTTATCATTTTTTTAATTATTTATTTTTAGAAGTCCTTGCTTGTGTTTTGATGGGATTGGAACTAACTGCGTGGATTGCTAAATTCTAACTTTTGGAAGGATTCTTTTGCAGTGAGGAAGACAAGTTGAAGAAACTTGGTGACCTTATGAATGACAGCCACTACAGCTGTAGCATATTATATGAGTGCAGGTAGACAATTGTCCCATCCAGCTTCCTAAATATGTGTGATGTGAAAATTGATTACTTTACCATTTTAGGAGTAGAAGAGTATGTATATATCAGACTTAACTTCTAGTTGTAGTAAATTTTTCAACCATTGAATTCACATAATCAATTCTACTATTTAAACATACAAAGAACTATTTATATCTCTTTTTAATTAAACATACAAAGAACTATTTATATCTCTTTTTAATTAAACACTCGCACATATCATTTATTGAATTCAATAGTGTATAATAAATCTATGAGAGGAGCTATTTGTGTGTGTTGTATATGCCAAATTGGAGTATTGACAATCGTACAGGGTACAAAAATAACAAAAATTAGTACTATTATGTTTCTTAAGAAGTAAAATCATATCTGTAATTACAAAGCCATATTTATCGGTCAAAAACTGATAAATATTGTATTGGAATCATATTTATCGGTCAACAACCGTCAAATATGATGAAATTTAAATAATTCTACCGTTGGCATGCTATATTTATCGCGCAAAAACCGATAAATATGGTAGAATTAAAATTGGACTCATATTTATCGGTTTAGAAGCGCCAAATATGGTAATTTTAAAAATATTGAGACATTTTGTCATTCAATAAGCGCCAAATATGGTAAAATTTAACAATTTTGACTGTTACAATGCCATATTTATCGGTCAAAAAGCGATAAATATGGTACAATAAAAAGTGGGTTAATATTTATCGGGAAAAAAAGCGTCAAATATGAAGAAATTTAAAAAATTTGACCGTTGTGAACCATATTTATCGGACAAAAAGCGATAAATATGGTAAAATTAAAATTGGAGGCATATTTATCAGTCCAGAAGCGCCAAATATAGTCTTATATGCCATATTTATCAGAAATAAAGCGTCAAATATGATGTAATTTAAAAAATTGACCGTTGCCACTCCATATTTATCGGTCAAAAAGCGATAAATATGACTTCTACCATATTTATCGCTCTAGAAGCGCCAAATATGGTGAAATTGTGACCTAATTTATCGGAAAAAAAGCGTCAAATATCATGAAATTTAAAAAATTGACCGTTGATATTGCATATTTATCGGTCAAAAAGCGTCAAATATGATTAAATTTAAAAACTTGACCGTTACCGTATCATATTTATCGGTCAAAAAGCGATAAAAATGGTGCCATTCAAAAAATTTGACCGTTAGAAACTACTATATTTGTCACTTTTATGTGATATATTTGGCGCTTTTATGTGCCGAATATGATCTAAACAATATTTGGCGTTTTGACCGACCGCCAAATATTGTCAAATATACCATATTTGACGGTGCCATTGGTGGCGCTTTCGTGACCGCAATGGTCATATTTGACGGTCAAAGACCGCCAAATATGACATTTTTTCTTGTAGTGATGGCCTTGGACAAAAGTATAAAATAGACCTTCTATTTTTAATAATAGAAATATTTTTAACTTTTATTAAGACTTCAAATTGTTTATATCGAACCCTATTGTCACAAAAATAGACCTTCTATTTTTAATAATAGAAATATTCTTAAATTTTATTAAGACTTAAAATTGTTTATATCGAACACTATTGTCACATTTTTTTTCTTAAATTTTAAAGGGGTTGTAATGATTATCCTATCTTTTTGAGTTTAACTTATTTACATATTTTTAATGTTAAAATTAATAGAAGAATGTCTATGATGAGTTTTTTAAGATGTAAAAATTAAATTTATAAAAACAATAAAAGACCTTTATTGATAAAATAAAATATGGAAGTTAGGAGAGGAATGTGGGATTATCCTTAAAAAAAAAAAGTCTTGAATGTTTAATTAAGTTGTACAAATTTTATTATTTTTTTATTTTTTTTGGTGTGAAGAAGGGTAAAACAATTATTTAGCATTCAAAGCCACTGTCAGGGCATGTTCCTGACAAACGGCAAATTTTCACAAAATAACCCCTTCCAACATCCACTTCCCATGTCTAACTTCATTTTCTAATTTAACTATTTTTAACCATTTTTATCAAGCGAAAGTACTTAAATATCCTTAAGAATTATGAAAATACCAAAATTAGAAATCAAACCTAAATCATGTCTTTGCAAAAATCACGGCTTGCCTCTTCTTCTCACCCTTGGCCTCCTTTTCCACTCACGTGTTCTACCTACTTCTACTACCAACTACTCTCTTGCTTGTTTCTATTATTAGCTTCAGGCTCTTTTTGTTGTCCAAAACTGAAGTGTGCGAGAGAGAGATGGGAAACATAAGCGAAGTGGGTTTAAAGACTTGGTGAAGGTAGGTTTAATGTTGAGGAGGCCAAGGAATTTGATAAAATTCTAAAAGAAGCAATAACAAAAAGTAAAGGGCTGTTGGACACAAAAGAGGTTTGGAAGGGGCTTGTGGCTAAGAAAGTGCTAAAGCCACGGCACCCACTTGGGTTGCACCAACTTGTATATTACAGTGTGTATAATGATTGGATGCCTCCATCAATGGACCTCCTCTTTATTGGTTCCCCTCTCTGTAAATTTTTCATTCTTTTCTCTAATTACATTTTCGCTTGTTTCTTCTCATTTTGTTGTGTAATTTTGTTTGTTTTTATTGTTTTTGTCTTTGATCCTTTTAGTTTAACATATTTGCAATAGGAGTAATGAGGTACACTATGGTGAAACTGGTAGTAGAACATTGATCAAGTTAAGAGTTAGCCAGGAGTTGATATGTGATTCAAATTTCAGTGGGGATATTCATGCTATTCTATCCTTTTTATATTAGTTTAATATGCTTAATTTGTTTTCCCAAGGAATGTGATTACATATTCTTCCTACTCACTAGGATTAGTTTTTTTTTATCTTTATTTTTTTATTTATACTTTTGTATGTTTATCAGAGCATAGTATGCATTATGCTCTCTTCTTCTTAACTGAAACTTACGTTCTCTAAATGTCATAGATTAATCTAAACATACTAACTTAGGACAGCAAAATGAAGTTCATGGTCCAAAGATTTTGGGGAAATTGTACAAAGACCCTATAACAAGTTTTAGCCTTTTTTAGAAATTCTCAGTTCAACATCCTGATGTAAGTACTTTTTATTTATATGCATTTATATTTTCATCTAAAAGCTGCATTTTGTTGCTACTTTTCTTGAATTGTTTTGTCATTTGAATTTTGTTTCTGGAAATGATTTTCAGGCTTACTAGCCTCTCTCTTTAAAAGAGCTTTCAGTTGAATTCGTGAAACCCCAAAGTGTATATTAATTAGACAGAACCAACAATTCCAAACATGGTGGAGTGTGGCTTCCGGGTTCAGTGTTGAATATTGCTGAATGTTATTTGCTACCTAGTAATCATCCAAGAAAAGAGGATGATAGTTTGGCTATTGTGTGGAGAGATGATGGCTGTGATGATTCCCCTATTAATCTTATGATACTGAAAGAATTATGAGAACATTACTGTGTTTGAGAAAAGACCAACTTTTTCTTGGGATAATTGAATTTGCAAATTCCCTTGCTTGTGTGCTTTATTTTGCATCAAAGAGAAGTTATATTGATAGAGAACAACATCATATCAACAACAGTAAGCAATATTCATTGTCGCACCTGGAAAATTGCCTAGAGTAAAAAGACCAAATTTTATGTTAAAAAACGTTTGTTCATTTTCATTTGATAGTAAAAGTGAGTTTTTAATAACTGATTTTTTTTGTATTAGTTGGTATTCCAAAGCACTGAATGTCTGTAATATTCTTTTGGATATGTCTTTGATTCAAGTGAATGACCAATTGCGTTCCAATAACCTTTGTTTATTTTAACGTGTTAGCATCGATGTATAACTGCCTGAACAGTAGCATCCATTAGACAAATATATACAGGTTTTTGGCCCATTTTACCATTACTAAGCCATGAATGG
The DNA here is from genome assembly GCA_013180625.2 of Boswellia sacra. Classification (NCBI taxonomy): domain Eukaryota; kingdom Viridiplantae; phylum Streptophyta; class Magnoliopsida; order Sapindales; family Burseraceae; genus Boswellia; species Boswellia sacra. Next base: position 15,600 of record SNVD02011092.1, read on the forward strand.
GTACATGAGAACCCATTTTTGCAAAATGCCAGAAGTCTATTTTCGCATGAGTAGGTCGTGAACTCACACGTCGTGCGAAACAATAATGTGAATTTAGAATGTTGTTGACAATTCCTGCATCAATGGGCCGTGCAAGTAGCACGACTTGGAAATTAAAAGTGTCTAAAAATGTTGTTTCTATTAAACGTGCAAAATTCCATATTTCACTTCCTTACACGACTGGGTCGTGTTGGTAGCACGATTGGGTCGTGCGAAAAATAGAGATATTTCTATAAAGTTCTCATCTACCGGCATGACCTAGTCGTGCAAAATTCTAGATTGCACATCCTTGCACAATTGAATCGTGCTGGCAGCATGACTAGGTCGTGCAAAAAATAGTGATTTCTATCAGGTTCTCATCTATTGCATGACTAGGTCGTGTCAGTTGCATGACCTAGTCGTGCAAAATTCCAGATTGCACATCCTTGCACGATTGGGTCGTGCAAAAAATAGTGATGAAAAATTATTGAGTTTGGCGTTTGGTGTGTTGAGTGTTTGGAGAGTAAGTTTGTATTGCAACAAATCTTCTCATAATTATTAACAAGGCTAATCTAAACTTTTTATATATAAAATGGGTTACATTTACCAAAGTACAAAAAAGGGGTTATATTTATAAAAAAGACCCCAAAAGGGGTTATTTAACCCCAGACGAATGGTAGTGTCTACAATGTACTTCTAAAACATCAGGTTTACGTAAGTGTCAAACCGCAGAGGGCTTACTATAATTTCTGCTTAATACGCCGGGGAGTTACTTTCGACGCCATTATTTAACGACCTATCGCTGTTACCCTAGGTTTTTCAAAATATTCAGGAAAACCCCCACCGTTAGTTTCCGTTCCGTCAAGTTGTCAGCATCAAGGATAATAGAGTCATTCAAAGAGATACATATTTCTCTCTCTCTTCTCTCTTTATCTTCTCTCCACCGTTCAACCCATCCGGAACTCTGATGGAGGAAGAAAGAAGGAGAAGAAAGAAGAGAAAAAAAAAGTAGAAAAATAGGGAGAAGGAGAGAGAAAGAAGGAGAAGAAAGACGAAGAAAAAAAAAAGAGCGAAGGAAGAAAAGGAAAAAAAAAAAAAAGAAAGAGAAAAAAGAGGAGAGAAGAAACATTAATTAAATAATATTTTTATTTTAAAATATTATTTATGTAATTTTCTCGTGATTTTAATAAAAAGAAGAAAAAATCATGGGAAACTTTGGAAGTAAGTTTTCAAGTTGATGAGCTGTACGGTTTTACGGGAACTCCATGTTTACAGTAAATTTAACAATAATAAAAAAATCACTTAAAATAATTGTTAGTGTTTTTAGATTTTTACAAATCTAGGTATATTACAAAAAAACACGTTGTAATAAGGTGAGGTCTATTTAAATGTCATTATTATTTTCAATTAAAGTATTTAATATTTTCAAAATATTTCTGTCTAGCTAACAAATTAAGTAGATTAAAAATTAATTACTATAAAAAAATAAAAAAAGAATCCATATGAAGATATAAATGGAAATACATCTAAAAATAGAAAGAATATTTTCAATTAGTTATAATAAAAATTTTGTTTTCATTGTTTTTTTTATTTCGAAAGATATTTATTGACTAATATAAAAAATAAGTAAATTCTTTACCACCTTTGAGTTTTTTAAAACGGTAATCTTTTTGTATTTTTTTCTTATTAAAAACAACCCACTAAGTTTTTAGAAATTCATCACTATATATTAAAAAATTAGTATTATGCGTTTTTGATTTTAATCATTATATTAAATTATTTTAAATTTACTACATATTAAACAAAGAAAAAAACCAAACTCACTCGATACTGATTTGGTTACAAGCCATGCAACCGTTGGAATCCACACAATTTGGTCCTTCTTGTTGCAAAAGTATGGGTAACCTAGTTATTTCACAATAGTTATTGTGGACAAAATGGGAAATGAAAATATACAAAGTTTTATCTTTACAATAAAATATAAAAAAATTAAAAACTTTTAAGAAAAAGTCATGATCACATGCAGACTTGTCGGGTGTGCAAATGTTGGAGAGTGAGGTAGGGGTAAATCGCTAATTATATTGGAATTTCAAAGGTTCATGGCAACTTGACGGAACGAGACTAACGGTCGGGGTTTTCTGAATATTTTGGAAAACTTCGCGTAGTGGTTGGTACGTTGTTAAATAATGGGGGTTGATAACCCCAATATGCTGCTTGTGCAAATCTTAAATGACTAATAGGATATTATTAATTTATTTTTGTTTAATAAAAAACATAAAAAATATTTCATTCTTTATTGTAACCAATCGAATGAATCTCATTCTCTTTCTTTTCTTTTCATGTTTTCGTGCTTCATATGATTTCCGCTTGAATACTTTCCTTCCCATCCATCAACCAACATCAACTTTTAGGGGAGATTATTTCGTGCATCCGCTGCATTATTAGTCCTCCAATAATGACAAGTGTGGCCTCACTCCCGCTGAGCTGGCGCCCATGATTAGGGTGCTGTTAGTGCAGCGGATGCACCAAATGCTTCTCTTACTTCAAACGGAAATTAATGCACCCCCTTGACTTGGCTAATCCAGCACTACCATGCTCCCACTCTTAGAAACACGATGACTCCAGATTCTATCTCCCGTTAGAGGTTAGAGGATCAGTTACTTAACCTCGAGTCTCTTAGGCAAAAACTTATTTACCCTATCTTATTTAAGAGATAATATAATGGTACAAATCAGTCTAAAATGGCTCCATTTCCAGAGTTTTTATGTGTTTTTTTTTTTTTTTTTTTGAGAAGAAGTACAGAAATATGAGATCACACATCCAAATCAACCTAACCCAACTCACTTTCACCCCACTTCACTTCCATCCTCTGCCACTTCACTTCCACCTCTGCACCCCTTGGGTTCACACAAGCATCAACATTGCCATCAGAGAATCCTTCACATCTACCTTCATCTCCATCACGCACACCAGCAGTAGCAAAAAAATTGGAACTCATTTAACATCCAAATAATTAATTCGAAATGAACGCATAAATTTCCAACTAAATAGGACAGCATAGTAGAACACTTTGAGCAGAAAATTTCCACCAAAAAACCGTATAAAGTGTACCTCAAACTTCGATAATAATAACATAACATAGCCAAAACCATATATATAAATCAAATTGAATGAAAAAAGAAGACATGGGTTTTGTTTGGATAACCAGAAAAATACTTGGATAACAAGAAGATCTATAAACCTCAAATATCAATAGTTAAAAAAATAAAAAAAAAAAAGCATCGATCTCAGCCACCATTTCCAAATAGCACAACCACCAGCCGTTCCACCATTTCCACCACCTAAACGCTACCACTTCCTATCCTCGGTCTCCAGTTAAGAGAGGAGTACCCAAGTCTAAAGCCGGTAGCTATCCTCGAGGGCAACCCTAGCCATAATCATCATCATCAATTCTTGGAATTTCATTATTTTCTCCATTTTCAACTTTGCCCATTCATGACCGCAGAAGCCACAATTATCCATTTGCAAAGCCCAAATTTTCATCTGATCTCACAATCCCCTGATTTCCACCATAAAATCACTGTAACCACCACAAAATCAAGACCCACATGCAAGCACTTGGCAAGATGAAGATTCGGATTGGGGAAAAAAAAAGATGTATTGAAGCATTAGTTAGTTAGTCTGTTAGGAAGGTTGTTAAGTAAAGTAGTGCCAGCTGCAGTTAGTTATCCACGTCAGGAATAGGTTGTTAGCTTAGTCCGCAAGAATCTTGTGTATAAAGAAACTTCTCTTGTACGTTTATTCATTCACTCAATAAAGAAAGATTTACAATTTAGCTTGTCCTTCAAGAATTCTCTCAAATTCTCTTTGATCTTTACAATCCAACCTGGAATCAAAGCCACTGATCACATATCATGGCTGACCGATCTCATCATTTTCCTAGTGGTCGAGATTTTCTCGGAAACAATACAAGTTTCCCGAGAACCAATCACACTTCAAGTTTTGTTGATACGCAAAATCCTCATGGAGCTTCAAGTTACTTCATCAGCACCATTGATGCCTCTGATTTCATTACCTGCAGCTCTTCCTACTTTGTCAATCAAGCTGAATTGAAATAACTATGGCTATTGGCGATCTCAGGTTCTACCAACCCTTGGAGCTTGTGAGCTTGAAGGTTTTGTTAATGGAGAAAAGATCTGTGCTCAACCTTTTATATATGTTCCTAATTCTAGTGATTCGATTGATAATGCTTCTCAATATAATCTAGATTATCTTGTGTGGAAAAGAACAGATAAATTCATTTTGAGTTGGTTATTTTTGTCAATTACAGAAGCTATGTATGGTCATGTAGTAAGATGTCAAACATCAATGAGTCTTTAGAGTACTTTAGAGAAGTTGTTCCTTATAGAATCCAGAGCTCGAGAATTGTTTCTTAAACGTAATCGTTAAACTACCAAGAAAGGTCCATGTCTATCTCTGAATATTTTCTTAAGAGGAAGGAAATTGCTGATACATTATTTTCGATAAGAACAGAGATTATTGATAATGATCTGTTGCTGTGCATTTTAGACGGTCTTGGTCTTGAATATGATGCAGTTGTTGTAAACATCAGATCAAGAGTTGGTTATATTTTTATTGAAGAAGCACAATTTCGTTTACATAAGTTATAAACTTAGACTAGCACAATATCGCATTACATAGTCAGTAAACCTTGATCACAATGCCAATATGGTTCAAAGAAGTTCTGGTTTTAATCAATTCCCTCATGGTTCTGGTTATTCTCGAGCAGCTGGTGGTTATACTAGAGGAAAAGGTCGTGGCAAGAATCAGTCGTGTAGGTTCAATGCTTTTAAAGGTGGCAATGGTTGAGGCAATGGCAATAATAGGCCAACGTGTCAATTTCGTGGAAAGGTTGGGCATGTTGCTATCAAGTGCTATCATAGGTTTGACGTAGATTTTCAAGGATTTCAGGGCTCTCATGAAAACAATCAAGGTGCTGTCTCTCAAGCTTCTCGGCAGGCTCAAGCACAAGTTTTTGAAACTTCACAACAAGCTCCATCACAAGATCTTGTTGCTTCACTTGCTACAGTTACAGACTCTTCCTGGTATTTAGACACAGATGCAACAGACCACATTACTATAGATATGAACAATATCAATGTCAAGGAGGAGTGTCATGGTGCTGAAATAGTTCAGGTTGGAAATGGTAATTGTTGGTTTATTGGCTCATATGAAAGAAATGGATATCCCACATCGGCTACTTACTAAAATTGGGTCTCATATGGCTCTTATAAAAGGAAGCCATGTGGGAGAAATTAAGTGTCCCAAGTGAAATATCCTCCACCCCCCTCTATTTGTAAGGTCTCACATATAAGACCTCATAGTTTAAGGGCCTTTCATTAAGGACCTTAAAGTTTGTAATATTTGTTTTTCCTCCTTTTGTTTTGGGTATTTGTAGTATTACCCAATTGTTTGGGTAATTACAGTTTAACCCAACTATTTGGGTAATTACAGTTTGGCCCAATAGTTGTGGTATTTGTATTGTGACCCAAAAGTTTGTAATTCTCTTTGAAGATAGTAGAAAGTTTCTTCAGCGGCGCCCGAGGACGTAGGTACTAATATCGAACCTCGTTAAATCCTGGTGTGTTTTCTATTTCTGCATTGTGGTTGATTGGTTGCCTCTTTAGTTGTTATTATATTCAATTATCTGGCATAGTTGTGGTTGTGCATTTGGTTGTTCTGTTGGTTATCGTTTCCGCTCGTGCATAACAATTGGTATCAGAGCCGAAGATTTTGGGTAGTTAGTGGCTATTTCTTTGAAGCACTTGCTACTATTCTGGGCTGTTGATTTTGGATTGCTAGTTATTGAATATAATAGTTTGTTTTGAGCTTGGTTATTGGTGATTTGTGTATCGAGCTTATTTGTGAGAGGTAGTAATGGCTTCATCGTCTACTGTATCTGAGAAGACAGTGACTGTGACAAATGCAAAAATAGATGTGGAAAAATTTGATGGCCGAAATAATTTCGGCTTATGGCAGAGTGAGGTGTTGGACGGGTTGTATCAGCAGGATTTGGATATTGTTCTGGAAGAAAAAAAACCAGAAGATATCAGTACAAGAGATTGGGACAGGCTGAATATAAAAGCTTGTGGGTTGATTCGCTCTTGCTTGTGTAGAGAACAAAAGTATCCGTTCACTAAGGAGACATCTGCAAACAAATTGTGGAAGGCGCTGGAGAACAAATATATGAAGAAAAGCAATGAGAATCGGCTGTACCTATTGAAGAGATTGTTCCGTCTCCAATTGAAACCAGGTACGAGCATCAGTTCTCATATTGATGAGTTTAATAAGTTAATTGCTGATTTGTTAAACGTAGATGAAACCTTCAAAGATGAAATTAAGGCTATGTTATTGATTGGCTCACTTCCGGATGGATTAGACCATTTGTGCATTACTCTTATCCATGAGAAAGATAAACTGTCTTTTGAAGAAGTTTGTTCTGCTTTGTTGAATTATGAAATTCGTAAGAAAGACCAAAGGGAACATAGGGAACATAGGGAATTATGTCAGTAGATGCATTGACAGTGAGAGGGCGTAGTCATAGTAGAAAACCAAGAAAAAGGGGAAAATCTTTGTCGAGGGGTAGATTAGGAAAAGATGAGTGCGCCTTTTGTCGTGAGAAAGGGCATTGGAAGAAAGATTGTCCTAAGTTGAAAAAGAAAGAAAAGGGCAAGGCTGTTTCTGATGCATGTGTTGTTGAGCGTGAGGATGATAGTGATTCAGATATTTGTCTAGTTGGTCATCCATCCACTTCTGTTTCTAATGAGTGGATTATGGATTCGGGTTGTACTTATCATATGTGTCCACATCGGGATTGGTTCTTTCAGTTTGAGGAGCTTGATTGTGGAGTTGTGTATATGGGTAATGATGATATTTGCCATATTGCTGGGATAGGTTCGATCCGTTTGAGGAATCATGATGGACTGACTAGAGTTCTGACAGATATTCGGTATGTACCGAAGTTGAAGAAGAATCTCATCTCTTTGGGAGCCTTGGAATCTAAAGGCTGTGATATATCTATTCGAGATGGTATTCTGAGGGTCACTTCAGGCGCTCTTGTGGTATTGAAAGGTACTAGGAGGAACAACTTGTATTACTATAATGGTAGTACAGTTACTGGATCAGCGACTACGGTTTCTGATAATGATGCAGATTCAGAGATTACGAGACTGTGGCACATACGTTTGGGACATGCAGGTGAGAAAGCCTTATTCAGTTTGGTGAAACGAGGTTTATTGAAAGGTGCAAAGACCTGCAAGCTAGATTTTTGTGAGCATTGTGTTCTGGGAAAGCAGAAGAGAGTGAAATTTGGCACCGCTATTCATAATACTAAGGGTATTCTTGATTATGTTCACTCAGATGTGTGGGGACCTACCAAAACAGCATCGATTGGAGGTAGGCATTACTTTGTTACTTTTGATGATGACTTTTTTAGAAGAACTTGGGTGTACTGTTTGAAATCAAAAGATGATGTACTTCGTGTTTTCCTTAAATGGAAAAAGATGATTGAGACACAGACTGGCAAGAAGATCAAGCATCTCAGAACAGATAATGGTGGTGAGTATTGCAGTGATCAGTTTTTGAAATTGTGTCAAGATGAGGGTATTGTACGTCATTTTACTGTTAGAGGTACACCGCAGCAGAATGGGGTGGCAGAACGCATGAACCGGACATTGCTGGAGAAAGTTCAGTGTATGTTGTCCAATGCTGGGTTAGGCAAAGAATTTTGGGCTGAGGCTGTGACTTATGCGTGTCATCTCATTAATCGTCTACCGTTAGCTGCTATTGGTGATAGAACTCCATTGGAGGTATGGTCTGGACAACCTGTTTCTGATTATGATTCTTTACATGTTTTTGGTTCCACTGCATATTATCATGTGAAAGAATCTAAGCTGGATCCTAGAGCCAAGAGAGCGATTTTCTTGGGATTTGCTTCTAGAGTAAAAGGATATCGTCTTTGGTGTCCTAGTTCGAGGAAGATTATATCCAGCAGAGATGTGACATTTGATGAGTCTTCAATGTTGAAGAAATCAGAAAACCAGACAAAGGTGAATGGTACTCCACAGTAGGTGGAGCATACTCAGCAGCAGGTGGAGTTTGAAACGACGATATTGAACCCAGTTAGATCTGTTGAGACAGATGTTGATACTCCTATGACAGAGGGAGATTTGGGAGATGATGGAGAGGGTTCTACTCAGGAACCTCTACAGCAACAAGAATCTATTGCAGTTAATAGGCCAAGACGTGAGATTCGCAGACCTGCTCGATTTGCTGATATGGTGGCCTATGCACTTCCAATTATAGATGCTGATGTTCCTTTCGCCTATAGAGAGGCAGTCAGATATTCTGAAGTTGATCAGTGGAAGACAGCTATGAGGGAAGAGATGCAGTCTCTTCAGAAGAATGAAACTTGGGAGCTAGCTCAACTACCAAAGGGTAAAAAGGCAATTGGGTGCAAATGGGTATATGCAAAGAAAGATGGATTTCCTGACAAGAATGACGTCCGCTACAAGACAAGGTTGGTGGCTAAAGGCTACGCTCAGAGGGAAGGAATTGACTACAATGAGGTATTTTCTCCGTTGTGAAACATTCTTCCATTAGAATTTTGTTGGCCTTGGTAGCTCAGATGAATATGGAACTAGTTCAACTTGATGTAAAAACTGCATTTTTACATGGTGACTTGGAAGAGGAAATCTATATGACTCAGCCAGAGGGATTCAAAGTTGCTGGTAAGGAAAATTTGGTTTGCAAACTGAAAAGATCGCTTTATGGTTTGAAGCAATCTCCCAGACAGTGGTATAAGCGATTTGATCGGTTTATGATGGGTCAGAGGTACACAAGAAGCAAATTTGATAATTGTGTGTATTTTCGGAGGCTACATGATGGTTCTTTCATTTATCTACTTTTGTATGTTGATGACATGTTGATAGCTTCGACGAATGTTGAAGAAATTGCAAAGTTGAAGACTCAGTTGAATCGAGAAGTTTGAGATGAAAGATTTGGGTGAAGCTAAGAAGATTCTTGGCATGGAGATTAGCAGAGATAGAGGAAGAAGCAAGATTTGTTTGACTCAGAAGCAGTATCTGAAGAAGGTATTACAGCGGTTTGGCATTACAGAGCAGTCAAAACCTGTAAGTACCCCACTTGCTCCTCATATGAAGCTCAGTGCATCTTTATCTCCTAGTACAGATGAGGAACGAGAGTACATGTCTCGAGTTTCGTTTGCTAATGCAGTTGGTAGCCTGATGTATGCTATGGTGTGTACGAGACCCGACATTTCACATGCAGTTGGAGTTGTGAGCAGGTATATGCATGATCCTGGTAAAGGACATTGGCAAGCAGTAAAATGGATTCTACGGTATTTGTTGAAAACCGTGGATGTTGGCTTAGTCTTTGAGAGAAATGATACATGTGGTCAGTATGCTATTGGTTATGTTGATTCAGATTATGCTGGTGATTTGGATAAACGTCGGTCGACAACCGGTTATGTGTTTACTCTTGCAAGAGCACCAGTGAGTTGGAAGTCTACTTTACAGTCTACAATGGCTTTGTCTACTACAGAGGCAGAGTATATGGCTATGACAGAGGCTGTGAAGGAAGCTATTTGGTTACAGGGATTGCTGGATGAATTGGGACTTGGGCAGAAGAAGATCACTCTTTATTCTGACAGTCAGAGTGCTATCCATTTAGCGAAGAATCCAGTGTTCCATATTCGCACGAAGCATATTGATGTTCGGTATCACTTTGTGCGGGAGATCATTGATGAAGGAAGAATCTTACTTCAGAAGATTGAGACTGCCGAGAATCCCGCAGATATGTTGACTAAGGTTGTGACAGCGATCAAGTTCAGTCATTGTTTGGACTTGATCAATATTGTACGAGTTTGATCGCGCCATTGGGCGCATTTGGAGGCGTTGCAGTTGTGATAGAGAATATGGAAAAAAGAAGAGTTTTGTGGTGGGTTGGCATATTCGCCAAGGTGGAGATTTGTTGGTTTATTGGCTCATATGAAAGAAATGGATATCCCACATCGGCTACTTACTAAAATTGGGTCTCATATGGCTCTTATAAAAGGAAGCCATGTGGGAGAAATTAAGTGTCCCAAGTGAAATATCCTCCACCCCCCTCTATTTGTAAGGTCTCACATATAAGACCTCATAGTTTAAGGGCCTTTCATTAAGGACCTTAAAGTTTGTAATATTTGTTTTTCCCCCTTTGTTTTGGGTATTTGTAGTATTGCCCAATTGTTTGGGTAATTACATTTTGGCCCAACTATTTGGGTAATTACAGTTTGACCCAATAGTTGTGGTATTTGTATTGTGGCCCAAAAGTTTGTAATTCTCTTTGAAGATAGTTGAAAGTTTCTTCAGCGGCGCCCGAGGACGTAGGTACTAATACCGAACCTCGTTAAATCCTGGTGTGTTTTCTATTTCTGCATTGTGGTTGATTGGTTGCCTCTTTAGTTGTTATTATATTCAATTATCTGGCATAGTTGTGGTTGTGCATTTGGTTGTTCTGTTGGTTATCGTTTCCGCTCGTGCATAACAGTAATGTTTTATTTATTCTACATATTAGTACTTCTTTACTGCATTGTTCATCGAAGCTTAAGCCATTAGTGCTTCATAAGGTTCTTCATGTTCCTAATATTACTAAAACTTTGTTAAGTGTTTCAAAGCTGTTACAAGACAATGATGTTTTTATGGAATTGTATCCTATTTTTTGTCTCATTAAGGACAAGAGAACCAATACAGTTTTTCTGCATGACAAGCCTGACAAAGGATTATATAAACTCTCTTCAAATGGTGGCGAAGTATATAAATCACTGTCTACTTTGATGACTTTGGATACAAGTTCTAGTAGCATTGGAGCTTCTAGCAGGTCCTCAAGTTCTATGAGTGTGAAGCCTACATCTTTACTCTCATGTGTTGTTTCTAGTTGTAATCCAGATTTAAATTCAATAATGGGGTATAAAAGACTAGGACATCCATGTGCCAATATTCTAGCTTATGTTGCTTCTTAATGTAAGCTTTTTCATCATAAAGTTAATACTAGTTTTTAGTGTGAATCATGTCGGTTTGGAAAACAATGCCATGCTTCCTATCCTAGCTACTTCTTCAATTGTGATTTCTCATCCTCTTAATGTTGTGTATGCTGATGTGTAAGGGCCTTCTCCAATTCAGTCTAGTGATGGCTATGAATATTATATGTGACTTGTTTATAGGTTTAGCAAATATAGCTGGATATATCCCTTGCAATCTAAAGGAGAAGTTGCTATTATCTTTCTATTGTTTCTCTTTTTGTTGAAAGGCAGTTTAATAGCAAGCTCAAGTGGTTACAAATAGATTGGGGAGGTGAATTTCAACCCTTTCAGTCTTTTCTTGACAAGCTTGGCATTCTTTTCAGACATTCTTGTCCATATATCCATCAACAGAGTGGTTCTGTTAGAAGAAGGCATAGAATAGTTGTCGAAATGGGGTTGAGATTATTAGCTCAAGTTGCCCCTCCTCTCAAGTTCTGGTGGCACGCTTTTCATACTACCACTTATTTGCTAAATAGACTACCTACTCCAATTTTGAATTATGAGTCACCTTATCGGAAGCTATATCATGCTTTAGTTAACTATGCCATGCTAACGTCTTCAGATGTGCTTGCTTTCCCAATCTTAGGCCCTATAACCAGCACAAATTTGCCTTTGATACATCTATTTATGTTTTCTTCAGGTATAGTGGCTGCCATAAAGGATCTTTGTGCTTACAGTCCTCAGGCAGGATTTATATATCCAAAAGTGTCACATTTCGTGAGGATACTTTTCCTTTCAAGACTAGTGTCTTTGCTACTTCACAGGTTATTAATTCTTCTGCAGTTTTTGGTAGTACTACTCCATCGGTTTTTCCTTCTCAAATATTTTCTACTAATGCTAAACTTATGTATATTTCTCCTAATAGTTATTTACCTGATAATTCTGGTTCGTTATCTTTTTCTTTATCAATTCATTCTCCTATATCCTTAACACCATTATTTTCTTATACATCTCTAGTTTCATTGCCTTCTCCAATCTCTATTGATTTACAAAATCAACCTCCTGCAGTTTCACCTCAATCTGTTAATAAATCCTCTGCTGTTGCTCCTCCACAGTGTCTTAATTTGCATCCTATGGTTACTAGAGCTAAGGCTGGCATTTTTAAACCCAAGGCATTTCATCTTGTCACATCAAATTCCTTTCTTTCTAGTAAGGCTAACATAGTTTCTCAAGCTTTATCAGTTCCCCATTGGAAACAAGCTATCAGGTTGAGTATGATGCTCTATTAGCTAATCATACATGGTCTCTAATTCCTCCTCATGCAGGTTTACATGTGGTTGACAATAAGTGGGTGGTTAGGATTAAATATAATCCTGATTGCAGCATCCAGAGATATAAAGTTAGATTAGTAGATAAGGATTTCAACAATTTGTTGGAGTTGATTTCTTTGACACATTTAGTCCAATCATTAAGCCATCTACTATCTGAATTGTTTTCTCTTTTGCTGTTACTTATCAGTGGGATATCAAACAAATTGATGTCAATAATGCTTTTCGAAATGGAGATTTACAAGAGCACGTTTACATGAATTAGCCTGAAGGCTTTGTTGACAGTGCTTATCTTTATTTTGTTTGCAAATTGCATAAGTCTTTATATGGTTTAAAGCAAGCCCCTTGACAAGCTCAAAGGTACTTTGCTTTACTGGGGTTTGTGACTTCTACTGCAGCTACAAGCTTTTTATCTATAGAAAAGAAAGTGTCTTGTTTCTTCTTTTAGTTTATGTCGATGACATATTGGTGACCTAAAATGATGCTTCAAAGATTCATTTGGTTATTGAGGATTTAAATAAACAGTTTGCACTTAAAGTTCTAGGTGATGTTAATTATTTTCTTGGCTTTGAAGTGCAAAGGAGTAAGAACTCGTTGTTATTAACTTAAAAGAAATATGCAGTGGATTTATTGAAGAAATGTAACATGATGGAGGCTAAGAAAGCTAGAACTCTTATGGTTGCCAATCTAAAACTGTCAAGCAATAATAGTGAAATGTTTGAACAACTAGGTTTCTATAGAAGTTTAATTGGTGCTCTTCAATATCTTTCCATGTCAAGACCTGGCATTTCTTTTTCAGTTAATAAGCTAAGCCAATATCTGCAATCTCCTACCAATCTGCAGTGGCAAGCTTGTAAAAGATTGCTAAGTTACATTAATGGAAGTGTTGATTTTGGATTACTTTTTCAGCCTATGCAAAGCTTGCTTCTAAGAGGTTATAGTGATGCTGACTGACTAGCTCCATTGATGATAGAAAGTCTACATTTGGGTCCAGTATCTATTTAGGTGATAATTTGGTTTATTGGTCTTTAAAGAAACAGAAAATCGTGGCCCGATCATCAATAGAGTATGAATATAGGGCATTATCATAAGCATCAACTGAAGTTGTATGGATACAAAGCTTATTGACAGAGATTGGCTTGCAGTCAAGTGATACTCTTGTAATGTGGTGTGATAACAAAGGGGCAAAAGCTTTAGTAGCCAACCCTGTCTTTCATGTTAGCACAAAACACATAGAGGTAGATGTGCATTTTATTAGAGAAAAAGTTCCTTCAAAGCAGCTAACAGTTAAGCATATTCCAACTGAATTTCAAGTTGATGATGTTATGATAAAACCTTTGCCAAAAACCAGATTTGAGCTACGTAGAGAGAAGCTTAATTTAAATGTAGGAAACAAGTTTGCTGGCAAAATTAACCCTAGCTACACTTGAGGGGTTGTATTGAAACAGTTAGTTAGTTAGGTGTTGTTTGGTATGGGGGTTTAGTTATATGGGAATGGGGTTCACAATTCTGGGAAAGTGGAATATGGAAATCTAATTCCTGGGAAAGAAACATTACTGTGTTTGGTTACCCATAAGAGTTTTGTTATTCATTCATGTGGGGATTAGATTACTATGTTTGGTTGCTCGAAGGAATGCGCTAATTTTATTCAATAGGTGAGTAATACTATATAATGATTTTTTTTTCCAATATGTCATAAATACTTATGCTATTTTTAATGAAATTAATAATTTTGAAGATTTTAAATAAATATATATATTATCAAAATGAAAATAAAATTATTTAATTTAATTTAATTTAAATTTAGTTTACATATAAATTTAGTTTTTATATATCATATTATTTATTTACATTTATTTATTTATAAATAAATAAAATATATAATTTAATTGTATTTAATTTACATATAAATTTAATTTTTTATATGCTATATTTTATATATTTTTTAAATTTAAATTTATTTATAAATAAATATATAAATTTATATGCATATTTATTAATTTATATTATTTAATATTATATTTATATAAATATATCTATCTTAAATATTTATATTGTATTATTTTATTATTTATATAATTTAATTTAAAGTTAATTTATATATATTATTTTTACATATTATATTTTTATTTATTAAATTTAATTTTTAAATTTAAATTTATTTATAAATAAATATATAAATTTATATGAACATTTATTAATTTATATTATGTATATTATATTTAAATATAATATATTAATTAATTTATATTATATTAAAAATAATACAAATTTTCGAATTTATCTCGACTTCACTCGACACTCGACACTTACATGTCGAGTCGTGTCGGATTCACAACCGTCACTCGATATCAGTCAATTTTCGAAGATGCATCCGACACTTGACACTATCTTTCATCCGACATGTCGAGTGTCAAATACGTGGAAGATGTCTCGAACCATGTATCCGACACTCGACATGTCGGATGAAAGCTTGTGTCGCGTGTCGGATTATGAATCCGACACTCGAATAATCCGACATCTGACAAAATTGTATAGTCGGTTGGAGGTATCCAACAAACCCAAGAAATTATCCGATACTCGACATTTATATGTCGAGTTATGTCGGATTCACAACCGACACTCGATATCAGTCTATTTTTGAAGATATCGAGTATCGGATGCATCATCCAATACTCGACACTTATATGTCGAGTCTTGTCAAGCTTTATCGAGCACATCGAGTTTTGTCGAGTTTTGGCAGGTTACTTGTTTTAGCTTTTTTTTTGGCCTTTTTACATTATATTTAACTATGACGACCTTGTATTTGCAAGTTGAAGCAAATGACAAGTGAATTTGGATATTTATTAATTTATATTTAACTATAACGACCTTGTATTATATTTTTTAAATTTAAATTTATTTATAAATAAATATATAAATTTATATGAATATTTATTAATTTATATTATGTATATTATATTTATATAAATATATCTATCTTAAATATTTATGTTGTATTATTTTATTATTTATATAATTTATTTTAAAGTTCATTTATATATATTATTTTTTACATATTATATTATATTTATTAAATTTAATTTTTAAATTTAAATTTATTCATAAATAAATATATTTATTTACATATTTATTAATTTTTATATATATTATATATTATATTAAAAAATAAAATTATTTAATTTAATTTAATTTAAATTTAGTTTACATACAAATTTAGTTTTTATATATCATATCATTTATTTACATTTATTTATTTATAATATAAAATTTATATTATTTTAATTTTATTTAATTTACATATAAATTTAACTTTTTATATAAATATATATTATATATTTTTTAATTTAAATTTATTTATAAATAAATATATAAATTTATATGAATATTTATTAATTTATATTATGTATATTATATTTATATAAATATATCTATCTTAAATATTTATATTGTATTATTTTATTATTTATATAATTTAATTTAATTTTAATTTATTTATACATTATTTTTTCATATTATATTTTTATTTATTAAATTTAATTATTAAATTTAGATTTATTTATAAATAAATATATTTATTTACATATTTATTAATTTATATATTATATATTATATATAAATATATTTATTATATAATATTTTTATATTAATTGATTTATATTATATTATATTATTTAATAATTTAATAAATAATATTTTTATTTATATAAATTTATATAAGTTTATTTATTATATGTATATAAGTTTATAAAAATGTATATATAATTTAGTAGTCTTTTTTTAAATTGCTATAAACATACATATTAAATAAATAAATTTATATAAGGGTGGGTTTAGGATTCCTGAGAATATGAAGATCAAGTGTTGAAAGGGTTTCATATTACCCCAATAGAGGGGCAGTTGAAACCCATGGGAAAGCTCAATTCCAAGGCTTAAAATGCTAAATAAGCCAACCAAACAAAAGTTAGATATCAGATTCCCATTCTCATGCTCATAAACCCCCATACCCAACAGCCCCTTAGTCTATTGTTAAGAAAAGTAGTGCTAGCTGTAGTTAGTTATCCCGGTCAGCAATAGGTTGCTAGATTAGTCCACAGGAATCTTGTATATAAAGAAACTTCTCTTGTACGTTTATTCATTCACTCAATATACAAAAATTTATCATTTAGTTTGTCCTTCTAGAATTCTCTCAAATTCTTTTTGATCTTTATAATCCAACTAGATGGAAGGAGAGTGATGAAGCGAGATGTAAGAAGAGAGAGAAAAAGATGAAGATTCCCATATGCAAGATGAAGATTGGGATCGGAAAAAAGATGAGAGATGGAGGCGAGAGACGGAAGAAGAGAGAGGAGCAGATGACATTTAAAATCCATTAATGGCTCCAAGATTAGTGCTACAGTCACTCTCTTATTTACTCTTTACACCATGAATTGACACTTGTTCACTCTCATCTACTTCAATTTTATTAAAAATTGAACATATGTCACCACATGGTGAAGAAAGTGAGGAAAAAAGTGAATAAGAAAATGACCGTAGCACTACTTATCGCCCCAATTTGCCATCGTGGTGTGTACAATTATGTTACATCTTTGTTATCTTTATGTTAGTTTTTAAGTTTTTAACTAAAATGTTAGTAGGGTTGGCAATGCAGCAGGTATCTATCCCTACCCCACCCCAATCCAACCGATTTAAGTTTAAAATAAAAAATATACATATATTTATAACTATTATTTAGAAGCCATAGCAAATTTTATTTAATCCACTTCATTTAAAAAAAAATACATACATAAATCTACAAATTTTGAAAATAACAATAAAAACAATCTATACTTACCCTAAAATAAAATACATACACATATGATACATATCCTAAAATTTTTAATAATCAAATCTAACTATCCAGTAATCATTGAAACTCATAACTCCCTTGAGTTTGTTGAAATCCCACATGATAATCTCTTGTTCTGAAATCCCACATACCTCCCTTCGTCGTTAAAAAATTTCATTAAAAAAATATAAAATTTCCAATTTGCCCATAGTTTATTCTTCAAAAGTTATCAAAATTCTAAATAAAAATAAAAATGAAAAAATAAAGAAATTGCCTTCAAATACTTAAACTTTATAGGACAATTATTTAGGAGCGCAAATGCAACAAATTTTTTATTATTTCAAGATTTTAATACACAATTTTAATGTAAAATTTTTTTACTAATTTTTTAAAAAGTTTATGTATCATTTATTGATTATGGTAGTAATTTTTTTGTTTTAAGATTAGTAGGATAATGGTTGATGGAGGATTATTAGTAGGTTTTAGGTTTTATTTTTAATTTTATTTTTTTTGATTTCTTCAACATTTTGGATATTTTTCAATAGTGAACTATGGGTAACTTGGGAAAGTTATATTTTTAATAAAATTTTGACGGTTCTTAATGAAGATGTGAGCTATATGAGATTTTCACAACTAGGGATTGTTATGTGAAATTTCAGCAAATCTCATGGGAGGTTTGTGGAGTTAAACATTTACTTAAAGATATAGGGCCTTAGTAACTATATTAACTTATTGGGTTTTATTGAAATTTGGGCACTAGGGCGACTTTGCCTCAGTCGCCTAGGGGTGCAGCCCTCGGCTCTAGGATCATCTGTAATAGTTGTCTTATTTTATATTAAAGAAAATGGGCTTAATTATCATGTAGCCATGTAATTCTTCCATTGAGGAGAGAGAGGTATGTTGAGTAGGGATGACTACTGTCATACCCTACTTTTGTTAAAAATTGATCCCCAAACCTTTCAAGGGTCTTAAGTTTAACAGTAGTACTACACTTGTAATCTACATATAACTCAAACTCTATAACCTAATATAGCAGTCTACATGACAAAAATTCACTAGAGGAGAAAAAAACCAAAAAAAAAAAAATAAAGAAAGTTACATCTCCGATAGAATTTTGCATATAGACTGCCACATCAGGTTGTAAAATTTGAGTTGTATGTAGTTTATAAATCTAGCATTACTGTAAGTTTTATGTCCGTACCTTGCCCATATCCATTTATAAGAAACCATACCCTACCCATTTATAATATTAGTCTGGTATTGCTGTAAGTTTTATATCCATATCTTGCCCATATTTATTTATGAAAAACCGTACCCTACCCATATACTGTAATTTATATATTTTTTACAATGAAAATGACGAGATTCAAGTGTTCTCTTTGAACAAGAAGTCATTTGATGCAAAAGAAAGTGGCAAAACTCTGTCACTCTATTATGGAGAGTTGATCGAGATTTTTCGTGAGCTGAACCATCATGATAACATGGTCATGAAGGATTCAAATGACATTGAAGTATAACAGAAATCAATTGAACGATGGAGGGTGCACATATTCCTTGCCGACTTAGACGATGTCTTTGACCAAGTTTGTGGAGAATTTCACACAAAGAATTGATGTCAAATTTGGAAGATTGTTATTATTTGATTCCTTGTGAAGAAGTATGGTGTACCACTTTGAATAAGGAGGTGGAACATTTGGAAGCTTCCGTATTGATGACTTAAAATAAATCCAACCAAAAATGGCTTCCTCAAAATCAGCAATCAAGATCTAACAAGTCGAACTAAAATGCACCTATTGCAACAAAACTAGTCATACAAAACACCATTGTTTTGAACTTGTTGGGTTTCTGGAATCGTGGGACCATAATTGTGATCCACAGACAAAGAATTCTAGAGGGACTTCCACAATTGCAGTCGTTGAAATGAAGACACAAGATTAAAAAGATAAAAGTGTCTTAGAATTGACAACAATTGCATATGATTTCTTATGGTATTGATTCAAATTGAAGCTCGAGTTGTGAAGCTCATGTGAATTTGAGCTTGGCATGTGAAGATTGTGGAAATCAATCTACTATGAAACTCATGTGAACTTGAGTCTGGCGTGTAAGAGTTCCAAAGTTGTTCTAAAAAATTTTTTTGAAGGCAAGTTGGTGCATGCCAACTTGAAGGGGTGTTTTAGAATTCAGTGACTTTTTTTCCATTTTCGGAAGATTTTTTTTTCACATTTTTATGGTTATTTGCTAACAAGATAATTAGCCAACTGTTGGGCTTGATTTAGAGGATTTTTAGGGTTCTAATTGGTTGACAACTACTATATATTTGTATTTTCTTTTCTCATAAAGTATATAATAATAAAAAATGTAGCACTGCTTTTTGTTTTAACATGAATAGATTTACGTTATGATTTTGTAAATGCTTGTTGAATATTGATCTGATTGTATAGAGAATGGTGCTACCAAATGGTTTACTGGTTGTCTAGAGGGTGGTCCCGTCGACTGCTTTTGTGGTTGTGTGGAGGATGATGGTAAGTAGGTGGAGTTGTAGGTGAAGATGTGGTTGGTGGAAGTTGCAGTGATTTGGCTAAGATGATATTTTGCTAGTGCTGCTTTCTCTGGGTTCGCGGGCTCAGGCATTTTTGGTTGTGTTGATTTGTGGTGGTTTTTGTTTCCCGGGTTCACAGGTTTTTGGTTTTTATGATGATTATTTTTTAGGAAAAATTGAAAAAATAGACAAAATTAAGGGCCTTTACTGAAATATAGAGACATCCTCAAAACTTTTGATGCCATAGACACTTTCTTTGTGAAATGACTAAACTGCTCTCAGTAATTCAACATTCTTCGTAAAATGACTAAACTGCTCTCAGTAATTCATGTTGAAAAGAAAGAAGAAAGAGGTATCATCACTTCTTCCTCCACTGTCTGAAACACTCTTCAACACCTTTGTTTCATTTCATCTCATTGTTTAATCTTAGAGTTTAAGCTGAGCAATAAGGCAAGACAACTCTTCGTAATCTCTCTCTAAATGGCGCAAGAATGTTGAAGTAGGTTGTATGTTTTTATTATTTCTTGTTTTCGTAGCTTTCAACCACATTATCTAGCTTAAAATAGAATAGGGATATGTATGTGAACTAAGCTTAGACATAGTCCAGTTTTTGCCAAAGTTTGCTGAAAATTACAAATCAGCACGAAAATCTGATATCATAGTCGAGGGGGAACAAGAATCGATTCATCGAGTGAGATCGCTCGACAAATATGTCGTGTGTCGGATATATAAGATCGACTCTCGACATATTGAGGGGTCAGGTCGATTGTTGACAGAGTGTGTTGAGGCTTTGGTCGAGTGTCGAGTTAATGCATCGAGTGGAGTGTCGAATGTGTCGATTTTTGAATGTGCATTTTGTCGAGTTAATGTGTCAAGCGTCGAGCGTCAAGCGTTGAGTTATATTCCGTCAATATATGTCGAGCATTTTGGCAAAATTGTCGTTCTTATGACCTATTTAAGCAATTTCGTAATGATTTTTTATCCACGAACCTTATATGATATGTCTTTATCATGCAGGATATGAAAACTTTACGCATACATACTCTATACAATGGTTCTTGGATTATGCAAGAGAATGGTGGTTATTTGTACATCGATGGAAGGGCAAAGCCATTGATAATTCATAGGTGTACTACTTATAATGAGTTGGTTGATTGTATTAGTATTGAAATGGGTTGGGATCTTCGTAAGCATAACATAAGTTTAGAGGTTCAATTTGTTTTTAAGGGTGTTCTGCCATTGCCGACTCCTATTGAGACTAATAAAGATGTCTCTTTTTTTATACAACATTGTTTGGAGGACCAATAGTCATATACACCATTAATTGTCAAAGTTGAAGATAGAGAGAAGCAAATACAGAGGTCAGGATCCGATGCAGTACGAAAGCGACAAAGATCTTCTCATCCCTCTTTGTTTCACTCAGTAAGTGGAAGAAACCAATTAAATGAGTCCACTCCTATTTGTGCAACCACAATTGAATGATGGCGTTGGCATTGACTTTGATCAATATTCAGGGCATGCAAGACATGAGTAAGTTGGGGTGTTAGGTGAAAATGAAGAAAGGGTGCCCCTGTTGATTTTATTGAGATTAGTATGTTATCTCGATAGCATTAGAGAGTTTGGGAGTTTAGGCAATATTGATGTTAATAATGCTAGTGATGATTTTAATGATGATGATAATAGTGGTGACGAAGATTATAATGATGGTAGTGATGATGTTAGTGAGCATGGTGACGACGAGAATGATGATTGCACTATTCGTATTAAAGATTTGGGTGAGGGTTTGAATGATTTTATTGTTGATGGACAGAATGTAGATGGTTCGCATTTTGATAATGATGAATAGAAGGAGATTTTAAATGATGTGAACCATGATGTGCCGTTTACCATTCCTTCTCCAATTCACTCCACACCTACTCCTTCACTATATGGACATGAACAAGATCCGGTATTGAATAATGAGCCAAGAATGGATGCAAATTCTTACATCAAGAAGCTAATTTGGGCTTTGAAAATGACAACCATTAGGCTAACACATTCAGGGGGATGCCACCTGTTGTTCATTCATCATCCGCAGTTGACGAAGGTGCTTCATCGTTTATAATTGATGGGATTGAGGTTACAGTTGGGCAAATGTTTAACAGTAAAACTGAGCTTCGTGAGAAGTTATCAAATTTGGCATTAAGACGCAACTTTGAATTCAAGGTGAGGAACTCTAACGCAACAAGGTCTGAGGTCGTATGTCATACTAAATCTTGTAAATGGCGTTTACGTGCCACAAAGGTAGCTGATTAATATTTCTTCCAAGTAAAAAAGTATAAGAACCATCACACATGTTCTGGAGCTGGACTTCACCCAAATCACAAACAGGCAACTGCACATGTCATTGACAAACATATTAAGAGCAAATTCATTCAGGTATCAAGAATATATCATCCGAAGGATATTATGTTTGATGTTCACGAGTCATTGGGTTTTAATATCACATACAACAAGGCATGGAGGGCAAAGGAGGTAGCTTTATAAGAACTTCACGGATCTTATGAGGAATCATTCACACTACTCCCTTAATATATGTAAATGATTGAGAAAGCAAACCCGACGACCAAAATGACTTTAGAAACTTATGACAATAACCATTTTAGATACTTTTTCATGAGTATGGGGGCCTCTATTATCGAATTTGCATCATCAATTAGGTCAGTTATCGCAGTTGATGGATCTTTTCTGAAAGGGAAATATGGAGGTACAATGTTTTTGGCTTCTTGTATGGATGGAAATAAACAAATATACCCATTAGCATTTGGAGTTAGGCATTTTGAAAATGATGACTTGTGGAACTGGTTCTGATCATCATCGTAGCATTGAACGAGCTGTTGTAAAAGTTTTTCCTCATGCACTGTATGGATTGTGCACTTATCATCTGAAAGGTAGCTTGAGGGCCACGTTTAAGGACAAGACTTTGTTGGATATATACTTCTGAGTTGCAAGGACATATCACTGTGCTAATTTCAACTATGATATCTAACAAATTGAATCGTATATGCTGAGATGGCCTCTTCCACCTGTGGAAGAACGTGATAAGCCCAAAGCTGTAATCCCATTCTTCATTGAAGTATCTTGTCCGTGAATGCCTTAATGTTCATGGAATGCCCTTCACTAAGAACTCCATGAACTTCAAACAATACACGTCGCATGCTCCTCCCCCAACCTTCTGCTATGGTACCTCAGACGAATCCTTGATGCGCTCAATGTCATACGTGGTTGCGGGGTAGTCAGGAAGACCATAAACCTCTATTGACACCATATGTGGTATCATCTCTGCCGGGTGTCGGATTGTATCTCTCATTGTGTCGACGAAATTGTATGCAATGTATGAGTCGTATATGACTATCACACAATGATTCAAATCAACCTCGACTGCCACCTAATGTTCACTCCCGATGTTAACAGGGACATAGAGCTGAAAAGAAAATTGATAACATGGAAATCAATGACAATATTTTGATTAAAACAGCACATGCTAACACATTGAGTATAAATGGACTCACCTTGTCCATATCGACCCATGGTTGTCCAATGAGGGGCATCTTCCCAAGTAGAAACTGGATAATATTTGACTCGTTCACCTATTCAATATCATCCAGTCTGTCTGAGAATCGTGTTCACAACGACTAAACTTTTAACTGTAATTTTATGAGTACGGTTAGCGAACTCTCGAACAGGCACATTGATGGAATCACAAAGAAATTATAATTTCATATGTTTTGCAAATACCTACCCAGAAAGTTGTGTCCAAGAAAGCAAACCTCTGGACGACTCTAGCGCCCATATCACGAGCTCTACAGTGTAACGTCCACAAGTAGCTGTCAATATGCTGCATATAGTAATAGTAATCAATAAATATTGCAATAGTAGATTGTTCAGGAAGAGACGACAAGGAGTGAAACAAACCTCAGATACAAGCCACTCGGTCGGCGTGGTCAACATGATGAAGAACTCACGGCCAGATGCGCTGATGCCCAAGTCAACATCGCCCGATGCCTCGCTCATCCACATATCGAAGCTGAGGCAATCAGCATCTAGTGTGGGGGCATGTGGGTCAAATTAGTGAAACCTGAGTCCACAGGATGCCACAGGATACATTGTTTGCATCCTGTGTCACCGCCTCCCAACACTAAAAAGTGGGCCCCTCTATAGGCTGAAGAACTGGATCCTTTGGGGGCTGAACAACCGGGTCCTCTGGCTGTACATGTGGAACGTTAGAGGCTATCTCATGTGGCACGACCCTCGCTCTCTTTCTACTTGGTAGACTGATGAAGGGGCTCCGTTTATACTTTCCCGAAAATAGTCGTCGACCTCAAAGGGAAACGAAGCTCGTGGGAGCAACATCAACAGCACCAACACTCGTGTCCACAGGATTAGGTTCTTTTGCCTCTTGACCATCATCGTCATCGCCATACCATCATTCGAATCCTATATTACAGCAAACAATCACGACAGGTTAAGCGATGTGACATCATGAAAATCATTAATTACGTTATTAACTTATGCGACGTACTATAGCAACGTATCCAAAATGGCCACCCAGTAGCACAACAGCCTCACGTAGAAGTACTATCTCCTCCCGCATATCCTTGTTCTCCGCCCGTAACATTGTTATCTCCTCTCAAAGTCCTACAAGCTCACGCAAAATTGTGCTCTCGAACCCATCATGGAACGGATGCGGCTGTATATCGTTATCACAATGAACTTAGGAAAGCAACCAACTAGTAATGTAAACGAAAAAGTATATGAATGTAGATTTTCATTATATACCTTCAAGCTGGAAAGGACATTACGTATAGGAGGGGAAATGTCATGGTAGGTGGTCGTGCGGCCTGAAGGAAGAACTGAATCGCTTGTAGGACCATAGATGTCGGACATGGTAGGTGCAAGACTGATAGGGGGATTGGCTGTGTCCCTGACTACTCCCACATCAGGTCTATCTAGGAAACTATGTCCAGCGGAATGAGTTCCTGATGGATCTTCATGACCATGACTCTCGTATGCAGGAGGTGTAGGATTAACGAGGGAAGTCGACAACGAAGATCGCACACGATCATCTAAAGGACTAGCTGCGTCGATGACTGGCCCTACATCAGGTCTAATAGGGGAACTCTGACCAGGAGTAGGTGGAGCTGATAGATCATTTGTGGGAAGTGGCTCAATCCTCTCATTGGATAGTAAAGGAGCATCTACAGATACCGCCCATGCTACATGTGCACTTCTCTAGATACCACCTACTATAGCAATCTTAATATACCAATTAGTGGTTTGTTCCATCTCAGATGGCTCCAAAACGATGAGTGGACGAGCCTGCATCATCAAATAGGTTATCAAATTAAACAGTGATTTGTTGTGATCGATAACAGGAAAAACACTCAGTGGAACCTGACATACCCTCCTCCTAACCAACATGACAGTGCATTTGACGATGTCCTCTGACGAGGTTTTTTGTGTCTCCCACTTCAACAAGTGCAATATCCTCTCCACAAACACTTCGTCTGCTGGCCCATATGTTACACCAATGTACGACACGGCCTCATACAACCAAATCTTAATAACATAAGGGTTTTTTAGTGACAATAGGTATTTTAAAATGTAATTCAAAAAAAACTAATAAATACGTCCAACATTTGTTATTCAGTATGTACCTGAATAGCGTAGGGGCACCCTTCTAAGTTATATGTCTCGTAATGCTTCCCTTTCCCCATCGTCTTCTTCTTCTTCGCTTCCGCTCGTTTCTTATACTTTTCCAACCTCCCATCCAAAGCTTTTTTTTATCCCTTTAAGTGTCTTATCGTAAGACACTGAACTCTATGGATAAACGTTAAAACCATCCAATGTGTTGACAAAATTCAACCACTTACGGGAGACATATCGGCGTCGATCTCATCCCATGAAAAATAGCTCGAGCACGTAATACAAGGCTAGCTTTATAACATCTTCGTCTAATATAGCTGACACATATAATGCCCGAAGTCTTGGATAGAAATGCATGAGATCCATGTCCTGACCCCCAAAGTACGTATCCAACAAATGGCACAGATTCAAGACATTCGGTATTAGTGGCACCGGGGTAGCAAATTTCAAACCAGTCACCAAATCGAACTCGTGCATAGAAAAAAGAATTAGTCTTCCTGGAAAGAAGAAAAAAACATAAGATGCCAATAATGGTAAAAAAGAAAAATACAACGATCAAATGCTAAAAAAAAAAATTAGTTAATTACGTTGTAGTTCAAAGACCATATTTTTACCTTCAATAAGGAACCACATCTGTTCATCGTACCCCACTGTGTGTTAACCTCCCACTCAAACACATTATGCATCAACTAAGACAGAAAGGACGACTCTTGAATGTCTAGGAGAAACCCAAAACATGTATTATGAAACATGTTTTGTTGCCTCTCATTCAAGTTTGCACGAATCCATTCTATACAGTCCAAACTGGCTAAATTTGTGATAATCGCATGGTAACGCTCATCATACGGAGTCTTCAGGGTCAAGGAGAGTTCAAATTCATTTGCCATTTGCTTCAACCTGCAAAAAAAAAAAGTACGTTATAGTTAAATATGATGAAAAAAGACAAAAAATAAGGCTAAAACATGCAATTTGTTAAATCGCTCGACATAACTCGACAGAAGACGACAAGCTTGATAGAGCTCGAATAGAGAAACTGACGAACTCCATCGAATGTCTGAAGAAACTTATGTCGTATTCTTGGAACTGACATACGCGAGGTCAGACATCTGACAATTCGACTATGTCAGATGTCGACCTTGTCGAGTGTCAGATTCAGAATCCAACAAAGTATACTCTTAGGATTCGTCTCCCTGGCTTCAAATCACATCGGATTTTGTAATCGACACTCGATGTAAGTGTTTTCAAAGGCATCCAAAGCCCATGAAATCGACACTCGACGCCATAATTACATGTCGTCGAGTGTTAGAGACATGGTTTTGGTGCACCAGATGTCGGTTTACATGAAACCGACACTCGATGAAAGTGAAAATAAGTTCGTCGATAAAATGTGTCCAGTCCCATTGGATGCATCAACCGACACTCGCTATCAGGGCATTTACATAAAATCGACACTCGACATTCCCAATTACATCAATGTCGAGTGTCGAAGACAAGGTTTCAATACACCCAGATATCGGTTTACACGAAACTGACACTCGATGTCTTCAAAAATGCCCTGATGGCGAGTGTCGGTTGATGCATTCGACGAGACTCGACACGTTTTGTTGAGTATCGAGTAAAGACCGACACTTGCCATCGTCTTTGTCATGACGAAACTTGTCAGTTTCCTCCGTTTTTACACACATCAAACCAAAAAAACATCCAAATCACACTTCATGTAGCCCACAAACACAGAATGAGTACAAAATACGATTGGAAACTCAAATCTCTAAATCTAGCCCAAATCCCTAATTAATTCAAATGTGTAAATTTCCTATATACATCTCTATTCCTTCGAGTTATACCTAATTTAAACGTTATTTTCAATCTTCATAAGGTGAATATCACTTTAAACGATCAAGAAAACAAGCAAAAATTTTTTTAAAAAACCAAATACTAACTCACCCGAACCGAATGCTCTTGCTTCTCCCCTCGTTCCTTTTGCTTTGATTGAGTTAGGTTCCTCGTTCCTCTTATTATATGTTCACAGTGCTACATTTCAGACTATGTTTTGGACAGTGTCGAGAGGTATTGGAAGCTCAACAACACACGATTATGGAATAGGAAGAGGTAAGTAGAGGAAAAAGGAAAATAAAGGGTGTTAGTAATAAATTGAATTCCTAAGGATATTTTCGTCATTTTACAAAGAATGTATCTATGACATTAAAAGTTATCAAGATGTGTCTATATTTCTTTTTAAACTCCTAATTTTATCTATTTTTTTGATTTTTCCTATTTTTTATTTTTTACGATGAAGTAACCATCCATTGATAAAAAAGGAGAAAAATCCGTTGCCCAGTGTATGTCTTGACTTTTAAGGTTCTCAAGGAGCTTCAGTTGTGGTTTCAATTTGCGGAGTTGGATGAATTTAGAAGCAAAAAGAAAATCTGGAATTTGGTATGAATGGCTTGATTTTTGGGTGCTAAGACATGTTTGATTATCGAGAAGGAGAGGAAAAAAATAATTTCATATTTTTAATTAATTTGAAAATATTTTTATTATTTTATCTTTTCATCGATGACTACCATACCTCTAGGATATTTGTTTCCTTTTAATGCTTTTTAACTTTTTTATTATTCTATCATCCATTGAAATGATTATTATTTTTCCTTAATATTTGGACATATAAATATTTTTGCGGGGTCTCACAAGAAAACAGAAGCGGAGATGACATATTTAATTTTTTACAACAAAAGAAACCTTATTGATACATCATATGTTGGATAACAAGATAATATTTAGTATCTTCATTGTATCACTGATGTGATATAGTCGATTAATCAAAAAAGAGTTAAGTGAATCATTATATTATAAATAATAATATACATAATATCATAAGAGTTATGATACTGTTGATATTACTATTTTACTTAACTCTACTGATCAATTGGATATACGATTAACGTGATACAAGGGAGGTAATGAAACTCTCTCGTTGGATGATTCTGTTAAAAAAAGTTCCGAACCTCTATAAATGTCATTTCAAAGTTTCGAAACTTGAAATGTCATTTTCAAATTTCCGAAGCTCTATGGACGTCATTTTCAAATATCCGAACCTTTAAATGTCATTTTGAAATTTGCAAGTGTCTTACAGTGCGGCATAAAAGTAAATAAAGACCTAGGAATTTTCATTAGGGGTCTGCATATGGTGTGGTATCGCTATACCCTTACCATACCCTACATAGGTCGGATTTTAGATTTTTATACCATACCATACCATTCTTGAATACAATACCATACCACATCCCCCCTTTGTAGGGTAAAAGCGGGTATGGTATTTTTGGGTAGTTGACCAAATTGATCAAAATTTAGATAATATTTTACCATGTATTTTTAATTATTTTAAAGTTTATTTATAGCTTTTTTTTTTGAAGATTTTGACACTTTGAGTTCTTATTTTGACATTGTTTAATATTATGATTCATAAAGTTTGTATTAAATAAAAAAATCAAGCAATTACATATCCTTAACAATACAAATAATCAAGTAACTATATATTCTATAACAACACAAATAAACAAGTAAAACATCGTATCTATAACAATACAAAAATATCATGTTACTACATATTCTATAACAACACAAATATTCAAGCAATTACATTATCTACTACTTCAAAATTCAAGCAAAATAATAGAGGGTGAGGGATTTAGGGTTACTCTTTTCATTGTATACTCTATTAGTGTATATAACACTCACACATACAAATTATACATAACCAATTATAAATTGACACGTGGCATAATTTTTATTTTTTTAAAAGAAGTATAGTATGGTATGATATTTTCGGGTTTTTACAAAAATACCCGCCACCATACCATACCATACCATGGGGGGTTTTCAAAATCTTTACCATACCACACCCTATATTTTTTTTATACCCTACCCTACCTCCACCATATCTTGACGGGTATATCGGGTTCGGACGGGTGGGCGGGTACCATGCACACCCCTAATTTTCATCATCTCTTGACTGAAGTGAAGGGTACCCTTGTTCCTGGTATTATCAACTGAGTTCCAGATCTAGCTCAGGTAGCAGGTTGATGAGAAAGACGTCGACCCCATTTCTCCACTCTTTATTTCACCCTATGAAAGGCAGATCGAGGGTTTTTTTGCTCACCCTTTTTTTTCTCTATGTTTGTTGCTGAAGACTGGTGAGTTATTCATGGCTCTTTTTTTTTTTAAATTAAGAAATCCATTTGGTTTAGATGTATGAAGTTTTTGTTGTACTATGTTTCTTGGTCTCTCTTATTTGTTGCTGGGAAACTGAGTTAAGAGGTAAAAACCAAAAAAAAAAAAAGGAACTCTTATGAATATTTTGGTAGTGTGCAAGAGGGGATTTGCAGTATCCCCAAAAAAAAGGAAGAATTAGAAATAATTTATAACTGCCACTGCTATAAAAAATTAATAGTGTTATATTTGTTTCGTTAAAAGTCACTCAATCCTTCACTTCTAATAAGTCTAACAATCATTCTTTAACTTCCTTTTTTCGCTATTAACTTTTCGCAATAATTCTTAAAATCAAACGTATTTTAACACTTAGAACTTTGAAATTCTTGCCTGATAAAGAACAAAACATTAAAAAAAATAAATTTTTTAATTCAAATATTTCTTTTATGATATTAATTCAAATCAGATAAAAAATCTGTTTTATGTATAAAGTCTTTAAGAAAATAATTCCAATCACTTCTTTATTAAATTTTTGTAGCAACTTTTATTTTTATATGCAATTTTCCTCAATAAATAAATAAATAAACACAAAACACTTGAATGATATTCTTTTTAACTTCTTGATTTGCAATTTGTTTCGTGTTGTGTCTAACGCATGAAAAAAAAATTTGTTAAGTAAATGTATAAAAAAAATGAAAAAGCAAAAAATCCAACCGAGTCAACCCAGTCTATATAAACCCGTGGATCCGCCCTTGGTCTTGTGCTGGATAAATATAATGGGTGAAGAAGAAAAATACAAAAGAACAAATAAGGATATTCATGGGAAGTGCTGTGGTGCACCCGGATAATGAGAAGAGGGTGCACATACTCCAGGTGCACCCTAGCTGAACCCGATATTGATAGAGGATTTATAATTGTTATTGGTTTGGGCTTATTTGCACTCTGAAAATTGCTTTATACACCCACAATTCAATAAAAAAGTTTGTTATTATTTAATCCTTGATCAAATTTACCCATTTAGACAATTCTTTTTCATCGTCTTCTTTCTTCGATCTAACAAGATGCCTTAATTATAAAGAAAATTAAGCACACAGTAAAATATAAAACTTATGGAGCTTATAGTTTTGATGCTTTGTGTTATGTTATTCATATACTTTCAAAGAACTTTTTGAATCCAAAATCATGCCTCTTCTTTTTTTTTTTTTTTGGGAAAAAGCCAATGTATATTGAATTAATATAGGAAAATTGAGAAAATAGACAAAATTAGGGGCCCTTGATGAAAAATAGACACATCCTGAAAAATTTTCATGCCATATACACTTTCTTGACAAAAAGACCCAATTACCCTTATGTATTCAATTTTTTCCAAAGCCTTATTTCTCTCTCTTCAGACGACCGAAACCCATCTCCCTCTCTTCAGATTTGATTTAATTTCTAGGGAATTTGAATTCGAGATTTAAGTTTCTGAAGGATTTGTGAACTTATTTAAGGATAAATCGAGCGTTATAATGTGATTTTTGTGGGTTAATGCGTGTGAAAACCAATGAATCAAGTTATGAATCCAGTGTTATATTGCGAAGAAGAAGACACTCGACACTTGAAAACAACCTGTCGAGTCCTGTCGAGTTATGTAATGTCGAGTGTCGAGTGTTTTTCGAGTGGTGAATGTCGAGTGTCCAGTGTTTGTCGAGTGGTGAATGTCGAGTGTCGAGTGTTTGTCGAGTGGTGAAATGTCGTTTGTCGAGTGGTGAAATGTGTAGTGTCGAGTGTCGGATATTTATCGAGTGTCCAGTTGTGTCGGATAAAAGGTAGTGTCGAGTGTCGGATTAATATGTCCTCGAAAATAGACTATTATCGAGAATCCGATACGACTCGACACGGCTCGACACATACGTGTCATTTCTTTTTAGTCCCTATAGTTTGTTATTTGACAATTTCATCCCCAAAAAGAGTTGTGCCAGATGAAACTAATTTCAAAGGGTATTTGAGTCTTTTTGTCAAGAAAGTGTCTATGACAAGAAAATTTTTCAGAATGTATCCATTTTTCAATGAGACCCCCTAATTTTTGTCTATTTTCTCAATTTTCCCATTAATATATGAGAAATATACGGTGTGTGTGATAATGGTTATGGAAAAAAAATTTGTAGAAAGCTGGTCTTTTATTGTAGTTCGGTTTATGATAAGAATAGGCCTAGACAATTTCCGGTGATGCCTCATCATTGGATTGGGCAAACTTGTTTGTGCAGGTCCTGTTTATAAAACCACCACATAGTAATCTTCGAGAGATGCAGAGTAGAAGTCAATATTTGCATGAATAAATAAGAAAATGAATAAAATGGGGAATGGTAGTTGATATTCAGTAGATTTTTGTAGATTTACAAGGAACTATCAAAATTGAAGAATAAAAAGTATTTAATTAGGGTTAAGCTTGGTGTTTTTATGGGTTTATACAATAAAAATCTTGCATTGAAATTTTTAGAATGAGTATATTGATAAATGAGTGTTGATGATTGTTATTATATTTATATTAAACTTATTATTATTATTACGAAAATGCATCGGCTCTTACTTTACTAGGAATCTTAATCTTTAAAACACGTGATTTATTAAGATTATGATATCATTTATTTCCTATAGCTTTGTGAAGAAATCTGGAGATAATTTGTGGCTATAGTAGGTTGTTTTAAAGCAGAAAATCTGGAAATGTTCTGTGCTCTGGTGCAAACATACAAACTGAAATCTAAGTGCAGAAATGTAAAAGAGAACACCACAGAATTTACGTGGTTCGATCCATGATCTACTCCACGGGAGGGATGAAAAAAGAATGCACTAGAGAGAATTCGGATTACACACTCTCCTCACTGCACTCTCAGCTTAGAACCACTCTAAGCTCTCTGTTTTTGCTTCCTAGACACTCAGTTTTCTTTGCTGTGTTTTTATGCAACTTGCATGACTTGCCTCACACTTACATTTTCTGCACATCAGTATTATTAGCCTTTCTAAGTGGCTGACAAAAGTGAAATACAGCAGCTAGCAAATAGACAGCAAGACAGTAACAAACATACAGTAGAACAGCTACAGACAGATAGTAAGACAACTGTTGACAGACAGCATGACAGCTACAGACAGACAATAACTAAAACAACAACATGTTGCTGGTTGACATGCTGTGCTTGAGTCACAATTACATCAATTCTCCACCTTGACTCAAGGTCAGTGCATTGTCCCTCCAATTCTCCAATTATGCCTTAATGACTCCAATTAGGCTCAAACAGAGCCTGAATTTTTCTGTTGGAAGAGGTTTGGTTAACATGTCAACTGGGTTTCTTGCTGTAGGGATTTTCTTCACTGCAACAATTCCTTTTTCTGCAATTTCCTTCACGAAATGATATTTGACATCTACGTGCTTTGCTCTACCATGATGAACTTGATTCTTGATCAAATGGATAGTACTTTGATTGTCACAATGGAGTATAAAACTGTCTTGATTAACACTTAACTCCATAATCAATCCTTTAAGCCATAAACCTTCTTTGATTGCCTCTGTAGCTGCAATATATTCAGCTTCAGTTGTTGAAAGAGTAACCATGCTTTGCAGCCCTGCTCTCCAACTAATTGCTTTTCCCCAAATTGTGAACACATAACCAGTAATTGATCTTCTATTGTCCTTGTCTCCAGCATAATCTAAGTCTACAAATCCTTCCAAAGCTCCACCTGAATCTTGACCTTTTCCATAACATAATCCAAGAGAAGTTGAACCTCTTAGATATCTTAGTATCCACTTGGTAGCATCCCAATGAATTCTTCCAGGATTACTCATGTATCTACTAACCATACTTATTGAATATGCAAGATCAGGTCTAGTGCAAACCATTGCATACATTAAAGAACCAACTAAGCTTGCATATGGTGTAGAAGCCATTTCTTCCTTCTCCTTTTCGGTTTTGGGACAATCTTCTGCAGAAATTTTGATTTGTTCACCCATGGGAGTGGAAACCATCCTTGCTTTGTTCATGTTGAACTTGACCAGCAATTTTTCTATGTAATCTTTCTGACTCAACCATAATTTATTCCTGGATCTGTCCCGAATTATTTGCATGCCAAGAATCTTCTTTGCAGCTCCCATATCCTTCATGTCAAACTCAGATTTTAGTAAATGCTTCAACTTGTTGATACTTTGCTTGTTCTTTCCTATCAACAACATGTCATCAACATATAACAATAAATAGAGATAATCACCATTACAGAATTTTTGATAGTAAACACAATTATCAAATTGACTTCTCTTTAGTCCATTTTCAATCATGTAACTATCAAACCTTTTATACCATTGTCTAGGGCTTGTTTCAGCCCATAGAGTGATTTTTTTTAGCAAACACACATGATTTTCTTTGCCTTTAACTTCAAAGCCTTCAGGTTGCTGCATCAGAATTTTTTCTTCAATGTTTCCATGCAAGAAAGTCGTTTTTACATCCATTTGTTCTATTTCCAGGTCTTCTTGAGCTGCCATTGCCAATAGAAGACGAATGGATGTATATCTCACCACCGGAGAATATATTTCTTGATAATCAATACCCTCCACTTGAGAATAACCCTTAGCTACAAGTCTAGCTTTGAATTTTTCAGGTTGTACTCCATCTATACCAGATTTTTTCTTAAAAATCCATTTGCAACCTATCACTTTAATTCCTTTTGGCTTTGGAATTAATTCCCAAGTCTGATTTTTTTGTAAAGAGCTCATTTCTTCCCTCATTGCAGCTATCCAATGCTTTGAATTCTTTCCTGTCACAGCATCAATGTAATTTGTGGGTTCTTGCTCAAGTTCTTCTCTTACTTGTAAAGCATAGGCAACAATATCAGCTTGAGCATACCTCTTAGGAGCTTTTACTTCTCTTCTAGCTCTATCTCTACTAAGCAAATAGTCTTGCAACTCTTCTGCACCATTTTCAGAATTTTCATCTTGATCAAGTGTCTCTTGACTAATTTGAGTTTCTTGCATATCTTGCTACCCTTCACCATGCTCCACATCACTATCATGTGTTTCCTCTTCAGTTTCTGAATTTTTCAACTCAACATCTTGAGACTTTATCTCAAACTCAAATTCAGCAAGCTGAGATTTATCATACACACTACTCTTGTGACATGAACTTTCATCTAATCCCAATATTTCATCTTCCTTGAAAACCACATCTCTGCTGATTATTGCTTTTCCAAGCTGAGGACACCATAATTTGTATCCTTTCACTCCAGGAGGATAGCCAAGAAACAAGCATTTGAGTGCTCTTGGTTGAAGCTTCTCTTGCTAATGTGTGCATAGGCAGTTGCTCCAAATACTTTCAAGTGATCAAGACTTTCCTGAGGAGTCTTCAGCTTTATTGCAGTTGAAGGACACCTATTGATTAAATAACAAGCAGTAGCAGCAGCCTCTGCCCAAAATCTTACAGGTAATTTAGCATTAAACAGCATGCATCTAACCCTCTCTAGAATGGTTCTATTCATTCTTTCAGCTAACCCATTTTGTTGAGGAGTACCCTTTACCATTCTATGTCGAACCATACCATGTTCTTGACAATATTTGGTAAATTCTTCCCCACAAAACTCAAGACCATTATCAGTTCTAAGAAATTTTAGTTTCTTGCCAGCTAGATTTTCTACCATTATCTTCCAATGTTTGAATTTTTCTAATGTTTCATCCTTAGATTTCAGCATGTAAATCCATACTTTTCTACTGACATCATCAAGAAAAGTGAGAAAATACCTGGCACCACTTAGTGACTTAGTCTTGGCTGGCCCTCATAGGTCTGAATGGACATATTCTAGGATGCCTTTGGTGTTGTGCTTTGCTGCAGTAAACTTCATTCTGGTTTTCTTTCCAAAAATGCAGTGTTCACAAAATTTCAGCTCTGGTAATTTGTGCTTTCCAAAGACACCTTGCTTTTCAAGAATCTTCAATCCTTTCTCGCTAACATGTCCAAGACGCATGTGCCATAAATCAGCTGCATTCACCTCTAATTTTGATGCTATTGCAGCTGCTGCAGAAATTGTTTCACCATTTAGAATGTAAATACCATTCTTCTTGTATCCTTTCATGACAACCATGGCTCCTTTTAGGATTTTTAGAACACCATTTTCAGCCTTAGCTATATAACCATTAGAATCTAACATGCCAACTGATATTAGATTCCTTTTCAAGCTAGGAACATGTCTTACATTTGCTAGTGTCCTAATCATCCCATCATGAAGTTTCAATTTTATTTCTCCAATACCAGCCACATTGCAAGCCTCATTGTTTCCTATGAGAACCTTCCCTTCATTCAATGGTTTGTAGGTGGAAAACCATGACTTATTTGGACACATGTGAAAGGTGCAACCGCTGTCTAGAACCCCATCACCATTTTGTTCTAAATCTGTCACCATTAACACTCTGCATCATCAAATCCTTGTGAAACTATAGCTGCATTGCCACTCTCTTCATCTTTTGTTGCATCATTTTTCTTTCTACCTTTCCTATCAGGACAATTTCGTCTAATATGTCCCTCTTTGTTACAATGGAAGCATCTGAATTTATCTCTAGATTTAGATTTTGATCTACCATGGTTGCCTTTAGCATTAAAGTTCCTTTTTTCAATTCTTCCTCTAGCAGTGAGGCCTTCTCCAGAATTAGAACTTTTTCCTTCAATCTTAAGATCTAACTCCTTTGAATGAATTGCAACAACAACTCCTTCTAAACTTAGAGTATCCTTGCTGAACTTCAAGGTATCTCTAAGCTGGTCATATGTTTTAGGCAGTGAGTTTAACAAAATGACAGCTTGATCTTCATCTTCTACTTTCACTCCTACATTCTCAAGATCTAAACTTATCTTGGTAAATTCATCTATATTTTCATCTACTGATTTAGATTCATCCATCCTAAATCCATAGAATTTTTGTTTTAAATAAATTCTATTAGGTAGAGACTTTACCATATAGATTTCTTCAAGCTTCTTCCAAATTGATGCAGCCGTGGTTTCTTTGGACACCTTCCGAAGAACTTGATCTCCCAAGCTAAGAATGATTGTGTTCTTAGCATTCTTCTGAACTTTAGACCATTTTTTTGGAGTTAAATCTTCAGGCACTTTTTGTTCATCTTCCAAGGCTTCATCAAGCCCCATGTTTCCAAGCAGTGCTTGAATCTTCATTTTTCATAAACTGAAATCTGTCTTGCCATCAAATTTTTCTATCTCTATTTTCTGGTTTGCCATTGCAACCTTAAGATCTTCTCTCTCAGCAGAGAAACCTTACTCGTTTGAAGCAAACCACTTTCAGATCTTTAACACTCAGCTCTAATACCAGTTGTGAAGAAATCTGGAGATAATTTGTGGCTAGAGTAGGTTGTTTTAAAGCAAAAAATCTGGAAATGTTCTGTGCTCTGGTGCAAACATACAAACTGAAATCTAAGTGTAGAAATGTAAAAGAGAACACAACAG
Source organism: Boswellia sacra (assembly GCA_013180625.2). Taxonomy (NCBI): domain Eukaryota; kingdom Viridiplantae; phylum Streptophyta; class Magnoliopsida; order Sapindales; family Burseraceae; genus Boswellia; species Boswellia sacra. Next base: position 52,753 of record SNVD02011092.1, read on the forward strand.
AATTTATGTGGTTCGATCCATGATCTACTCCACGGGAGGGATGAAAAAAGAATGCACTAGAGAGAATTCGGATTACACACTCTCCTCACTGCACTCTCAGCTTAGAACCACTCTAAGCTCTCTGTTTTTGCTTCCTAGACACTCAGTTTTCTTTGCTGTGTTTTTATGCAACTTGCATGACATGCCTCACACTTACATTTTCTGCACATCAGTATTATTAGCCTTTCTAAGTGGCTGACAAAAGTGAAATACAGCAGCTAGCAAATAGATAGCAAGACAGCAATAAACATACAACAGAACAGCTACAGACAGACAGTAAGATAGCTGTTGACAGACAGCATGACAGCTGCAGACAGACAGCAACTAAAACAACAGCATGTTGCTGGTTGACATGCTGTGCTTGAGTCACAATTACATCAAGCTTATTTATTTATTTATTTTTAATTACAAAATCTCTCCTTCCACTTCTTTCTATCGTTTGTCTCTAAAATACATTGAAACTTCAACAAAGGCCAGAGCAGCTCTAGATCAACCAAATCCATACGTAGAAAATGAAAAGTTAAAGATACCGTGCTTAGGTCTATAGTATATTGTAATACCCACATATCACTTCCTATAAAAATTGTAAATTGAAGAAATATATGATTGACTTAATGCATGGACACATACAAGAGTGTTATGGAAGGGTTTATTTCACAAAAATGAAAGGACAAATTGCCTGTAAATAGATATGACTTATGAGAATAGTTGTGACTCATGAGAATGGATATAATTGTTATAAGAGACATATCACTTAGATTTAAATTATTAACAATTCATGAATAGTTGCATCTTTTGAAGTCTATGAAAAGACATCAACATTGCCCATATTACTGGGTTGTATAAGTATATAGATTTGGTAATTTTTTATATGAATCCAACGGCCTAACGATAATGTGCGGTCATTTCATTTTCCAACATAAATGACATGCATGTAAAAAGTTGTAAATAACTATTGTATAAAAGTTTTATTGACGCATATGGTACAAATCTGCATAAGTATCTACAACTTTTATGTCTTTTATAAAATTAATGTATGACTACATTGATGTATTGTAGCCAAACTCTATCGTAGCTTGATAATGCAGTACATTATGATTGATCTATGATGATTTTTATTGCAACTTACCAATTTATGTCATAATCTCTCTCTTGTTCATCTAAAAATTTTAAATTTGTTCATCTAAAAAATTTGAATTGAAATCCAAACATTTGAAATTAAAGAAATAAGACAATTGCACGTATCTCACAATATATTGGAGCTGATAGTTTTTGTTATTCACTGAGATCTGTTATTGTTATCATCTGTTTCGTTCCTTTTATATTGAGTGAGCGCATGTATGGACTTTGGAAAACATTTGTAGCTAATTTTAGGAATCAGTATTTATTTATTCGCTATGTAATAATACATTGCAGGAGTACCATATCTCGCTTTTAGCTTTTATTGAGCCTGGAATACAGCTCGCTAGGATAAGGCATCTTGCACCAGTTGAAAAGCCATATTAATTTTATCTTTAACAAAAGAGTTTAAACAAATCTCATGATTCATGATCATTAGGTTAAAGATCTATCTGAACCAATAGATTTATCTTCTTAAGTGCTACACAAATTTTTGGTATTTATTTATTTTTAGATCAAGAACGAGGTTCCGTGTTCACTAACTCTCTACGTCAAACACGGTATAGTATCTTTTTCTTGCGTAAATTCGAAGATTGACTGACTTTCCTTAGAAGTTTAGGCCTCTTTTCTTTTTTCTTCCTGCCTAATTCGCTGCACAAGTTTTCTTAGTAGGTTCCTACACCTCTGTATTTGTTTTTGATCTTTTTTTATGGAAAATATTCGTCAAAAAATTAGGGAAAAGAATAATTAGAAAGGATCCAGATCCATATCTAAGTAAGAAAGCTGTTTGTCTTGCTGTGATCTTCAGTTTTAATAGGACTTCTCATCATAATTTATTTCTGTGTCGGCAGCTTCTTGAATGACGACTTAGATGCAAAGGTGACTCTTAAGCCGAAACCATTAGGATCTGCGCGTGGCAATTTAAGGATCCGGAAAGGGGTGACCAAATTTAGAAACATGCAAACATGTCCAATATTACGAATCAAGTAAGCTTGAGACCCTGCCTGCGATTTTTTTAATGAATTGTAATATTTCGTTTTATCTAAATGAAATAAAAGATTTATTTATGCGTTTTCAAGAATGGAGAATGGAGGATGAAAATGAATTGTTAAGAAATGGGGAAGAAAGGGAATTGGTTTTCTGCCGAGAAGAAAGCTTCAACATCCATAGAATCTGTGTTCATCCACATCCTTTTTTTTTTCTCCCTCTTTGTTTTGTTAAATTTTGGTTTTTTTTTTTTAATTTTTTTCAATAATTTTTAATTGCTTATGAATAACACACATCTATATCCATAGAATCTGAGTTCACCCACATCCACATTTTTTTCCTTCCTTTTTTTGTTGTTTTGTTATTTTTCTTTTTAACACTTTTTATTGCTTATGAATAACACATCTATTCTGTTTTTGAAAAGTAAAGCCGTTTTTAAAATTTGGTTTACCAAAGATCTTGCAACTTCTTTTAGAAGCTGATTATTTCTATAGGACAATAGAAGCTTATTTCTATAGCAACAATCCCAAACTGGCCCAAACTATTAATATTATGCCATAAATTATGAATGAATGGGGCTGTCCAGGCTGTAGATGGGAGACATTTTGCATCACTACAAAAAATACACACATAATGTATGCAATTGCTGAAGACATAATCAATATCTTTATAAAGAAGAGCATATGGACACCCAAAAAAGAAAAAAAAGGCCATGCAGAATATAAAAACTCTACAAAATACTCATCCTGTGTCTAATTGAAAGAGACAACCAACATAAATAACAGCATATCTACACTCAAAAACTAAATAAATGAATAAAAAATCAAGCAGAATAAGCAGAATATTAACTCTGAAAATGCTTATAAAATCATAGACACAGTACCATGAATTAGTCTTAGCAAAAAAAAAAAAAAAAAAGGTATTCACGCATAGCATAGTAACAAAAGATTTTACATTAATATAACATGATAAAACTGTCAATACTATAACATAACATGGAGAATGAAGATGAATTGTTAGGAAATGGGGAAGAAAGGGAATTGGTTTTCTACTGGGAAGAGAGCTTCAACATCCATAGAATCTGTGTTCAACCATATCCATTTTTTTTCTTCCACCTTTTTTTGGTGAATTTGTTCGTACCTTCTTTTTTAACTTTTTATTGCTTAGGAATAACAATCTTTTGATTTTTTTTTTCTCCTTTTTGGGACTCTTATTTGGACCATGAAAGTACAGAAACAAAGAAATTTATAATGTTTTATCAAATATATCCTCTTACTAAATACAAAATTATACTAAATTTTAATCTTCTCACTGAACCTAGTGCAAGGTTGATTTGAAACTGAAGTCATAAGACAATTAAACAGTTGTTCATCGATGCACTATCACTATCATTTTTACCAAGCATATTCTCACATTAATACGCTCTTTCAACTAACTTAATCATTTCCTAAGAAATGAGAAAATTATAACAGGAAGAAAAAAACAAAGAAAAAGAGAGGTTGTCTATAAATAAAAAGGACAACTTGTCCTAAGTAACATAAGGGGCTTCCTGTGGACGAGCATGCATAATCAAATAAGTCATCAAATTAACAATGATTCCTGTGATCGATAACAGGAAAAATACTCAATGGAACCTGACATACCCTCCTCCTAAACAACAGGACATCGCGTTTGATGATGTTCTCTGATGGGGTTTTTTTTTTCTCCCACTTCAACAAACGCGATATCCTTTCCACAAGCACCCCGTTTGCTCGCTCATATATTGTGCCAATGTACGGCATGACCTCGTACAACCAAACCTTAATAATAGAAGGGTTTTTTTTGGTGACGATAGATATTTCAAAATGTAATTCAAAGAAACTAATAAATACGTCCAACATTTGTTATTCATTATGTACCTGAATAGCGCAGGGGCACCCTTTTAAATTATATGTCTCAGAATACTTCCTTTTCCCCATCGTCTTCTTCTTCTTCGCTTCCGCTCATTTCTTATACTTTTCCAACCTCCCATCCAAAGCTTTTTTTCATCCCTATAAGTGTTTTATCGTAAGACACCGAACCCCATGGATAATTTTTAAAACTATCTAATGTGTTGACAAAATTCAACCACTTACGAGAGACATATCGGTGTCAATCTCATCCCATAAAAAATCGCTCGAGCACGTAATACAAGGCTACCTTTACAACATCCTTGTCTGGCATAGCTAACACATTTAATGCCCGAAGTCTCGGATAGAAATGCATGAGCTCCATGTCCTGACCCTCAAAGTACGTATCCAACAAATGGCATGAATTCAAGACATTCGGTATTAGTGGCACGGGGGTAGCAAATTTCAAACTGGTCAACAAATCGAACTCGTGCATAGAAAAATGAATCAATCTTCCTAGAAAGAAGAAGAAAAACATAAGATGCTAATAGTGGTAAAAAAACAAAACTACAATGATCAAATGCTAAAAAATAAAATTAGTTAACTACATTGTAGTTCAAACACCATATTTTTACCTTCAAAAAGGAACCACATCTCTTCATCGTACTCCACTGTTTTAACTTTCCACTCAAGCACATTGTGCACCATTTATTTCACCTTTATTTCACCACTCTTTATTTCACCTTATGAAAGGCAGATCGAGGGTTTTTTCACTCACCCATTTTTTTTCTCTACGTTTGTTGCTGAAGACTGGTGAGTTATTCATGGCTCTTTTTTTTTTCTTAAATTAATAAATCCATTTGGTTTAGATGTATGAAGTTTTTGTTGTACTATGTTTCTTGGTGTCTCTTATTTGTTGCTGGGGAACTTGAGTTAAGAGGTAAAAACCAAAAAAAAAAAAAAAACTCTTGTGAATATTTTGGTAGTGTGCAAGAGGGGATTTGCAGTATCCCATAAAAAAGAAAAATTAGAAATAATTTATAACAGCCACTGCTATAAAAAATTAATTCTGTTATATTTGTTTTGTTAAAAGTCACCCAATCCTTCACTTCTAGTCAGTCTAACAATCATTCTTTAACTTCTTTTTTTCGCTATTAATTTTTCGCAATAATTCTTAAAATCAAACGTATTTTAACACTTAGAACTCTGAAATTCTTGTCTGATAAAGAACAAAACATAAAAAAAGTAAATTTTTTAATTCAAATATTTCTTTTATGATATTAATTCAAATCAGATAAAAAAATCTGTTTTATGTATAAAGTCTTTAAGAAAATAATTCCAATCACTTCTTTATTAAATTATTGTAGTAACTTATATTTTTATATGCAATTTTCCTCAATAAATAAATAAATAAACACAGAACACTTGAATGATATTCTTTTTAACTTCTTGATTTCATTTGCAATTTGTTTCGTGTTGTGTCTAACACATGAAAAAAAAAAAATTTGTTAAGTAAATGTATAAAAAAATGAACAAGCAAAAAATCCAAACGAGTCAACCCAGTCTATATAAACCCGTGGATCCGCCCTTGGGTGTTGTGCTGGATAAATATAATGGGTGAAGAAGAAAAATACAAAAGAATAAATTAGGATATTCATGAGAAGTGCTGTGGTGCACCCGGATAATGAGAAGAGGGTGCACATACTCCAGGTGCACCCTAGCTGAACCCGATATTCTATGGTACGAATCTGCATAAGTATTTATAACTTTTATGTCTTTTATAAAAATAATGTATGACTACATTGATGTATTGTAGCCAAACTCTATTGTAGCTTGATAATGCAGTACATTATTATTGATCTATGATGGTTTTTATTACAACTTACCAATTTTATGTCATAATCTCTTTCTTGTTCATCTAAAAATTTTAAATTTGTTCATATAAAAAATTTGAATTTAAATCCAAACATTTGAAATTAAAGAAATAAGACAATTGCACTTATCTCACAATACATTGGAGCTGATAGTTTTTGTTATTCACCGAGATCTGTTATTGTTATCGTCTGTTTCGTTCTTTTTCTATTGAGAGAGCGCATGTATGGACTTTGGAAAATTTTGCAGCTAATTTTAGGAATCAGTATTTATTTATTCGCTATGGAATAATACATTGCAGGAGTACCATATCTCGCTTTTAGCTTTTATTGATTCCTGGAATACAGTTCGCTAGGATAAGGCATCTCGCACCAGTTAAAAAGCCATATTAATTTTATGTTTAACAAAAGAGTTTAAACAGATCTCCTGATTCATGATCATTAGGTTAAAGATCTATCTGAACCGATAGATTTATCTTCTTAAGTGCCAAACAATTTTCGGTATTTATTTATTTTTAGATCAAGAACGAGATTCCATGTTCACTTAATCTCTACGTCAAACACGGTATAGTATCTTTTGCTTGCGTAAATTCGAAGATTGACTGACTTTCCTTAGAAGTTTAGGCCTCTTTTCTTTTTTCTTCCTGCCTAATTCGCTTTACAAGTTTTCTTAATAGGTTCCTACACCTCTGTATTTGTTTTTGATCTTTTTTTTATGGAAAATATTTGTCAAAAAATTAGGGAAAAGAATAATTAGAAAGGATCCAGATCCATATCTAAGTAAGAAAGCTGTTTGTCTTGCTGTGATCTTCATTTTAATATGACTTCTCATCATAATTTATTTCTGTGTCGGCAGCTTCTTGAATGACGACCTAGATGTAAAGTGACTCTTAAGCAGAAACCATTAGGATCTGCGCGTGGCAATTTAAGTGTGACACCCAAATTTTAAGTAAGTTTGACTTACATGTATATTGTAAAAATATATATTATTAACATCATGAGGTATGTATATATATATATATATGGAGAGGGATGAAATTAGATGAGAGATGGAAGGGTGTGAGTGAAAAGCTAAGAAAGTGTGAGAGCTTAATTGAAATGGTTGTGTGATGTATATTTATAAAGCATGGGATAAGCCTAGAAAATTCATTTTTCTTCTCCCTTTCTCTTTGAACGTCCAGTACCCTCTCTCCCTCTTTTTCCCTCAATTTTTCCATGGAATCAAGAAGAGAGGAAGGAAACAAGAGGCCAAGATGTAAGAATTCACTTCTCTCTCTCTAACTCTAGCCATAACCATGCAATTGAGCGATGGTTTATTGTTTTTTTGTGATATTTCATGTCAGAAATATTCTGTAAATGGCTAGAAAAACATGAATTAGAGTGTATTATGAAAGAATTTAAAGATTTGATGATGCTAGGAAGCTAGAAGTAAAGTATGAGTATGAATCCTGCAGAGTTGTTTTTCTAAACAGTACTAAGTCCAAAAATTCCCATAAATTCTATGGTTATTTACTGACTCTGAAATTTTTATATGGTAAACTATACACCTCAAGAAGTTTGTAGAATTTTGAAACACTTGAAAATTCGTAGTGTGTGAATTGTAATGAATTTTTGAAATTCTGGTTTAAAATTGTGAATTCCCCTGTTTTAAAACAGGGCAGGGGGAGTGAACTCGATTTGAGGGGGCAAATCTTTGTAAAATTTTGTGATTTTTAATATGAAAACCCTTGGTTATGTTTTCTGTTAGACTGTAAATTTTCATGGTTTTTGGAGTTGTGTATGAATTGTTATGATTTTTCAAATCTGGACTTAAAGAACTGTGAATGTTAAGTTCCAGAACTGAATATGTGAAATAAATTCCGTCTGACTGCCTTAAACTCCTTAGAAAATCGTGATTTTTGGTGGAATGACTCTTATATGAGTCTAGTTTTAGACTGGAAATTTTGGTAGAGATTGGACTATTGTAGAATTTTATAAAATTCTTCAAAGTTGCACTGTTCAGTTGAAAGATCTGCAGACAGATTTGTTGTGTGAATGAAATTAAGGATTTTCAAGGGGTATATGACCTTATTTTGACTCAATAAAATTCATGGACTATAATATGTATGTCTATTTGATTTTCATGAATTTTGGTGATGATTAGAAATGAATAACCTCTTATTATAATAATCCAACCAATATGTGTGTGTGATAGAGTTTAATAAATGATGTTATTGGTTGGTTAAATTGTTGTTGACCTATAAAGGGTTTAATTCTTTCTAAATGGACATTGATCAGTGTGTCATAACTATGACAATAGTTACCAGAGAGGAAGGAGAAGAAGAAGAGATGAACTTTAAACAATTGCTTATCAAGAAATATATGAAAACAAAAGTAAGAGGCGAGGCTAACCAAGTAAGTAGCTAGACCTTTCTGAGGACACAACAGATGTTCACTCTTAATGAAATGTATTTAATGATTATGTTTGTGAATATATGTGAAATGTGTTTATGGAATGTGGATGGGGTCATGAATACATGGACCTTGATATAAGAAATGATTTGATTGGGGTTTATAGTGATTTATGAAATGTGTGATTTTATACACTTTGATATATATGTGATTGACTTGTTGGTGTAACTTCTATATGTGTGAGATATAGAAATGTGAATGTGCCCTCATATATGTGAATTTGTTGTGATATGGCTTGAATAATAATGCCAATGAAACGATGTGTGTATATGAAGAATGAAATACATGCTAAACATTCTAGGATACTAATTCCTCATGTGGAGGACATGGCAAATGAATGTCTATGAAAAACCATGTGTATTAGAGTGCCATGAATATGTACGAGTGGAAAATGAATGAGATTAGTTACACATGGACATAGTTATGCAACGATGTGATTGAAATACATCAAAGAGTAATAGAAGGGTTAGCAATAATAAAGAATTCAATGGGGTTCTATATGTGTAGAAATGATGCCAATGTGTGGATCGTGCACATCCATAAGTGTATGTGAGATATGTAGGTTTACTGTATTTACGAATGTATATGTGATTAATGAGAAGCCTACGTAGAACCTCAATTATGATAGTGAACTGCAATATTGTGATGTGTGAAGGCATGTATCACTGTGTGATGTGTTATGAATTTGAAATTACATGCCAAGCCCATAGGAAAATGTTGAATGTGAAATGTGAAATGTGATACTGTTAAATGCTAGCATTATGGTGAATGAATTGTGATATGCTGTGATTGGGTTAGAAGCTTGATATAAAGCTTCATTTATGTGACTGAAGTGTGAAATGTGATATGTGAGTGAAAGCTTCATATAGAGCTTCACTTATGTGACTGAATATGAAAACTGATATGTGAGTGGCATGCCACAACTTAGGATATTTGGCTCTCATAACTTGAGGGGAGGTCTGTACCATGTGTTTCCCTAGATGGGATTCGGTAGCATGGGCTCGGTATCACTCGGATTGTCAGACTAGCCTCGAGTTATTTCAAGTGTAGGCACCTGAATATATCTGTACTGTTACGTACTCCCATGGCTTGAGGGGAGGTCTGGATCATGTGTTTCTCTAGACGAGATTCGGTAGCATGGGCCCGGTATCACCTGGATTGTCAGACTAGCCTTGAGCTATTACATGGGTAGGCCTCTGAATGTATCTGTACCGTTCTGTATTCCCATGGCTTGAGGGGAGGTCTGGACCATGTGTTTCTCTAGACGAGATTCGATAGCATGGACCCGGTATCACCCGGATTATCAGACTAGCCTTGAGCTGATTCATGGGTAGGCCTACATATGGGCACTGACTGTGAAATGAAAAGTCCTACCTTGATTAGAGAGCATTATTCCTAAGTATCTGTGGCTGTACTGTGGAAGCTTCCGAAATTATGTGAAATGGATATCCATAAGAACAATGTAGTTAGTTTATGGCATCTCATGTGTGAATGATTTATATGTTTATGGGAGCACATGAGGATGTGATAGACTTGTGGAAAGTTTAATTGTAAATGAGACATGTGTATGTAAATGGGTGTATGTGATGAGCTTTGGCATGGAAAAGCCATGCTTGATTACCCATAGACAGGTATTTATGGAATTAGGAATGTGACTGGATAAGAGAGCAATTGGTCTAGGAAATGGCCAATGATACAAGATTGGCGTAGGAGCATTATTAAATGGTGCAATAGTGCATCTTTAGCAGATCTAAAGAGATATAGGCAGAGAATTGGCATCGCTGCGCCATACCTTTCGTGCTGAAGCGCTATTTGCACTGACTCAAGTAAGAGAGAATTAGAGAGTTGGTGCATACGTGCCCTCCCTTGGCGCAGGAGCGCGAAACTGGAATTTGCAACGGATTGGAAATCAGAAACTTGGCGTCGTCTTGCCAGTTTCCTAGCACAGGGGCACGTTCCTTGAACACTGAAATCAATGTTCTGATTTTCTTAGTAAAGCACTGTTGGCTTGCATACCAAGAAATGAATAGTAATCAATGATTATGGAATAAGTATTGAATAATAGTTTTATTCTAAAATGGTTATCGTCATTAATTGTTTTATTTTGAGTATTACGTCAGTTTTATAATTCTAGCTGCTTACTGAGTTTCATACTCACTAATCTGTTGTGTACCTCAGGTATTCGATCAGTAAAAGACTAAGGAAGGATTTCGGCATAACGACGACTGTGTTCCCTTGGCAAGCCCTTATCCGCTACAATATTAGTACATTGGGTGCGGGTTGTGACATTAAGGATCCGGAAAGGGTTGACCAAATTTAGAAACATGCAAACATGTCCAATATTACGAATCAAGTAAGCTTGAGACCCTGCCTGCGATTTTTTTTAACGAATTGTAATATTTCATTTTATCTAAATGAAATAAAAGATTTATTTATGCGTTTTCAAGTATGGAGAATGGAGGATGAAAATGAATTGTTAAGAAATGGGGAAGAAAGGGAATTAGTTTTCTGCCGAGAAGAAATCTTCAACATCCATAGAATCTGTGTTCATCCACATCCATTTTTTTCTCCCTCTTTGTTTTGTTAAATTTTGGCTTTTTTTTTTAAATTTTTTTCAATAACTTTTAATTGCTTATGAATAACACATCTATATCCACAGAATCTGAGTTCACCCACATCCACTTTTTTTTCCTTCCTTTTTTTGTTGTTTTGTTATTATTTTTTTTTACACTTTTTATTGCTTATGAATAACACATCTATTCCGTTTTTGAAACATAAAGCCGTTTTTAAAAGTTAGTTTACCAAATATCTTGCAACTTCTTTTAGAAGTTGATTATTTCTATAGAACAATAGAAGTTTATTTCTGCAGCAACAACCCCAAACTGGCCCTAACTATTAATATTATGCCATAAATGGGGCTGTTCAGGCTGTAGATGGGAGACATTTTGCATCACTACAAAAAATGGACACATAATGTATGTAATTGCAGAAGACATAATCAATATCTTTATAAATAAGAGCATATGTACACACAAAAAAAAAAAAAAAAGGCCATGCAGAATATAAAAACTCTACAAAATACTCATCCTGTGCCTAATTGAAAGAGACAACCAACATAAATAACAGCATATCTACACTCAAAAACTAAATAAATGAATAAAAGGTCAAGCAGAATAAGCAGAATATTAACTCTGAAAATACTTATAAAATCATAGACACGATACCATGAATTAGTCTTAGCAACAAGTATTCACGCATAGCATATAAAACAAAAGATTTTACATTAATATAACATGATAAAACTGTCAATACTATAACATAACATGGAGAATGAAGATGAATTGTTAGGAAATGGGGAAGAAAGGGAATTGGTTTTCTGCTGGGAAGAGAGCTTCAACATCCATAGAATCTGTGTTCACCAACATCCATTTTTTTTCTTCCCCCTTTTTTTGGGTGAATTTGTTCGTACCTTTTTTTTTAAACTTTTTATTGCTTAGGAATAACAATCTTTTGATTTTTTTTTCTCCTTTTTGGGAATCTTATTTGAACCATGAAAGTACAGAAACAAAGCAATTTATAATGTTTTATCAAATATATCCTCTTACTACTTACGAAATTATACTAAATTTTAACCTTCTCACTGAACCTAGTGTAAGGTTGATTTGAAACTGAAGTCATAAGATAATTAAACAGTTGTTCATTGATCCACTATCACTATCATTTTTACCAAGCATAATCTCACATTAATACGCTATTTCAACTAACTTAATCATTTCCTAAGAAATGAGAAATTTATAACAAGAAGAAAAAAACAAAGAAACAGAGAAGTTGTCTATAAATAAAGAGGACAACTTGTCCTAAGCAACATAAGGGGCTTCAAGAAGGTATACAAAAAGTATAACACTTCTCCCATCATATAAACATGAGTGGTCCTAAACACTTCTTGATCCAAAAAAAAAAAAAACCTCTGATTAAGGCAATCAAAATTTCCTTGTTTTTTCTAAATAAAAAAGAGAGAGACTTTCCAAATCAAAAGGGATAGACGCTAGGAAGCCTCCTTCCTACCAAGATCTCTGAATTCGCTTTTTTGTTTTCATCGGCATTTATTTTAGTGACTTATACTTTTACTTTCCTAAGGACTTTAGGTTTCGAACCTACCAAAGTCCTATTGGCCAAGCACAACATATGATAAAAATAACACAATATGTAGCAAATAATCCCAATTATAACATGTCCAAACATTGAACGTTTGTGAATTAACATAGCCATACATGAATGGGCCAGCTAGTATAGTGTCCTCAAGGGTGCACTTCAATTTCCATCGCATCGCAACCAGTCCACAGAGGAAGTACAGCTTCCCTGGCTTTGTCAATCTGATGATAGTTAGACCCCCTTGATATTGTCCAATTGGGTTTGTTGTGGTACATGTCAAGAATTGCCACTGTCCTACCTGCAGAGCATTGTGCTGAGGTGAATACCTGAAAACTGGTTAAAGAGCAAGTGTCTTTTGAATAATTCACTGTCATAACTAATCTTATATCAATAAATTCTTTAATACAAATTAATCTAAAATAAATTCTTTTATCTCAAGAGTGTTAAGTGCATGATTTATACAAACATCTTCAAACTCTGGAAAAAAAAAAAAAAAACACTCTTGTTTGATTTATGTTAGTCCTATTCTACTTCTGCAAACAGGGTTAAGTGTCAAAACTAAACACTAAAATGTCATTACTCCTCACCATTGAAAACAAGGAAGGGCATGCTGTTACTCCTAAAACATTCTTAAGCCAACACAGACTACTCAAAATTCTAATGTTTCCAATTTTAATTCTAGTTCTTGGAATTTCTTTTCTAGCTAGGCTGAGAGATCTAAGGCATTAAACGTAGTAGAACTGTTATTGCATTAGTGAGTCCTCTAGTTATAAACTCAAACAATAGTTATTCTGTATTAGGATGTATGCATTCCGGAGAAGGGTTACATCAAGTTGCAGATTAGGGACCATGCTCTTATCAGTTGGGGTAATTATTAAGGTTTTATTAGAGTCGAATAGACAGGTGAGAATAGACAGGTGGGTCGGTGCTTATGCGACTAGACTACTAAGGCACATGACCCAGAATGAATAATATACAAAACAGTGAGTGAAATTCAATATAGGAACTTGACTCTTGAATGAATACTAGTGTATTATAGAGGAAGGCAGATAAATACCTAGCTGATCGCCAACTCTAAAATTCCTTTGTGACCATTCTTCAAGATTTCCATATAGGCTCCAGCCAGAGGGACTGCCAACTGTGTGGATCACAACAGCAAAGGCAAAGCTGGAGGCTAAGAGTACTTAAAACGCTATGGGAATGACTGTAGCAACCTTCTTCACTTTCCCTCTGAGACATCTTCACTGAAACGAAACAAAGAAAGCATATACAGAGCTAATGAGAAGTGAATATTGGTTCGAATAAATAATAATTGACCAAGCTAAGAAGAAAGCTAAAACAAGACTTCACAAATTGGGTCTAAGGAGCAATGAAATTTTAGGTGAAATTTATTTATTTATTTTTTAAAATTGTATTATTTTTTTGAGCTATCAGTCCAAGACCCAGTGTAGAGTAGCAGATGTGTCCCTGAACATATCAAGCTCCATTTTTTTTCTTTTTAGATTTCCCAAATACTTCTGAAAAAACAAGAATTATAATTAAGCACCATGACTCAATTAGATAAGAGGAGAGTAACATAGAGAAATACAACTCCTCAAATTCACATATCAGCATAAGTTCTAAGATTTACATACACAACTCCTCAAAACATGAAATTTGTTATAATCACAGAAATACACCAATGATTGTTAGAATTGCAAATAGAATTTATTTACACTTGTTAAAATCTTAGGTTGTTATCAACAATAGAGAAAACAAAAGAGAAGAGGACGGAAATTTACCTCACAGGAATAATCGTGGGAACTCTCTAGAATCCTGCAGAATGAAATTCGTCAAAAACCTATCTCGAGAGGGGAATGCGGTAAGTGATGTTTATATTTATATTAGAATACCATCTTCACTCCTTGGGTACGGTAGAGTACCATATTCACCCATTGGCTATGGCGAGATACAATATTCACCCCTCAACAAGACCGCTACTGACTGCTGTTACAGTCATGACAGCAAAACTGCAAAAGTTAAATGATAATGGGATGATAAGACTACGATAGTTTTCTACATCATTGCCTGTTTTTGCTGGTAAGCTACCGGCAAAGACCACCTTAGGAGTGATCATAACAACCCTATTAGAAATCCTATTAGAAACATTTGGTGTTTCCAGCTTGTTTGGCTTCCTTCTAGATGTCTTACTATTTAATTTGCTGCAATTTGATTCTATCATATCCAGGTGATCCTTGTCTGATTAATCATTAATTACAATCTAATTCATGCAGAAAACAACTAGTGATAGAAAAGGCTAGAGAAAGCTCATGAAACCATCGGTTATCCAATTGACCGATTGACTGTCATGTCGGAGTAACTTGGATCGTTTCTAATGGATTGGAGACTAGTAAGCAAACATTGCTTATGTGAAGGAGAAGGAAACTACTTGCTTACATTGCATTTCAACTGTATAATGATGCAATTGGGTATTTTGTAAGCAGGTAAGTTGTATTATGTAGTGTTTGTGACATCCTTTATCTGTTTGTTAAAGAATTTTTTCATACATTAGATCTGACTAACCGGTTTATTAGTTTATACAATGACAATGAAGGAGGTTTCTCATTTTCCCTTAACATCCTCAACTCTTAATCCTATTACTGTGAAATGTTTCGAGTATAGACTTATTCAGTATCCTAAAGACTATAAGAGAAGTTTAACAAAACTGTGTACTGAGCTGTCTATCAGTTTCAAAGCAGAGTTCAATTAATTTAATGAACTATCTGACAGCTTCTGCAGAAAAACATAATTAAGAGAACAAGAGGCCATTATGCTAATAATTTTGCTTCTATGTGCTGTTGCCTTGATGTGTTCTGAGTTTTCAACAATTATAGCTTAATTCAAAAAATTTCAATTTTCTTGCTATGAAATGAAGTGGAACATATTGGTTTCTTCCTTTTTCCTCCCTGTTTCTGTTCCTCGGTTGATACTTCAAAGCAAAAGAAGCATATCTATTCCAGCAACAAATTCATCAACTTCCAAAAACCTTGAAATTTATGCTCCTCGTAATGTGCATGTTTTCCGTTTTGCCACATCAAAGCAGCTACAAACAACTTTTCCAGTGCGGCCAGGCTTGGTGAAGGTGTGTTTGGCCCTGTTTATAAGGTAATATTTCATAGTCTATACGTATATTCTGTTTCTGGAGTGGAGCAAAGAATTTAGATGAGCTTCCAACTTCGATAATATGAACAACTAAGAACTCGTGTTGCCTGAAAATAGTTGAGTGGTGAAATCTAGCTACTATACGGTGTAATTTAGTGGGGAGGGGGATTGAGATGTTTTTAAAGAAGAGTGGTTTTAGTTTTTTTTTTTTATTATTACTTCTTGTGTACCAAATGGATGAAACTTAGCTTTTAAAATCAGGAGGCTTAATGTTTCATGCTTACATACATTTTGTTTATCTGTATTGCTTTTGCAGGCTTCGCACACGTGACCATATTGCTCCACTTTTGCTTTCAAACCTTACTGGTGTGGTATTTGGTGTAAAATTTTTTGCAGAAAATTGTTAGTGCTTGAGGTATGACGATACAAGGGGACCTAGCAGAAGATGGAAAAGCCTTTGGAGGAGCAGCAATCTGATGTGGTGCTGGATAACATTGATGAACCTAGAAACTGAGAGATCTGTTTGCCTTCTCTCTTAAAACTGCAGCTTGGATTATTAGCTAGGGTGCTATGCAGATAAATTTTTTTATTTATTTTTGGTGAGTTAGTAGATGTTAACAATCACAATACTAGTCGCTAGGGGTCCCACATTTGGATTTGACTTTCAAAATGATGCATTTAGACATATCTCTGGCTAGATATTGAGTTGAATTCCCAGTGTTGGTATAATTCTATTATGCTATGTGAAATCAATATAGGAACTTGATTCGTGAATGAATACTAGTTATTTTGCCATGTGACTCAGAAAGTTAAAAGAATTAGTAACAAAACTTTGAGCTTCAAAGGAAATAACTATATGAATTGACAAAAAAAAAAAAAAAGCAACTATCTCTTAGTGATCAAAAACTAACATGTAAGTAACTTAAAAATGATCCTAGTATTGATTAAATATGAACTCTTATACATTTTGAAAAAGAAGCTTTTATATATATCGATTAATCTAAATCAAAAAAATAAAAATGAATAAATATTTTACTTAAAACAACATATCTAGAAAAAGTTGAAAAAAACTAACTATAATCTTAAACAATAATGATAAACTTACAACATTTATACAGCATAAATTTTACAACATGACGTAGCAACTTAAGTATCAAATTTCTATTGGAGGTGTAATTTTTCTCATCCATTTTTATTTTTTTCTCCTCAAGTGAATTTTGACCATGTAAGCTGTCACATCATGTTGTAAAATTTATTTTGTTTATTTTGTAAGAATATTGTAAGTCTAGCATTACCCAATCTTAAAATGAAGTTCCAAAGAATTCATTATAACTTTTTTTATTTTGATGAAAAATTCATAAATATTTTACATAATTTATATATTGAAAAGCGTAGGTCATTATAAAAGAGAGAGAAATTTTCCTTTTGTAACTAAAAATTTTATGAATTCAAAAAAAGAAAGCCTAAAAAAAAAGAGTTTTACTTAAGAGTGAAACATGAATAATAATTAAAAAAATGAATAAAAGATAATTATAATATCAATCATAAATAAGGTAATTAATAATTTATTAATCATTATGTGAATAAGAGAAATTTGGAAGATTTATATGGAGAATCATCGCTTACTTATAGAAAAGAATTAAATTTTATATTGCCTTTTTTTTTGGTGCCTAGAGGGGCCTATATGCCCAATTTTAACATATTTAGTACTAATATGAACGTTTTCTTATAGCCATCACTGTTTGGGCTGGAGGGGCCTGGGCCCCCTCAGGCCCCAATGTAGGTCCGCTACTGTATATAAGGCTATTGCTACCATTTTCGTTCTTAGTGAAGCTTAATAAATATTCTCTCTCAATTTTCTGTATTATTTTTCCATTAAGTTATGAACGGGCCATTTTTAGTTCTCATATTGTGAATGCCTAACAATGTTGCAGGCAACGAGGTAGAACTCTGACTGGGCGCATGTTGGCATATGACTATCATGTACCTTCTGAGAATGATACAGGTGTCCACGCTACTTACACGATCCTCCATGCAGTAATATTAGTACTGATTCTGGTACAAGTGAATGGTTGAGTTGAGGATTTCTAGCAAACAAACTTGTTATGATTTTGCCTTACCATTGCTATGCATGAACGGTGATAAATGCCGATGACAATGTTGTAGGTATACCATCTTCAGGTCCTGCTATCACCATTGATTGTACCATGGTGGTCAAGTTCATCAGGGCATTTATTTAGAATTATGATTATGGAGCTGGTGCTGCAATTCTATTTATGCAGTGAATTTTTTCGCCAAAGGAACTTGGATCAACAATTTTGATGGAGTGGAGACTACTAAGAAAAGATTTCTTTTGCGAAGGAGAAGGAAACTACTCCCATACAATTAATGCATTTCAACTGTGTAATGATGACAATCGGGCATTTTGTCAGGCAGGTAAGTTGTATTGTGTAGTGTTTTTCACATCCTTTATCTGGTTGTAGGAATTTTTTCATGCTTTAGTTTTGACTAACTGGTTTACAAGTTTATAGAAGAACAATGATAGGATGTTTCTCATTATCCCTTAACATCCTCAACTCTTAATCCTATTACTGTGAAATGTTTTCGAGTAAAGACTCATTCGGTATCCTAATGACTGTAAGAGAAGTTTAACAAAACTATATGCTGAGCTGTCTATCAATTTCAAAGCAGAGTTTAATTAATTTAGTAAACTATTTGACAGATTCTGCAGAAAAATATAATTAAGAGAAGAAGAGGCCATTATGTTAATAATTTTGCTTCAATAAAAATGTCAAATTCCGATCGTGTTTTTCCCTCTTCAAAAGATTGGAATTGGAATTTCAATTTCAAAAGGAATTTGCATTATAGAGATATTCAAGAATATGCAACCCTTACGGAGAAGGTAACCAATGTGTATGATGAGATGAGAAATGATGAAAGAGTGTGGATGAGAGAGGCTCTGGAAGTTATTCTTGTAAGTCTTATCTTGAGGGATTGATTGTTGACTCGCATTTGTAAGCATTCAAGGCACTCAATATGATATGGAAAGCTAGAGTTCCTCCTAAGGTTCAAGTATTTGGGTAGGCTTTAGCTCATGGGAAAATCAATACTTGGTAGAAGTAATCTAAAGCAGGTTCCTTAGTAAGTGTCTTTCATCAAGGGATAGTGATTTGACCCGTTGGGTCTGGGGCGTCGGTGTGGTCTGTATGGACGGGACGAAGTAAGTGATGCTTAGGAGTGGGTCTGGAGCGAAAGGTATGTTGCCCTGCCCGCCACAGAACAAGTATATAAATAAAAAATTATAAAATATAAATAGTCATTAAATTTCAAGAATATTTTTGATAAGTTTTTATGCACGTGAATGTCATGAAAATTTAACAAAGTATATGAATCCATAATTTTCTAAACCTAAATAAGTAACAAAACTATTGAGTTTCAGAGGAAATATCTATGCGAATTGACATAAAATAAGCAACTATCACTTGGTGATAAAAAAATAAACATGTAATTAACTGAAAAATGATACTAATATGATTGAATGAACGCATATTTAATGCAATTTATTCTAATATCTATATTCACTCATAAGCCAGTGTAGATTTGGGACAAGAGTTCAGGTGTAAAGCAATTCCTGATTTTTGTTTATTATTGTTGGGAAAATGTAGATCATTCTCAAAAGGGAACTTGCGACACTGGAAGTGACAAAGCGGCCAAGTCTTGTAAATATCTGTATTGTATCCTGCTCGCTGTATAGATTTTCTCAGGTCTGTTTATTTAGCATTTTTGTTACACCTTCTCTAAATGTTAGAGACATTTTTAATCCTCATATTTATAATTGCCTAACATGTTGCATTCAACGAGCTGAGCCTAACGGCGCCCCATGACGAAAGTATCATATACTATTCGATTGACTCTATGAGGAAGAAGACATACTGGCGCATGTGGCATATGACTATCATATACTTTCTAGGGAGAATGTTATAGGTGTCCCAACTACTTACACGATCCTGCCTGCAGTAATATTAACAATGATTCTGGTATAAGTGAATGGTTGGGTACAGGATTTCCAGCAAACAAAGTAGTTCTGGGTTTGCCTTACCATGGCTATGCCTGGACAGTGATAAACACCAATGACAATGCTGTGGCCTGTAGTTGTACCTTCTATTCATGCAGTGAATTTTTTCACCAGTGGAGCAACTTGGATCAATTTTGATGGAGTGGAGACTATGGAGCAATGAATACGAGGATTCTCTAAATCGTTACAAACCCCCGGAGGGAAAAATTTTCTCTCAACTAGGTCACCGGAATTACTGTTCATTCCGATCGTTTGGCGAATCAGCCTCTCAAATTTACATATGTTGTAGATCGGGATAGCCTAAGGAAACTTTCCTTGCTGACCCTCTTCAGAATCTGGTCAGAAGGCTTTCAAAATCGCCCAAAACCATGATCGGATTTACTATTCATCCGTCACTGACAAGCGAGTGAACCGTCACCTCCACCGCTATCGTGTTGATCTTAGCCCGTTCTACAACTTTTTCTTCTGCACCGCCGCCCTCTTCAGCCTGCAACACCTCCATCCACGATCCCAAAGTTTCAAAAATCACTATTCATCGCAGCCGCTCACCGGAATCCGGCCAGTGGCATCTCACCGCCTTTATAATCTGATAGATCGGGCTGAGATCTACACCTTTCCTTTCTTCACTATTGCCTGTTTCATTCGGCAACACCACCGTCCGAAGCCTCAAAATTTCGAAAGTCATTATTCACCGTCGTCGCCAACTGAAAACTACTGTCGTGGTCACTGTTCATCCGACCATTACTGCTCACGAACCCGATCAGATTGTTCCTCAGGTTAAACACTACAACTTTGCTTCTTGGCCGCCACCCTAATTCCTCTCGGATTATCGATATAAAGAGGCAAGGACGACTTCGCAAGCCCGCCTTTGGTGCCTGGTTTGCTTTCATTTTTCATCTCTTTTTATGAGGTTTTCATTGTGTTGATTTGTGATTCTAGTGATGAATCCACTCAAGTCAACTGCCAGTTCTTGGGCTGATAAAATTAAGATCACTGATTCGAGCACCCGTTACAAATTGAATCCGGTTACCCCCAAGCAACTAGGTACAATCCTTGAGATCCCGGATGAGATCGTTGATGAGAATGTGGCTGAATGGCGTAGATGTCTCTTTGGCTTCTTTCCGGGATTTTCGATGCCCTTTCATGCTGCACGCTCTATGGCCATGCGTGCTTGGAAAGCTAGCGGTCTACTGGACGTGCGCTCCACAGTTAATGGATATCTCGTCTTCCATTTTCGAACTGAGGATGAGGTTCATGCAATCATTGATCGCGGTCCTTGGTTGTTTGGAGGTAAATATATTTATTTAGAACCATGGCAACCGCATTTGAATCCTAAACTTTTCGGTACTGAAATGCACCCAGTTTGGGTCCGTTTGTATGACCTGTCGTTTTCTTTGTGGACAACAAAAGGCCTTGCCATGGTTTCAAGCATGGTTGGAGAACCTATCTCTTGCGACAAGATGACTTCTGATCTTTCCAGATTGGAGTATGCGAGGGTATGTGTTTGGCTGAATGTAAATTACCCTCCAGTTAAGAACTTCGAGATCAGATGTAAGCTCTCTTCCGAGCCCATCCAAATCCGAGTTGATTATGAGTGGCTTCCAAAGCATTGCCTTGAATGTTGCTCCTTTGGTCATCGATGTTCGGATCCAGCAAAGACTTCAGGTAAGGATAAGAAAGAGGCAAATACCTCTCTTAGCACCCCTTTGAATAAGGGTAACAAGAATGAGGCAAATACCTCTGTTAGCGCCCCTTTGCATAAGGGTAAAGAAGTGATCAAGGTCGCTGAGAATTTGAAAGCTGTTACTCTTCCAACAAATTTTGTAACACATGATGTGCCCTTTAAGGCTGCTATAGTTTTGAGTACAGAGTCAGTATCAGATTCCGACTCTTTTTCTCTATTTACAACTAACAAAGGTAGGCTTTTGGGTTCCATCCAGTGTTCTACAAATCATGAGGCATATGTTTCGTCAGGACGGATAAATACAGGGCAATCTCCTATGTTTTCTCTCTCTCGTTTTGAGCCTTTGAATAGGTTAAGTGATGAGGATCAACCTGATGGGATTGATCATACTCATTTGAACACCCCGAGTACTCCAGTAAAGAAAGGTAAGAATGAGAAGAACAAGTAGGATTAAGGCTCTACTTAATCATACTTGATTTTTTTTCTATTTCTTTATGTTTGCACCATTGTGATCATTTTTTTGTTTTCCTTTAATTGTTAGGCCATCTATGGTCATTAGAAATCTTGTTTTATTCAGACCGCCTGTAGCCTTTATTTCATGTTGTTAAGGCCATTTGTGATCTTTGCTTTGTTTTTTGCCGCTTGTGGCCGTTATTTTTTTATCTTGGACTTTATGTCCTAGTTGTAATTCTTGGGGTATGCCCCTCGGATTTTTGTACATTATAATTTTTTGGATCTATATTACTAAGTAACTTTTCCAACAAAAAAAAAAAAGACTATGAAGCAAAGATTGTTTATGCGAATGAGAAGTGAACTGCTTTGTTTACAGTGCATTTCAATTGTATAATGATAACAGCTAGGATACTGATGAGCATCTAGAATCTGTATATATAAATGAAATTAATAATTTTAATACCTTAAATATTCACGTTTAAAACTCAATTTTTTAAAGGGCAAACTGGTACTGGTAATTTGGGATTAACATATACTCCAACTTATTTTTTATTTTCAAAGAAACATGAGATCAAATTAAGGTATATTACTCGCTCTAATATGTAATATTGACCAGACGTCTAAATCAACTCAGTCCAACTCATGCTTGAACAAAGTATCCTTATGTTAATATGAAACACTTGTGAAGCAAAGGTTTATATAAAAGAAAAAAAAAATCTAAATCTTTAAAAGGAAAATAGAATGTTTATGAGCACAAAATAAATATAATGTGCCATCCTAGTGAATGGTATATTTTTTAATTTTAACAAAAATGGTATCATTAGAGATAAGTGGCCAAACAAAGCTAAAACAACATAGTTCAAGTAAAATTAATGTAAATTCCAATACTAATTAACCAAGTATATTTGGTAATTTAAAAAAAAATAACAATTTGAACATCTTCCTTTCTCTTCACATTGTACCATACGGCCCCACAGTGTAAAATGTGATCTACTTTCAATGGAGTTACGTAAGCATATTTGCTAAAGCACTAGCAAACCTTGAAACCAATATACCAGCCAAAAACAATCAACCACAGCTGCTACTATGTCCTTCATTTGTTTCACAAGCAACATCGTCATATGTGTTTTGAACTCCTATCTCCAATCGTGTACATTCGTAGGAAAGCATTTGGCGCAAATGAGGACCAAGACAATTATCTGGCTTCCTAGCAAATTATAAATAAAAGATAAAAAGCACAATTTAATTATGATCTACTATGAAATTGCAATTAGTAGAATACGACCAAATGTTTCCTTTCTAACGATTACTATAAGTACTTAAATAGAACTTCAAAAATCAGAGAGAACTTGGATGGGATTGAGCATCCCATCGAGGGATTCCTTGTAAAGATGAAAATAGTTTAAACAAATTTCTTAAGGAAAAGAAAATAGGTATTCCCACCTAGAGAAGTTTATAAGATAACTCACATTTCTAGCGTCATGCCAATAACTCACATTTCTAGCGTCATGCTAATACACTTTGTGGCACTATGCTCAGAATAGGTTACTGCTTCTTCAATTGGCAGAAATGTGCCCTGATAAAGCATCATGAAGATTCCTTTTGAATTAATCAAGGTAATTTGCTTGCAGTGACTTGAAAGTGCCACCCATTAAGATAAACTCAACCTGTAAACATATAGCGGCACATATGAGAATTGTGACGTTGGGACTTGGCCAAAAAAAGAAAGCATAGCACTTGGTCGTAACTGAAAATATATTTTAATAAAGATGTAGAATAGGGAAAACCTCATCCATGAATAGGAAAAACCTCATCGATGCTGTGACCCAATCGCTTCAGCTGGTCAATTTAGCTTCTTGCTTGAAACATATGAGCACACTTCTTGGTATAGTTAATGACCTACACAGTCATTTCAGTTTGGTTATCCATTGCCTCTCTCATCTTCCTCACAGTAGCAGGATCGGCTTCAGGGCCTTAGAGAAGCCCATAACAGTTAAAATCTCATTATAAATCAACTAAATTATTTCCACCAATTGGATATCTTAATTGACACAATTTATATATATATATATATCACTACAAAAAAAGGGTTTTTTACTGCAACCATTTACCGCGGGCCAAAAAAAATACGGTAAAAATTTGAATTTTGTGGTGGGCTATCCGGCCCGCAGTAAAATTTATGAACTTTACGGTGTTTAGTGGCCCGCAGTAAACTTTATGGGCTTTACGGCGGTTTTTGGCCCGCAGTAAAATTATTGTATATAAAGCAATTATTGTAATTCCCCCCTTTTATACTCCTGCCTCTCAAATCCCTAATTCCGCAAAATTTTTACTTCCTCTCAAATCCCGCCTGTCTCGCCACCAACAATCCTCTTCTCTCTGTCAATCCTCTTCCTCTCTCTCTTGTCTCTTTGTAGTATATCTCCCTCATCGCCGACATCACCGTCCTTTTCCTATGCTACCACCAGCTCCTTGGGCAAGTGTTGGTGACTGAGGACCATGGATCCAGGAAAGATCCATGCGAAGGAAGATGTTGGTGTTCTTGTTCCTTGGGCAAGGACACTGCCTTGCAAAATCACGTTCCTAATAAACTTTCTATTTTGGCCTGGAGAATCAAAATCACATTCCTCCAAAATTTTCTTATGATAATTATTAAAAAAAATCTCTCCTCTTAAATTTTAATCACTTCCCTCCGTCTTCCCTCTTCTCCTTCTCTCTTGTTTCTGTCTACACTCTTCTCCCTCTCTCTTGCTTCTCCTCTCTCTTTCTCTTGGCGTGGCTGTGGGCTGGATTCCCAAAGGTTTTGATGGTGAAGGTAGGAAATCGATCAGAGGTAGCTTTGGGTTTGCAAAGTACTGTTTGGGTTTCCAAAAAGATTGGGAATTTCTTGGTGGCCAACCACGATCTACAAGCTGAGCTAGCCACTGACACTTTTTTGCTTTTTTTTTTTCTAAATTAAATCCATTTGCAGTTTGGATATTTGGCTGCGTAGTTTTTTGTGTGATCTGCAGTTTGCAATTTGGGTTGTTTGTTTGTTTGAGTTTTTTGTTTTCTATTTGATTTTTTTCCCAAAAAAAAAGGAAATTAGATAACGTGTAGTGTTTTGGAATTTGTTTTCATTTTCTTTGTTGCGGTGGTGTGTTATGGAGTGGCTGGATTTGGTGGTTTCTGGTTGGATTTGGCGATTTTTGGCTGGATTTGATAATGGTAGCAGTGTAGGTGGAATCGTTGTGGTGGAGGTGGAATCGGTGGTGGATTTGGGGGTAGGTGGAATCGTTAAAGGTAACAAATATCTTTTGTGATAATGGCTGTCAAGAGTCATCCACTGCTTTTAACTGGTTTTGATTGATAGAGAGAGCTTTAAGATCTTGAAGAAGAACAAAATATGAACGTTCGTGGATTTCGAGAGGTGATCGATTTGATTTCTGCTTCACAGAAACCTGTAGTCTCCCACAATTCTCTTAATGGTGTTTCTCTATAAAATAAATACTTTTTGTTTTGAGATTATAATACATGGACTTCCCTTTTGTATAGATTGAGATTTATTCAATCTTTTGCTCTTGTTTTTGCAGATTTTGCATTCATACACTCAAAATTTCTAGCTCAGGTTTGTGGGAGTCAGAATTAGGTGATGCCTTAGAGAAAGCCATGGCATTTTCGGGAACTGATAGCGAAGCAAATCCATCTGAAATTTCTTGGTCCAACGAATTGATGATCAACTTAGAAGACCTTTAACTCCTGCTCAGCCAGAATTGTATACTTGGTTCTATTTTGAACCTGTTTTTAATTTCCCTGTATATTTATCAAAAAAATAACAAAAAGAACAAAAAAAGAAAAAAGAGTTAAATGTTCCTTCACAGCGCAGGATTTGGGTGGTGATTTGTTTGTTGTATCATTTATTTGTTTGTTTATTTGTATTATTTATTTTGTGTTAATAATACAAATTTTAACGTAATATGTTAATCTATACAATATTGTTTCGATTATACCCTTAAGCCGTTTATTTTGGTAAATCAATATTTTTTTGCTTTCTGTTTGTTATCTGGCCCGCCGTTAATTGATTTACCGTAGGCCCAAGGCCCGCCATAAAAAGATTTTGGCCACACCACGAATTTTTACGGCAGGCTCTTAGCCCGCGGTAGAACCCTTTTTACCGTGGGCCGAAACCGCGATAAAAAGTTAAATTATTTTTTACGGCGTCATTTTATACGGCGGCCTGGAACCGCCATAAGCCCGCCGTAGAAGGCCTTTTACCACGGTTTGGGCCAGCGGTAAAAGGCCCATTTTCTTGTAGTGTGTGTGTGTATATATATATATGTATGTATGTATGTATGTATGTATGTATGTATGCATGCATGTATGTATGTATATATGTATGTATATTATAATATTAAAATGATCACTAACAGGTGAATATCTAGCTCCCTAAGGGTCTGTGGTTCCCAGAACTTTTCCTCCCCATGTTTAGCTGGTGCTACATTCTAGTCTTACCATTCATAGAGAAGGTCACTGTGCAGGTCCATAATAAACCATTGGGACAATTATAATAAGTATCATCGAGTTTTGGTTTAATTTTAAGCGACGAATGATTATGCATTTCATCAATCATATCACTGAAATTGTCTTCAAATTATTATTTTCACCCCTAAAAGTCATCATTTTCAGGGGTGTGATTGATGAAAAATGAACTACTTCAGAGGTGTGATTGATACAAACACATGGTCATTCTTCACTTGAAATTAAACCAATACTCAAGGATACTTATTGATGTTGTCCCATAAACCATCTCTATGATTTGTATCTTGCTCCGGATATAAAAGTTTACAAAAGTTCTATAAGTTCATTAGGTAATAGTGCCATAGATGGGCCAATCATGTGCTCCATCAGAGTCCGACATAAAGCTTGTTCAAGGCAAAAGTTAATTGTTGACCCTTATAAGTCAAAATAAGGAATAAAACATTATTTACCTTTTGCAATAAAACTAGAAAAAAATTGAAGATTCACTGATTTATATAGCTAATTAAAATAGGGAAATATTTCTCATCATCAGAATGCATCTACTTGACATCCATAATTGGGTTATAACTGATATCACATGAAAAACTCCATTTCCATCAATTAAGTTAATAATTTGTTCTCCTCTAAAGTACACATTATACGAAAAAAGAATAGGTGATGCATCCAATTCTTTGTAGAGTATGTTAGATAATAGTTGGACATTACCAAGCTTTTAAAACGTGCTTATTAGAAGCAATGAGAGAAGAGAAAAGCACTTTTAAACCCCAGTTTCAAATGAAACTTTTAATGCAGAGTAAAAATTTAGAAGTAAATTATTATACACTTGAATATCGAACTCACCTCCTATCACAACTCCCTATAACCAACAAAATATGAGGATTTGAAGAATCAGATGGAAGCACGACCCAACTAATAGTTGTGATCCATGAATTATGTGCTTGAAGGAGCCCTATTAGAACCACTGTAGTAGGAATCTCGCTATGCTCAATAGAGTAGCAGTTTGGAATAGGTATCATCCATACACTACAAGAAAAATAGGTATATACTACGACCTTCTACGGCGGCTTTTGAAAACTGCATTAAATAGTGATACGCACATATTTTTTACGGAAGTTTGTCAAACCGCCATATAAAGGGTGCAGGAAACCCCAAAACCGTTTACCCATAATGTTGCCCATTCTCTCAATTTCTATCTCTCCAATCTCTCTCTAAACTCTCTCAAATCATCCCCAATCTCTCTATAACTCCCTTTCACTCACTATCCTCACCATTTCTCGAGACCAAAACAATGACCCTAAGGTCCAAGACTTGTCCCAGGCTGACTTCGACCGCCTCGAGATCGAGCTGGCCGAAGTGGAAATGCCCTGCCTCATGGCATGCCGTACCGAGTTCGGGCCTTCCCAACCCTTCAAGGGTTCCAAGATCACTGGCTCCCTTCACATGACCATTTAGATAGCCTACCTCATCGAGACCCTCACCGCCCTCGACGTCAAGGTCCGCTGGTGCTCCTGTAACATCTTCTCCACCCAGGACCATACTGCTACCGCCATCGCCCAGGACTTTGATGCTATCTTCGACTGGAAAGGTGAGACCTTGCAGGAGTACTAGTGGTGCACCGAGAGATCCCTCGACTGGGGCCCTGGTGGTGGCCCGGATCTGATTGTGGATGATGGAGGTGATGCCACGTTGTTGATTCATGAGGGTGTGAAGGCTGAGGAGATTTATAAGAAG
This sequence comes from Boswellia sacra, assembly GCA_013180625.2. Classification (NCBI taxonomy): domain Eukaryota; kingdom Viridiplantae; phylum Streptophyta; class Magnoliopsida; order Sapindales; family Burseraceae; genus Boswellia; species Boswellia sacra. Next base: position 80,842 of record SNVD02011092.1, read on the forward strand.
ATTGGGAAGTTACCTGATCCTTCTTCCATTGACAACACTGAGTTTCAGATTGTTTTGACTATTATCAGAGAGGGGTTGTAGGCTGATCCCAAGAAGTATCACAAGATGAAGGACAGATTGGTTGGGGTTTCAAGGAGACCACTACTGGTGTGAAGAGATTGTACCAGATGCAGCTTAATGGGAGCTTGTTTTTCCCTGCTATCAATGTCAATGACTCTGTCACCAAGAGCAAGGTAAATTTACTCTCTCTTCTTTGCTTTGGTTTTGGATTGTGTTTTCTTCTGTTCAGATCTGAGTTTTTGTTTCAAGTTTGGTTTTTTGTTATGTTTTAATGTTCGAGTTTGCATTCTTAGATGTTGATGCTTGACTATCACTTAGGAGAAGTTTTATTTTTGCTAACCATTTTGAGATTGGGATCTGGGTTTCGTTGTTTCAGTTTTGTTGATTCAGATATGATTTTTACTGATCATCATTTTACTATGTTACTGTAAATTTGCTACTTCTACTTTATGAAGTCATAAACTTGTTGGATCTTTATTTGTGTAAATTGATCCAAGTTTGTTTATTTTAATGCTGTCAGTATCTGATTGGAAGATTCACATCTTAGTAAAGCAAGTAGTTGTGTATTAATCTCTTCTGAAATATTGAAGACTGATTCTGGCATCCAAAATTTTGTAAATGTTATTTCGAAGCTTCAATGTAAGTAGCTTTGTTAAATGTAATGATTTTTTTTTTGTGAATTGTTAAAATTACGATTGCATATTTATTTAATCAAAATGGCTAATGAGCATTAAGTCCATTTAGACGCTTCCTTATGTTTTTTATTTTACATTTCATGAACTTAGAGTTTTACGCTTAAGTTTAGTTTGTTTACTCAACAGATAATATTCTTTTTTTTTATCAGTCGGCAAACATCACATGCCGATATATTAGAGCTTATTTGATTTGCAATTCAGACACAATTACTCTTTCTGCAGTGGGAGCTTTGAAAACAGTTTTCACCTACAATCTTGTTCATAGCTTAAAATCTAAGACAACAGAAAGTTGTTTGTTGTGGAATGAGTGGAGATGGAGCTCCACCACTCAGTCCTAATGGAACGAGTCCAAGAGCTTGCAACACACAATTATTACACTTGCTTGAGAAAAGATAACTCAAAGAAGCCATGTTGAGGAGGAGAGAGTTGAGTTATGAAGCAAAAGTGAAGCACTCTTTAGATTTTTTTTTATTTTTATATAATCATATCTATCTATCTTTACCTAAACTATCGTTTGAGTCAACCATTTGAAAAAATTTGTAATAGGAGGATCAAATCAAACCTATAACATTATTAAGAAATAGAGGAGGAGAGAATTTAGCTCACTTGTCACTAGTCACTGGTAACCAAAACAATTTGACATCTCACCAATGCGTTGCTGCTTAGGAGGTTAAACAAGATAATTATCTTAATTAATCGTCAATTTAGCTAATAAATTAAGCAATATTATCATCATTAATTGCTATTTATTTCTAAGGGGGACAAGACAACTACTAGTTGGCCAATCTGTTCTGTTGATCTGTTTTTGTTTTTGTTTCTTCTTTCCTATCCGTACAAACGTAAAATGGATACTTTAACTCGACATAAACATTTGAAAAAAAAAGGAATAATATAAGTTTGGATAATGTTAATTGCAAAAAAAAAAAATTAAGAAAACAAATAATCTCATTTTAGATAAAGGTACGCAATTAGTATAATTATTTTTGTTGTTTTTATATAGTTTTATTATTAATTCATATAAGTAAATTTTTATTAGTATAATTTTGGATGCCAGAATCAGTCTTCAATATGTGTTGTTAGCATAGGGCAGCACAGAGTTTTGATTTTGGAACATGCATAATCTATGTTCCACTCTCCCTTTTTTTTTAAATTTTTTATTTTTCTATAAAGTTAATTCTGCATGCTCTTTATATTAATAATTGCTTTTTGTGTAGGCCCTTTTAGACATTATTGAAAGAGACTTGTTTCAGACGCATATGAAGGAGTGAGTGTTCTTATCTCTCTCTTTTCTACTTATTGTGAGATCATTACTTGCTTATTGTTTCTTACTCTGATTCTTATGGTCAAGTTCTTTTAGAGAAATTGGAGTTATCTTTATCTAATGCATTCATGCAAACAAATGAGCTTACTGTTATTATTATTATTGTTGGTGTTGGTGGTGTTGTTGTTATTGTTTTACTACTCTATGACTATTATTTTATTTATTTGTTTTTTATGGAAGAAGAAACTGGGCCTACGTTAGACCCATATCTATGTTGTTCTGACTTGTTAAGATTTCTCTGGAGTTGTTAAGTACTTTTGTAACTTTACATTTGGTCATTGCAAGGCAAAACCATTCTCTTTTTTATCCACCAGGGACTGATCGACAACTTGGAAAATTAGTTGTCTAAATTGGTATAAGTTCCTAAAATGATGGGTTTGCAAGTTGATAACTTGTGTCATTTTTTGGAACATAGATTGTGCTAATATTGTTTCTTATAATTAATTGTGCCTTGAGCACATGTACAAAAGTTTTACACAATGGACAGTTGTTAATAATGTTTTACCTTCTCACAGCATTACATACCTACACTTGATAGGTCGGTTGATCCAGAAAAACGTTTTGAGATTGTAAAGGCTTTTAATTCTGACCCTACTATAGATGCCCTGCTACTTACAACACATGGTAGGCTTTGTTTAGGCTTTTTCTTATTTGGAAGGCGGATTAGTAATGGAGTATACTAAAATTATGGCTTTCTTTGCAGTTGGTGGCCTAGGCTTGAATCTGACATCTGCTGATACCCTCATTTTCATGGAGCATGACTGGAACCCCATGCGAGATCATCAGGTAATTAACATTTTCTGTTGCATATATGTGGTTTATTTGCATTTGACAAATGCTTATACAATGTGTGCAAATTTCTATTTCTACTTGCAATAGGATACTGAATTTTTTTTAACTTTTTATAATAAGAAACTGAAATATTATATTCGAGTAAAAAGAAACTGAATTCTTTTATCATGCATCACTATATTTTAGTGGTTGAATGGAAGAGAATGTGATCAGCATTGTTTTTGTGTAAATGTTTGAGCTTTTGAGTGTTATTTGAACTCTGGTGGGGTTATTTTTTGTTATTTGACCAATTAACTGTTTGTAAATGATTGTCTGTTTGCGGGTGCATACGGTGATAGATTTTACTTTCAGTTTGCAGTTCAGATCCTTTTGAGGACTTCATTTTAGCTACTCTTTATGGGTGCGCCAAAGCAGAAATAGACACAAGAAGAAGAAGCTACATTAAAAGCTAGTGTAATTAAACATGGGGCTGGCAAATGGCACACAATACTTAAAGATCCTGAAGAAACTCTTCTCCGGAGAAAAGAAAATAAACCTGGGAAGTGGAAGCCTCTCACTAACACTACATTTAGGTCCATTATTTTTTCAATTCACCTATACTTGTATGGTTTTCTAATAACAGAAGGCGATAACCATGCAATTATGACTTTTTAGAATTTTGTTGTTAAATATTCTATACACCATTTTCTTGATAAGTGGACTATGAAATGAAACAATACGATATTGTGTTTCCATTATGTGTGATTGCAACGTATTATTTAATTTTTTGTTTTCATTGTATAGGTTGGATAACCTTATAATGGAGGCTATAACCACCTTGAAGGAGCCTGGTGGTTCAAATAAGACAACTAGTGCTGCATACATAGAGTACTTCTTTAAACGACACCACTACATGTGCCAATGCAGTATTAAAAAAATAATATTAAACAGTAAATAATATTAAACAGCAAAAGTATTAAAAAAAAGTTAACCTTTTACGACGGTTTTTTGATCGTCGCAAAAAATTTGGGGCGAAACTATGTCGCTTTGACTTGAACTATTTGCGATGGTTTTACACTTTATATGGCGGTTTCGTGGATATTATTTACGACGGTTTATGAACCTTTTACGGCGGTTATATGTTCGACGTAAAAAGTTATATATGGCGGTTTCTAGGCGTGTTATTTGCAACTTTTGTTTCGTCGTCTGTTTTTACGTTGAACAACAATACCGCCGTAAATAACCTTTTACGACGGACAAGAACCGTCGTAAAAGCTTTTACTGCAGTTGCTTCTACGACGGTTGTAAACCGTCGTAAAAGAGCTTTTACGGCGGTTCTTGCCCGCCGTAAAAAGTCTTCCATGTTGTAGTGATAATGAAATTTTATTAGACCTCCCACTAATTACTAGCATAGAAAACTAGTTGGATCAACCATTTTGAGTTGGACAATTTTTTTTTATGACAACTTTAGCACTAGAGATCAAGCAACAACAAGCGAAGGTAGCATTGCATAGTACGATGCATATTGTTCAACAATTATCAATAGGGATGTGTAATTATCATGTATCTTATTGGCAGATTTTCCCCTAGATTTAGAGCAGAGGAGATTTGCTAAAAAATACGGAAACCTAAATATTACAAAAAAAAAATCTAAACACAAATTTGTTAGTATATATGATCTAATAATTTATAGGTGATATTTAGGGGTCTATGCGATGGGATTCACCATAAATATAGTATAATATATCACGTAAAGGGATATGTCTCTTCAACAAGAGATACAAGATGGAAATATTGCATATAACTATAATAACTACCAGTTGGTTAATTACAGTTATCGGCAAATGGTTATTTGTGTGTCATGATGCCTGTTCATAAGTGTCTGATATCACTTGGTAATGCCTATTGGTATATTATAAAACCCCTTGGTATAAATTTCATTTTATCCCATTATTATATATGTACCTTGTATGTACCCAATAGCCTAACGATAGTTTTCAATCCATTCTCAAAATCCTTGAGTGGTTATAAGAGTCAGGTTGTAAGATTTTTGAAGTTTTTATGCAGGGTAATATAGAAGAGAGTTCCAGTTTTAATTCATGTCCTGTAGACGTGAATTGTGTTGAGATGGAATGCAAAGAGAGTCAATATTATAGTGGGGAATCTTCAAACTCAACAAAACCACAATTGATCAAAGTCAAGAGTCGTGTTCAAGTAATTAGATATTTCCCTCCTGGTTATGGTCCTTTATAAAATATTAATTTTTTGGAGAAAGAAAAAATATTGTTGTTGATGAAAGTATTGGAGATAATTTAAAAAGAAAGGAAATTGTTTATTCAAAAGAAGATCTGGTAGAAAATTCTAAAGAAACTTATGAAAAATCAAATTTCCAGGGACTTAGGGGTGTTCGTGCAGAAAATAGAAATTGGGTTCATTACAGAATGTGTAATCATAAAAAAATTGCTCCGCACATACAAATATGGCGCTACATTTTGCATCCAGCCCCCTATGTGTGGTTCATGCTCTACACTGTACGGAAATTTTGTGCGCGCATGTGCATAACACGTCTAACAGCACCAGATCGCATGTAGGCTTGTCTCTCCCTCGCACATGTGCCACACTCTCTAGCCAACCTGCTTTCTACGTTGTGATAGACTCAACCTGCTAACAATTTCACGTGTTGACCCAGTTGACTTCTATTTTCTACAGACTTTGACTTCTTTGACTGCTTTGCTAACCCTATTGATGGAGCTACTACACGAACCAGACCGATACAGTTGAACCGGCTTGAATAGTTTACGATTCGACCTGATTCTGCATTCAATTTTGGATCGGTTCGTGGCCTAAATGTAGTTCGATTTCAATAGAATTTTGTACTTAGCATTTTGGCCCATCGAATTGATCTATGGCCTTAGAATTTCACAGATTTGCCTATTTGGTCATTTTAGTGATCCTCAACCAAATTAACAATGAACATATTGTGGGGCCCGAATTCGAACAACTATTTCCACAAGTTTTTGGCTCCCAACCCACACGAAGAATATCAAGTTACAACACCTGATTTGGTAGGAAGGGAGTTGAATTCGAGTCATGTTATGCATGGTCTAAGGCCTTTGCGATTATATAGGGACTTAATGCACTGCGATTCCAGAATTTTTTTGGGCATCTCCAAAATTTTCAAGAGACTTAGGATCCAAAATACGCTGCTCTTTGTAATCCAATGGTACCATGTCACTAGACCAGGCTAAGTAATTATTGATGTCGATTGATTCTACCGCATCATTGTGAGTCTATTTAGTATATATGTTTTATATAATATTTAAATAAATATTGTAATATATATTTGTAGCCATATTAAATATTATCAGGAGTCGATAATACTATTATTATTATTGTTTGTGTTTTCTTGTTTTTTTTCCTTATTCTCATTGGTTGTATTAGACGTTTCCTATAGTTATTGTTATTCTTATTAGGAGTGTTTCTTGTTGTAGTTAATAATTTGAGATTATGGCAAACAAAAACCAATTTAAAAGTGTTAAAGTTGAAAGACTTGGTAACCATAACTTTCGTATTTGGAAGTGAAGGATCTCATATTTGTTAACACGTGAGCGTACCTATTATACTGCAAAAGGAAAGAACTACTATAGGTGATGCACAATGGGCTAAATGGGAATAAAGTAATGACTTACCAAAGGCTACTTTTTAAACCACATGCAAGATGATCTACTTTTCTTATATGAGGGCTTCAACACTGCTAAGGAAATAATAGACGTCTTAGAGGACAAGTATGGTCATAAATTTGAGACATATATGCAATTGCTTTTAAAGCAATATAGTGAGAAACATATGTTAGAAAATGATGGCATGGCAGATCATATTATGACACTTGAGATTTTTGCCAAAGATCTATCCAATGCTGATAATGAGATTTCTGACAAAATGCAAGTGTTGATGTTACTGAACAGTTTGCCACCTTTTTGGGATCATGTGGTCATTTCTTTAACTTATGGGCAAATAGAATTGTCTATGATGACTCTTCCTACTTTATTGGCTATTGAAGAAGTTAGAATGAATCGTCGAAAGAAAAAAAGTGACAATAATCTCCTCATAGCCGAAAGTCCAAATCAACCCTAGGTACAACAATTTCAAAAACGAAAGAAATATTCCAAAGGAAAGAACAACAACAACTAACAACACAACAAGAAATGCAAGAAGGGTTGTTTTATTTCTGGTGAGATTAGTCACTTCAAGGCTCAACGTCCTCATGGTAAGCAGAATAATGATAGATCCTAGGAAGCTATTTTAACAGTTTTTGAAGCACTTATTCTTAAATCTAATAATCAGTGGTGGATGGTTTTGGTGCAACCAGACATGTTTGCAAGGATAAATCTCTCTTGACTAATTTCGAAGATGATGATAAGGGAGAACATCATTTATATGGGTAATAATACATATTCTTAGGTTTTTGGTGAACGAGATTGCAAAATCACCAAGATTCTTCTACCATCATCTTGAAGAAGTTTTGTTTGCTCCTACAGTTAGAAGAAATTTAGTTTCTATTTCAATTATAGAGAAAAAGGGGTTTGAAATTAAGAGTGGGAAAGTCACTATTTCACAGGGTAATAATGTACTTTTGAGTGGTCTTCGTATTGATAATAAGTATTCCATTTCTAGTAATAATAAAAACAATAGCTCTTTTAGGTATGCTTTTGCGTCTGATTCTTTAAACTCTACTTCATTATGGCATTTAAGGTTTGGTCACATAAATAAGAATAAAATGTTTCGTATGCATCATAAAGGATTGATACCAAAAATAATTCTAGATGACTTTAACATTTATGAATTATGTGTTAAAGGAAAAGTATCGAGAAAATTTTTATCATCTCATTGGTAATCATCTGTTTACTTAAGGTAATTTATTCTGATTTATGTGATCCTATGAGAGTTAAGACACATAGAGGAATGGAATATTTTATTACTTTTAATGATGATTTCTGTAGATATGGTCATATTTATCTTTTGAAGCATAAATATAAAGTTTAGAGAAATTTCAAGAATGTAAGTTAGAAGTTGAGACTCAATTAGGTAGGTCCCTTAAAACCCCAAATATTGATCGTGTTGGTAAATATGAAGCCTTTGATAAATTTTGTAAACAAAGTCAGATACGACGTAGATATACCATGCCATATAGTCCACAACAAAATGGAATAGCAAAAAGACGCAATAGAACTCTAATGGGTATGGTTTGATCCATGTTATCATATTCTGATATGCCTTTATATTTTTGATAAGAGGCATTATCAAGTGCTACTTACATTCGAATAGAGTTGAGAGAAATGCTAAATCATTTATGGCACAGTGTCAAACCTAATTTATCTCATCTTCGCATTTAGGGTTGTAATGCACAAGTGTTGATTCCTAAACCCTTACAAGATAAATTAAGTTCTAAAACTTAGGATCGTAAATTTTTGCGGTATTCAGATGGTGGAAATGGTTATCGTTTTTATCATCGGACTAATTGGAAATCAAGATGTTGTTTTTTCATGAATATCCTAATGTCGTCATTTCTCCCAATTTTCTCAATATTTGCTCCCACTGGATTGAACAAAGACTAGAGATAAGTTATCATCTAATAAGGATGGAGATGGAGGGGTATTATTTTCATTTCTTAAAAGTGGAAAAAAAATGAGAAATTAGAGTCGACTATTACCCTTTGGTGAGATGGTGATGGCTGATTTGATGACCAAAGGATTATCTCTGGACAAGTTGAGAGAGCATGTGACCACAAGGGGTTTGCAAATCATCTAGATGTGTAGTCAGACATGCGGTATATTATTGTAAATATCTTGGGGACACCCGAGATTAACAATAATATAGCTTTATTTGATTTTTTAATTGTTGGTCGGATAAAAGACAGATAACACTAGTGAGATAACAAGAGTTATAATAGATCTATAGAATGTAAAATTTATTTTGAGGCATCCAGAACAATCTATATAACATCTGCCGCATAGTGTAAAAGTCGTTGATATGGTGTATTAAGGAAAACCTCATGTTAAGAGGAAGTACTTAAGTTAAATTTCGAACGCAAGTCAAATAGATTTATTAGGCTAAAATCGTCAATTGTAATTAGGTATGGATTGTATTTTCTAGTTCAAGAAAATTGGTGTCATTTAATATGAAGTAGTCTGATAAAGAAATTTCAAATGTCGTCAATGATGGTTAAAAATCGTGTATATGTAACAATAAGGTAATCATATTTTGATGTAAGTTTGAGAAGTCAAACTAGCTATTTATTAGATCAAGTGGGAGTTGTTAGTATATATGATCTAACAATTTATAGGTGACATGCAAGGTCGACCTAATGGGGTTTATCATAAATATGGTGTACCATATCACATAGAAGGATATGTCTCTTCAACAAAAGACACATGATGGAATTATTGCATATAACTACAATAACGACCAGTTGATTAATTGCACTTATTTGCAAAGGGTTATGGATGTGTCTCATGTCTGTTCGCAAGTGTCTGATAACACTTAGTGATGCCTATTGGTTCATTATAAATAGCCCTTGGTAGAAACTTCATTTTATCCCATTATTCTATATTTACCCGACAACTTAATGATAGTGTTCAATCCATTCTCAAAATCCTTCAAAATTGTTAGACATACAAACCAAAATCTAATATATTTACATGACCAAAGAAAATAAGTTACATTTCATATTAGAACAAAAAGTTACATAGAGGGCAAGGAAATAGAAAGAAAATATCTTTGCAACAAAAGCCATATCACGGTGATTTCAATGGTGAGGCTAGAGCAATGCTAGAATTGCAACATTCAAATAACATAAATTCTATAACATGATATGACAGTCTGCATAGTAAAAATTCACTAGAAGAGGAAAAAAACCAAAATAGAAGACAGAAGTTACATCTCCAATAGGATTTTGCCACTTAAACTGCTACATCATGTTATAGAATTTATGTTGTATAAATGTTGTAAGCCTAGCATTAGTATCATTGCTAGTTATAGAATTATTATTGCCACACACATGATTGTTTTTTTCCCCTTTTTGTAGTTCCAAATTTCAATTGTTGTAATTTCTAAACCCACAAATCAATTTTTGTTGGAAACAAGAATACTACCAGCTTATATGAGTATATATACTTCTTTCAGCTTGCAGAAAAAAATCAACAGAGAAGCTCTTTTTGGATTATCATACAATGGTAACCTAGGTGTCATGCACAAGAAGAATAAATTTAATGGCCACAGAATTTCTAGGCACAAGATCAACAAGTTTCCTCATTCTTCTCTGCAAAATATTTTTGCAACTAAACATGCCCCTTTAATCATGGCTATAACAATCACCCAATTTCTCAATTATAAATAATTGCCTAGAAATTGTAATGCCTAGAGAATGGTTGACCTTAATTTCTTAGTTTTTGGATTCAAGGCATCCATTAGGAGTCATTTTTTCTACCCCTATTTGAATCATCAGTTATAAATTCCATCCTAAAGATTTATATCAGCAACATTTCTAAGGCCATAACCAGGCTATTCAAAATTTTCATTTCTCTATTGCATCTATATAGTACAACAGATTAGAAATAATTTTCCAATTTCATTTGTTATGTCGAACATAAATAGCGATTTGCCTGCTTAAAAGAGAAAATTAAAAATTGAAAACAAAAAGGAACGAAAAGAAAAGAAATACGGTGCAAGATAAACTTCTAACTGGGTGAAAATTAAAACAGAACGATCTGTTTACATTTCACCAGCTACATTTACTCTTCTGAGCTCAGCCTTCCTTGTTGGTCGCGAATTTGGCATGTCATGAATACAAGCATGTGCCGTTGCTTCTTGCTAGTAAGTGAAGCAATAAGCATTGATTGGGTTATATACATAACCAAATAGCAAGATAATTATTTGTACTAAAGTTTGAGATTACAAGAAAAAACGAGAAAGGTGCATTAATTGATGGCAGAACTTCCATTAGAAAATTCAGCCGAAGCGTCCGACTCTCCAAATTTAATACTTGCAAAGTAATAGTATGCTATGTCTGATATATCCATGACCTATGACAGATTGGAGGAAGATAAAGTTGTAACTTATATTCAAAACAGATAAACAACACCACAGGTAAAGGTTGCAATATTGGAAAATCTTTCTAAAGCTTAACAGTGATCTATGCTTTCACAGTGACTTCTTAATTTCCCTTTTTTTTTCTTTTCTATATATGTGTACGTGCGCATGCGCATGTGTGTTTGTGTGTGCGCACGCGCTCTCTCTAAAATCACCGTAGTGCCTTCCACTGTCAACTTTCAATGTGAAAATTCTAACGACAGGAGATGTTAGTATATAATTTTAAGAACCTTCGATTTGTCAATCCTTGGAATATTAGAATATGGTTAACTTACAACTAATCATTTTCAAGTTTGAAGGTCACTGCATTTCAGTAAGAGAACTTGGGTGTTTGAGAATTGTTCCATTTACCTAAAAAATCTGCTAGTTAATAAAAAAACTTACTATCGTGGCAATATTGACATCATGTAGTATTTCCTTGGTGCATGCCTCTTCCACTCAGCACCAAAATCATAAGATGGCGGCCGATAGATCTTCACATGTCCTTCTGTGATGCAAATAGCCAATAAGCACCTACACAGAATTATATCACAAAGATAGACAAATGCTGTTAGGATGTTTTGTCATCGAATAATGCTACAGGTACAAATTTGTATACAAATGATATGACATGCTCTTTTATTGCCCCAAATCATTCATCCTTGTTTATATTGAGTTGACTTTCTAACATTTACTCTTTTATTCATCTTATGACACAATCAATTGTACTATAATAATTTGTACACAAAGTATGTATGCCTAATATTAATCTTTCATCATTAGTTCATATTAGTTGTATTACGTGAGGAGGTGAATCAAACTGAAAATATCAAAATAGTTTGAAACTTATATCCTGAGTTAGGTGCCATTCCAATAGGGAACCATGAAATTGATCTAACACAAGGACGGTGGTCTTGACGGAAAGAGATGGGCAACATGCAACCCCTAAGTAAATATGTGAAAAATTTGATTTATTTGAATTCCATAAATAAAAACCACGGTAATCAAACATATAAACAAGCAAATGAATCATATTTTCTTTATAATTTCTTACCTTCTCTGTTTACAACACCAATTGGATATGGTTGTTCACAATTTGGAACTGTGATCAAGCCTCTAGGGCCAAAAGGCAATGCTGGATTCTCAATTAAACGATAACACAATAAATATATAAACTAATCTTCTTCGATTTGCATCTACTTATAAGTGAAATTATTTATTAAAAAAATAATAATAATTTCAAAACTCAATATCCTCAGGCGACCTGACAGAGCAGTGAATCAAGTAGTGTAATTTAATGATCAAAAGCATTACTATAAACTTAGTAAACTGTAATAGTGAGCCCAAATAGAGAAGTATACCAGAATGGTGACGAGATGAGCGGAAGCGACGGCTATCAACTTCTTGTCAGACCAGGCCACGGCGCTCGGGTAGCTCGAAGCAGCCACCAGTGCAGCCGTCTGGAATCGGCTGGCCATCAGTGCTGGATTTTGTGAATGTCTGCGGACTGTTTTAGACGGAAAATTAGAGTTGGCTACTTTGAAGCCAGGATTTTACTTTTAGAAGAGTGAAGAGTGAAAACCCAGTTCGAATCGCGTTGGAGGCTTGGAAAGAAGGAAATTTTGTTATCTTTTTAAAAGAGTGAAAACCGCTTGTTCGAATCGCCTTGGGAACCACCAAAATCAAGGAAATATGCAGATAAATTGAAATTTTAGGAGGACTGTTTTGATTTTTGGTGACATCCTATTTGTTTTTTGAACCAAACTCAATATTAAAATTAAGCTTAATTTATCATTACAAATAGGTCAATTGAACCACGTATTATTTGACAAGTATTTAATATTTTTCAATGGTTCAATAAAATACTAATCATTTATTTGGATCTCTACCAATTCATATAATATTTCGTCAAATATCTAGTTATCAAATTGATTTGTTTGACAACTCAATGTCTTACTTAGGAATATAAGAACTTTAGTAGATACTAAAAAAATTATGGTTTTACTAAAATTAAAAAAAAAACCTCTTAACATTTTTTTTTTCCTATAAAACAGGTATCGTCGGTAAAAGTTTTAGACCCCCAGTTAAATAGGAAATTCCCAAAAACCTTATCCTCTTAAGAAATACAAAACCACCCTTGCTGAAATATCACGCATTCACCTTTGGTTTCAAAAACTTTCACAAATGTTTGTATTATCAATCGCTTATTATCATTATTGTACATTGTACATTGTTAAATGGGTGAGGAAACACTTGAAATTGCCCTTATACAATCTTGAGAAAAAAAAAAAAAAACAAACAAACAAACATCCCTTGGAGTGTAAAAAGAAGGAAGATATAATAGAGCAGAATAGGTGGAGTGATATTTTTATCCGGCCTTCAGGTTTCTCAATTTATAGTGTAATTTTATAAAGAGTTGATGGTATATATAGGATAAGTAATATTAATCTATATACAAACTTATATTGTAATTATTATTTATTCAAATTATTACGCATAATTAAATAAATTGAGTTTTTTATATTCATTTTTCAATTATCTTATGATACATTAATTTCTTTATAAGAGTTTATATTCCAAATCCACTTAATATTAGTTTTACAATATAATGTAATGTAAACATTATAACAAAAGTAACTAATTACTTTCACAATTTATTTTTATACTCTATGACTGATCTTCATTGTTCTAAAATATTCTCCACTGTATTTTAAAAAATATATATATATTGTAAAATAGCCTATTATTAAATACATTTTCTTTCTACCTGCCCAACTAACTATGACTTGAGTGATTAAAAAAAAATTAATCTAAAAGCTCTGCCATTGTATTTCTTGGCAAAAAAAAGCACAAATGCCCAGCTCTTTCCACTTCCGTTCGCCATCTTTCAACCCCGTACTCCTCGGACTGATCATTTCAGCATTTTTCTTTTTTTTCTTTTTTTGCTTTTACAAGTTTAGAAAGACTTCCAACAACCGTTACTTCGTTCTTTTATAAGCAAATTATTGAAAAGAATGAGAAGAAGACATGTAGAACCAAGAAATTAATGAAAGTAAACAAAAACAAATAGGGAAGAAAGGGGAAGAGAAGACCATAAAAACCAATGGTATTAATAAAATTTGTTTATTCCGAATGAACAAGAAGATTGTGGCCTTCTGACCAAGAATTCATACTATGCTCCAACATGCCACGACAAGTAGTTGGTATAACAACCATATAAACAAACATTCGTGAACAATCGGAGAGTGAGAAAATATTAAGCACCTTCATTGATTTGCAACAATATTAAGACCACAATGAAAGGGATAATAACTTAATTAACAAGACCCCTCTCGAATTATATATTAATTCTAGCAAGTCTGTCCAATGTCATCATTTTCTAAAGCTGTTTTCCTTTTTTCTTATATTCATTCTAGTCAATCATTCATTGTCATCGTTTTCTACCTAAAGCTGTTCCTTTTTTTTAATTTGTATTTTTTATCTTCAGTAAGTCTCAAAAGAAGAACTGATATATAATATTCCCTTAGTGCTAGAAAAGAAATTTTGGAAGGGGCGAATTCAGTAGAAAATTAGAAAGAGTTAGTAATTTCCACAGTGGGACCTAAAGCAAGTAAATGTCTGTGAAATTTTCTGCAACTTACCTGAAAGTTGAGCTCATGCTTGGCCCAATACATAACTTCTATTTGATTATGTTAATCCAAGGACTCTATAAATAAAGTACGTTATTCTTCAAGTTCTCATGCACTGCATATTTCCTTTCTTTCGTCGCCTCTGTTGAAACAAAAATGAGAGTTGCTGTTGCACTTCTTTTTCTCAATTTTCTTGTCATAACAACCAGCAATATCAGCTTCTGTAATGGAAGCTCTTTTGTGGGTTGTGTTGAAAGTGAGAGACAAGCACTTTTAGCGTTCAAAAAAGATCTCTTAGATCCTTCAAACCGGCTTGCTTCTTGGGTTGGTGATGGAGATTGTTGTACATGGGATGGTGTTCTCTGCGACAACTTTACAGGTCATGTCCTTAAACTCCATCTTAAAAATCCTGAAGATCATGAGATGTCCCAGTTGCAGGGTAAGATAAATCCCTCTTTAGTTAATTTAGGTCATTTGATTTACTTGGACTTAAATGGTAATTATTTTAACGGGTTGGTTCCTCACCAACTTGGGAATCTCTCCAATCTGCAACACCTTGACCTCAGTCTGAATTATGACTTATATGTTGATAATCTTCATTGGTTATCCAGTCTTTCTTTGTTAGAGTTCCTTGATCTGAGTTTCGTGAACCTCAGTAGCACTTCTGAAGATTGGTTACTCATGGTAAATGCACTTCCTTCTTTAGAAGTGTTAAACTTGCCTGGTTGTGAACTCCATCACCTTCCAATCGTTTCAGTTGCTAACTTTTCGTCTCTTGCAATCCTTAGTCTTTCCCAAAACCCAATCGATAACTACTTGATTCCTGATTGGATTTTTGGTCTTAGCCATCTAGCCTTTCTTGATCTAGCTCATAATAATTTTCAAGGTCCTTTTCCTGAGAGACTTCAAAACTTGACTTCTCTTAGATATCTTGATCTATCTTGGAACCATTTCAATTCTTCACTACCCAACTAGTTGTATAAACTTAGCCACCTTGAGTTCTTTTCTCTTGTTTCTAACAACTTGGAAGGTGTGATCCTAGAAACTCTAGGTAACCTAACGTCCATGCAAACACTTTTTCTCTCATCAAATGGACTTGAAGGGAGCATTCCAAGGTCATTTGAAAGACTTTGCAACTTAAGTTCAATCACTTTGTCAAATGTCAACTTGAGTCAAAAGATTTCTGAAATCCTAGATATTTTTTCAGGATGTGTCTCAATAGGGTTAAAGTCCTTGGATTTGACTAAAACACAAGTATTTGGTCATTTCACTTACAAACTTGGGCAATTTAAAAATTTAGACACTCTTCTTTTAGGCAATAACAACATTTCTGGCCATATTCCATCTTCTTTAGGAAAACTTTCAAACTTGAGATTCTTATATCTTTTCTCTAACCAATTGATTGGTCCTATTCCTTTGACCTTAGGAGAACTTTCATCCTTAAGTGAACTAGATCTATCCTTCAACAAATTGATTGGCCCTATTCCACCATCACTAGGAAAACTTTCATCCTTGAGATATCTTGATCTTTCTAATAATGAGTTGAATGGCATTTTTTCTGAAATTCATTTTCTCAAGCTCACAAGACTAAAGCATTTTAATGCATTTGGAAATTCATTAAAGCTAAAAGTCAATCCTGACTGGGTTCCTCCGTTCCAACTTGAATTATTGGTTTTGGGTTCTTGTCATTTGGGCCCTCAATTCCCATCATGGATTCTTTCACAAAAGCATTTATCTCATCTAGATATGTCCAACTCAGGAATTCTAGATATGATTCCTATTAGCTTTTGGAAATCTTCTTTTCAATTAAAATATTTAAATCTCTCTCATAACCAAGTCTATGGAAGTATTCCACAATTAACTAATCAAGCTTTGTCAATTCCTTCACTTGACTTGAGTTCGAATAATTTGTCAGGTTCATTGCCTCTTGTATCTTCTAATGTATATACACTTGATCTTTCTAATAATGCTTTTTCGGGGGACATTTTCCCCTTTTTATGTCATATGATGAATGAGTCAAGGGAAATGCAGATTCTTAATCTTCAAGATAATTTTTTATCTGGAGATTTACCAAACTGTTGGATGAATTGGAAAAAGTTATTGGTTTTGAATTTAGACAACAATAGATTAATTGGAAACCTTCCAGCCTCTATGGAGACATTAAGCTCCCTCTTGTCATTGCATCTTCGAAACAATAAACTCTCTGGGATAATACCCATGTCACTTAAAAGTTGTACAAGGTTGAGAGTATTTGATATTTCTGAAAATGAGTTTGTGGGAAATATACCGACATGGTTTGGAGAAAGATTTTCAAATCTAATGATCCTAAGCCTTCATTCAAATAAGTTTCATGGCTTTCTACCAGTGGAACTTTGCCATCTAGCTTCCTTGCAAATCTTAGACCTTGCTTGTAACAATTTGTCTGGAACTATACCAAGTTGTATTGATAACTTAAATGCCATGGTAACAAAAGGAGATTTTGTGGGCAACATTCATTACTTAACCAATTATAGTGATACTATCGAGGATGAATTCCTAACAATAAAAGGGGGGATTTATGACTATAGCACCATTCTTAATTTTGTAAGAAGCATAGACCTTTCCAAAAATAATTTCTTTGGTGAAATTCCTAAGGAAGTGACAAAGCTTGTGGAGTTGCAATCATTAAATTTGTCACATAATTTTTTCACTGGAAGAATTCCTCAGAGAATTGGTGTTATGAAATTATTGGAGTCCATTGATTTCTCATCGAACCGGTTTGAAGGAGAAATCCCACAGAGCATTTCAAATTTGTCTTTTTTGAGTCACTTGAATTTGTCCAACAACAATTTAGTTGGGAAAATTCCTTCAAGTACTCAACTACAAAGCTTGGATGCAAATTGTTTTACTGGCAACAAACTTTGTGGATCTCCACTACCTACAAATTGCCCTGTTAGTCTTACAATACCTCAAAATGAAAATGGAGGTAATGAAAATGAAATGATGTGGTACTATGAAGGTATGACGCTTGGATTTGTGGTGGCTTTCTTTTGTACAATATACAGGTTCTTTCTCTTGTGTTAATTTAGAGTTGTTTCCTTTTAGGTTGTTTATCAGTAATTGTTTGACATATCTGATCTGTAATAAACTTGAAGCTAGCAACTTTATTTTGTATGTGCTTGTAAATGGACTTGATTTAGAACTTTGTAAAATGAAGTTAAATATTGTATTTGAAAATAGTTTATGAAAAAAATGCCAAGCTAAGGATGGTAAATTATTTACTTATAGACAATGGATTTAACAAAAATTATAATTTTGAAACTCAATATTCTTGG
Source organism: Boswellia sacra (assembly GCA_013180625.2). Taxonomy (NCBI): domain Eukaryota; kingdom Viridiplantae; phylum Streptophyta; class Magnoliopsida; order Sapindales; family Burseraceae; genus Boswellia; species Boswellia sacra. The sequence continues at coordinate 98,759 of SNVD02011092.1, forward strand.
GCAACCAGAATTATTAACTCAAAAAGCCAACTATTGGAAACAGTTAACTAAACTATTGGAAGTTGTGGATGGGGCTTCCATCCCGCCAGAGTCACGGCGACCTCGGCACTACTTTTCCAAGTTCCATGGGGAAGCTTGGAGGGTCATTAGATCAAGCCACAAAGGCAGGATCTGGAGAATCGAAATGGAGTTGCCACTTGGATATTTAATCGTAGGAAAAATATGAGTAACGACAACCAATCCCTCAATTCTAGACCTAACTACCTATGACCCTTTTAGAGCTAGGTTTGGGAAGTTAAGAACGGGCTTTCAGTCTGCTCGAACAATGTTCGGCCTCCACTAGGGTCTACTGGGTTGGTTGTTTCTAAGTCATTAATTCTATCTATCCTAATCCTAGATTCGTTTTTGCACACAACCAAATTTTATCTTTTTGATTACATGTGAGTGAAACAGTTCATATACATTCATAGAAAGAGGGAGAAAAACGAAGTTACATTTTCCTTTCAAATAGGGGGAATTTGGGGGATGGGATTACATTAATTGTCTAAATAATACGTACAAAGTAAGTAACTAACACTTCATAAGTCATGCAAACAAGATAACCCACAAAGGCAAAACTAGACTTAAACAAATATAATATGATCACATCATAAATGGAAGAACTAATCTATGTACTTTAATCATGCATATATAAACAAACAGAACAAAGCAGAAACATATATTTCATTTTTAACATAGAGAATAAACAATTAAATTCAAATTCTGGCTACTGATAGGCATGCCCCTCTACTTAATCAAGAACAGGCGCACGCCTATTCATGGCTAGAAAAAAGTTTTTTGGAATTTGAAACAACAGGCAGTATTTAACTAGGATGTAGCATAACAGAATGAAATTATTAGAAAAAAAGTTATAATAGAGAAATTAAACTTAGAATGATGGCATCACACAACTTCATAATAGATTAATACATCACATTAATTCAAGACTTCCACAAACCATAAAAAAGAGAACATGGCATAATCATATTTGTCAGTAATCATATGCTAAGCTAAACATGTATTACCTAATTAATCCTAATCTAATCATGCTTAACCTATCTAACAAGCTAGCTAACTAACTAACTAACTAATTAACAAAGCAATTAACTAGCTAAAAACTAACTACACATGGCAATAAAAGCAATTAACTTCTAAACCAAACATTACTCCTAAGCATGCTTCTAAACATAGCATTAATCCTAAACATATTACTAACAAAACATTTAAAGAAAAACTAAAAAGAATTAAGGAACTAGGCCCTCAATTTTGCACCTTTTCAAGGATAATTACCTCGCTTCCAAAGCTTTAACTTGAAGAAAACTAGTCGTCAAGGTTTTTTAGAGAAAACCTCAACTTAGACAAAATGTTTAGGAATTAATTTTGAGTTTCTCCACCAATTCCACTTATGTCTTTCGTGCCCTTCACCTTAGGATCATAAATAAGTATATAGATGCACTGTGGCAATGCAAATATCTTATTTTTTCAATGTGGGATCCCATGAGTAGGCATGCACCTACTCGCTATACAGGCGTGCGCCTTGATGTCTAGGCAGCACACCTACTCTAGGTAGATTTTAGGGTTTCTAGATGTTTCCCAATGTGTCCAAAACCTTCCAAGGCAAGCACCTTTAAGTAGTATATGCATGCGCTTGCTCTGTTGATCGTGGTGCATGTTTGGTCCTATCTTGGTTTTTGAACTGTTTTAGGTGTTTTGGCTGTTTTTTGCTACTTTTAGTTGTTTTCTAAAGGGACGTTTGGTACAAGGGTTAGAAATCTTGGTAATAGGATTCATATTGCTGGAAAAGTAAAATATGGGAATCTAATTCCTGAAAAAGTAATATTACTGTGTTTGGTTGTCCGCAAGAATTTGTTATTGATTATTGTGGAAATTAAATTCTTGTATTTGGTTATACACAGGAATGTTAATTTTGTTCATTATATGAGTAAACTTGATAATTAATTTTTTTTCAATATGTGAAAAATACTTACTTTATTTTTTATATTACATATGAAATAAAAAAATTTAATATAAGACTTTGAAGATTTTTTCTGGTATGCTAATTTTAAAGATTTGTAAATTTATTATATATATTTATATAAATGTTATATTAACAAAATCTGTTAATTTTATTTAATATGTTAATAAATTTTTTAATTAAATTTTTTAATATATTAAAAATCTTTATTTTATTTTTCGTATTATCATTTGAAATAAAAAATTTAACATAAAATTTTAATTTTTGAAGATTTTTCTAATTTGCTAATTTTAAAGATTTTTAAATTTATTAAATATTATAAATTCTATATTACAAAAAATAATAACTTTTTTCCTCATTTTTCCTTCCCACCTCGTCACTTTCTAGCCAAACCTCTTTTTGCCCTTTTTTTTCTTCCCTACTAGAAATTCAAGAAATCCACCACTTACAGCTACCAAAACAAGAAATCCATACACCCCCACCGTTGCAATCCATCCAGCCCTTTCCTTCTTCGCTGTTTCCTTTCCCCACACCAATCGCGCACCACCACTCACGGCCACCATCGCCAACCAGCCCTGCATCGTTAGCCACCTCGTCACACCTCATCAGTTGTAGCCCTCAATCGCCTAAAGTCTCAGCTGTCATCCCGTCGCCGACTTGCAACATCTCTCAATTTTAATTTTTTTGGGTCACATGTCTCTTTTTATTTGATTTTTCCTTGGTTTTGAGTTTGGGATTTTGATTTATTGATGTTGACACGGGATTTTGGGAGAGAACGGAAGAAGGAAAATTAAAAGAGTGAGAAGGAAGAAGACGATTTGTTAATGTTGAAATGGTTTGTTGATGATGAATGAGATTTTGGTGTTAAATGATTTTGGTCGAGACGGGTTTAAGATTCCTAGTAATCTCAAACTCAAGCTATCAGAAGGTTTCATATTACCCCTCTCAGCAGTCATCTAAAACCCATGAAAGAATCACATTCTCAGGTTAAAAACAATGAATAAGTATACCAAACAAGGGATGGGAATCAGTTTCCCATTCCCACGGAGACAAGCCCCTATACCAAACGCCCCCTAAGAGTTCAAGAGCTTTGACTAAGAGGCAAATACATTTGATGATGATATCATCATCAGGCCTCAAGTCATAGGCAAAAATTCCAATGCCTACAAAAGTTAAAAAGCCACCAAAAATATGACATAATTTACTAATTGGATATGAATTATAAGTTACCAAAATTATTAAGTTACCAGTGCAAGGGGGATAAGATTTGGACTCAAAGAACTACCAATTAATTAATTAAAATATAACATTTAATGACTTATAAATAGGTAAGTATTAACTTATTTATAAAGCTTTTATATATCATATTAAAATATTTTTCAACTAATAATACATATGCCTATTTCTCACAGCCATTGACATCTTTTTCAAGGACAATATTTTTCTTGGAAATACATAGTTTTCCTACAGCTATCAGTATCTTTTTAAAAGGAAAAGGAAATACTTTAAGTTAAAATTATACTTTTTTGATGACTTCATTTTGCCCTTGCTAAAAGCTTCTTTTCCAAAGACATTTTGGGGCCTTGGAAATAGTTCGTAGGTAATAACTATTTTTTATGGTGGTTAAAAATGATTTCATGAATAATGCTTTCTTGATTGAGCAACAAGGATGACTACACATATATACAAAGGAGATATGAGACAATCCCATTAATCTAGGCCATACAAAAGGAAATATAATAATCTAAATAAGGAGAGAAATTATAAATAAATTACAATTAGAAAAAGACAATGGCTAATTGTTTTTTGGTTTGAAGTCTGAATTAACTTATTCTTAGACTTTAAATCTTTTCATGATGATTTTTTTTCGGACCTAAGACTTAATCTAAGACATTTTCGTCTAAATAAAAAAAAGCTAAAAATTCTAACTTCTTTTGGAATGCAAATTTCTAAATCATTTATTTATTAATCATTTAATTCTCTTAAATGCCCTTATAAAAATTCATTTATGATCAATTTGTATATAGCCTAATATTTTAATTTTAAAACATATTATTTATTTTTAATTTTATATTATGATTCTCCATATATTTTTAAAATTATTTTATGGTCAATTAGTATCAAATTCTTTTAAAAAAATAACTTCTTTCCCAATTATACAAATTTAAATAAATTAAATTCATAACAAATTTTGGTATGTAAATAAATTTACTATGTAAAATAAAATCACAATTGAAAATAATATATATAAATAGGGATTTCGATGTAAAATCATTAGTTTTCAAACATTTCAATTTAGATGTTAAAAAAAACATACCATTTAGATTTTTAACATATTCAGATTTCAGACAAAAAAAAAAAAAAACAGTAGCCCCTAACTCCATAAGTAGATATGCTAACTTTAAGGTCGATCATGACCCATAAGCACACACTAAGTATAAACCGAAGAAGAAGAAACTACTTCCGAGCAAGCAGTTTAGTAAGAGAGTCAGCTAGTTGGTCCAAGGACTGAACATAAGAGACACAAAGCATGTTATAGGAAACCAGGATAGGCACAAAATTAAAATCAATAGCAATGTGCTTCATGCGGGAATGAAAAACTGGATTGGAGCATAGGTAAGTGGTGCCAATATTGTCACAGTAGATGGTGGGAGATGTTTGAAGGGAAATAGATAGCTCACAAAGCAGGTTGGTAAGCCTAGTGACATCAACAGTAGCAGCAGCAATGGCACACGATATTCAGCCTCAATAGAAAAGCGTGAAATGGGCAGATTGTTTCTTAGAGCTCCAACTTACGGGATTGGAGCCAGGAAAGACAACATAAATCAAAGTGGAATGACGAGTATCAGCATCACCAACCCAATCTACATCAGCAAAGGCATGAAGAGCAAGAGGAGATTTGGCAGAGAGAAAAATACCATAGTGAGAGGTGCCTTTTAGATACCAAAAAACATGCTAGCAAGCCAATGGTTGGAGGTTGGGCAATGCATGAATTGGGCTAATTTATTAACAGCAAAATTCACATCTGGCCGTGTAAGTGAGAGATATTGAAAAGAACCAAGCACCTAGCGATATTTAGTGGGATCATGACCCGAGGAGCCATCATCAAGCTTGAGCGTCATAGAATGAGACAACGAGGTACTGACTACGTTTGCCTCATACATATGAGTTCATTGGAGAAGATCAAAAATATACTTTTGTAGAGACAAAAATAAACCGTCGAAGGTTCGAGTGGTTTCAAAGCCTGAAAAATAGCTGAGCATGCCAAGGTCCCTGAGAGAAAACTGATTGGAAAGTGTTGCAGTGAAGGCATGGAGAATAAAAAGTTGATTACTAGTTAGGATTATATTATCCACATACACAAGCAAAGACAAAAAGCAAGTTCCTGAAGTATAGATGAATAAAGAAGTATCACTTTTAGAATTAATGGAACCATGGGAAGAAGAAAGGACAGAAGTTCATTATACCATGCCCAGGGCGCTTAACGAAAACCATAGAGTGCTTTGTGTAATTTGTGGACATGAGATGGAAACTTGAAATCCACAAATCCTTGAGGTTGCCGCGTAAACACACAATTAGATAGAATGCCTCGTAAGAGGGCGTTATTTATATCCAATTGACTTAAAACCCTACCACAAGTCACGACAATTGCAAGGACAAGACGAATGGTTGCTAGTTTGACAATCAGACTAAAAGTTCTAGTAAAATCAATGCCCGAGCATTGATGAAAGCTTCTTGGCCACTAGGTGAGCTTTGTAACATGCAATGGACCCATTCGAGTTCCTCTTTATCCTATAGACCATTTACACCCGATAATGTTTTGCATGGGAGAGTCAGGGACAAGAGTTCAAGTAGTTTTTTTTTTTTTTTTGTGAGCTAGGAATTCATCATGCATCGCATCCCGCCAAAGCGAGTGCTGGTTGGCTTGAGTAAAAGAAGTAGGTTCAATTTGGGAAAGAGAAGATGAGGTAGTGGTGTAAAAGTGTGAAAGGGATTTTAGGTTTCTATATGTTATTTTGGGAATGGGTGACCATACGAGACGGTTGGGGGGTGGTGAGGAGGTTGAACTATTCTTGCGGTTAGACAATTAGGATAGCACCATAGTACAAGTCAAGTGGCTCCATGGCAGGAGCACAGGGAATAGTTTCTCATGTCCAGGCAGAAAAAACTATGTCAAGTTTTCAATCAGACATGACTGTGTCAGGTTGCTGAGTAGAGGGGGTACCGCTGCAGTGTGACTTAGGTAGTGCCGTATAGCTAGTGGCTAGAGAAGAACTATATAACTGTGCTGGAGAATTTGAAGAAGCAACCATTAAAGAGGATGAAGGGGAGACAAATTGTGGAGCTAGAGAAGAAAAGCAAGTTGGAATTGATGTAGGTAAGTGTGTTACGGAAGATTCGGAGGTAGCGAGATCAAATGAGACCTGGAAGGAGCCATAAGGGTGTCCAAAGTACTATATGGGAAAGTAGAAAGAAACTTGAACAAATTATGGTTAGAAAGACACAAATCAATAGATGACCTATTTTTATATGGAAATATATGCTCAAAGAAGGCAGCATGATGAGACAAAAAAAAATGATTGGAAGTAACATTAAGACACAAGAAAGAATGATGAGGAATGGAGAAACCAAGATACACACAAGGGTATGAGCGAGGTTCAAGTTTGTGAGTGGTATACGGCCAAAGCCAAGGATAACATAAGCAGCCAAATACGCAAAGGGAAGTGTATGTGGGTTTATGACCAAATAATTTATGATAAGGTGTGTCATGGTGGTGAACAAGTGTAGGCATCTGATTGATTAAACAAATGGCACTTTGGAATGCATGAGGCCAAAAAGGAAGTGGAATGGCAGCATTGTGAAGAAGAGTGAGGCCAGTTTCTACAATATGACGGTGCTTGTCTTCGATCAAGCCAACATGTTCAGGGGTGTATGGTGGTAAGGTAAGGTGCTGAATTCCATGTTGAGCAAAATATTGAGACATTGCTTTGTATTCGCTGCTACCATTGGTGTAAATGGTTTTGATTATGGTATTAAAAAAAAAAATTGAATGAGATTGCTAAATTTCTCAAAGACAGTAAACATATCAGATTTCAATTAAACGGGATATAACCAAGTATATTATATAGAATAATCAATAAAAATGACATAATATTGAAAATTTCCATAAGATTACCTAAGGGCAGGACCCCAAACATCTGAATAAACAACTTGAAAAGGTTTTTCACAACTAATAGAGGAATCTTTAAAAGACAGTTTATGACTTTTGTTAAAAAGACAAGAGTCACTTTTTATTGGTAAACGAATCCACAAAGGGAATTTTATTGCTAGCTAGGATTTTCTTTTGAATCGGAGGAGAGGGATAACCAAGTCATTGATGCCAAAGGTGAGATGTAAGAGCAACTGAGGCAGGAGTGATGATGGACTGCTGGGTATAAGTAAGATTGAGGGAGAACACTCATACAAGTTGTGTCTACTTCGGCCTTTCTCCAAGGATGTCCCGTATTCAAATCCTTCACAAGAAATAGCTAGGGAAAAATTCAATGGATGTGTTGTTTTGTTTGCAAAATTGTGAAACAGATATTAAATTTTTCTTTATCAATGGTGCACATTAAACATTGTCTAATGTAAAAGAAGCAATAGGAGAAGTAATGAAAGAGGAGCCAACATGAGAAATAGGAATTCCATTACCATTACCGATGACAACATCCTCGTTGCCAACATAATCCTAGTGGATGTAAAGATTCTGAAGATCGGAGGTGATATGATGCGTGTCACCTGTGTCAAGAACCCAATTGTTGTTAAGAGTAATTGGACTCTCCTTTAACAAGATTTGCTTAAGGCTGAGATTACTAATAAGATGGTTGCCCACGAGAGCGACAAGTCTTATCACTTCAGTTTGTCACACAATTGACAAACAATACGTGGCTGACTTTGATTTCGCTAATAAGAGTTTGAATTCCAGGAAAGTGAATAAGATTGAAAGTTTGATGAGTTTGTACCTCGGCCATAAAAAGGTTATTGCTACCGACCACAAATGGGTTATTCCTAGCGACCAGAATTGGGTTGTTGCTACCAACCAGAATTGTTGTCCAAGCCATGTATGGTATTCTTAAAACCACCATGATTCCACCACGACCACCGCGGCCTTGAAGATGGAACCGCCTTTGAGTCAATTGTGAAGTAACTTGGGACTTCTTCTTCCTTCGTGTCTCCACGATTGCGAATCAATTCTTCATCAAGCAATTTATAATAAAGTTCCTCACATGTGATTGGAGTATCACGAACACGAACTGCAGCCGTCAATTCTTTGAACCGATCACCCAAACCATTCGGGGTATAAGACATGATTTAAGCATCATTTAGAGGATGCCTAATGAAGGCTAGGTCATCAACAAGACTTTCTACCCTGCTCATGGAGGCAGCCACTGTTTTTCCATCTTTCTTGTTTGACAGAAAAGATATAATTGAAAGCATTCGGATATTGGAGCAGTTAGCAAAACTCATTTCCAATTTGTTCCAAGCATCGACAGAGAGAGTGCATGCAGTTGTTTGTCATCGAACTGATTGTGCTATTAACAGTGGCATAAATGCTAAGGAGTACAAGACAATCTTGACGAGTACAGAGAAGATAATCAGGATCGATTTATGGTAGACATGGATGAGTTCCATCAACAAAGTCGAGAAGTCCGTAACTGAAGAGAAGATTGGTCATTTGGGACTTCCTGACACGACCCGTCCCTAGCTAACACGGCGAATCGTACCTAAAACTGTGCTAAAAAAATTTAACTTTTTTAAATATGCTACTTTAAGAAAATTTGGCAGAGTCTCCCCTATATTTTAGACTAATCCCCTGGCCAAGTACACAAAACTCAAAACTTTTAAAATATTTACATTACTACTAACTTCCTTTTTGGGACCTTGAGTCCTCTATTAAAACAAAGGTATCCCCAAAATAGTCCTTCAGATAAAACATGACCTCTGTCCTTAAATATAATTAATTTACCATTAAAAAAGTTTACAACTAGGATTTTAATATAAGTTTCCTCAAAAACTCATGCATGATGAGTAACCAAAAGTTTTTAAAGGAAACTAAAACAAAACCCTTGATGTATATACAGTATCAAAAAAATACACATATGCAAACGTGAGATCATCTACAATAGTGAAACAAGATATCATAAAGAAGGATCTTAGAGCGTCATCAAGTAGCCAACCTCAAGCAGCTATTGGCGTTCCAACTGAACACTGCAATCTCCTGGAGAAAAAATGAGTTTTTAAAAAAAAAATAGGGTGAGTATAACCTCAGTGAGTGGGATAGAGTCATTAAAATAGATAAAAATTTACATAAGATAAAATAATATATCATAATAATTAAATAATTAAAATTCTGCTTTACTAACATTGATTAGAAAACTACTTAGAAAAGATACAAAAACGAGGAAGCAAATCTTTAAATAATTTATATGCCTTTCACATAATCTAAATTTTAATATAAAAATCTTCTAAGGCATTTCTACTTGCATTCAACATTCAATAAGATAATAGCATTAAGGTTCTAAATCTCATAAACCTCATTCCACATTTTAAATTTCTAAATTATCATAGTTTCAATAATCAAGTACCCAAACTAATCTGACTGATCATGACCTGACGGGGGTAGGATCGCTCAGGCCAAAATATCACTATACTGATCCTACGCATGCACAGAGTTGCCCCCAAAGGGCTAAATGTCTAGATCACAAGGCTCAAAACCTTTATGTGTGCTTGAACGGGTCCCAAAGACCTCTATAAATCTACTATATGAATGAATTGGGTACTAGCTTAGTAAAACATAAAAAAATCAATTATTTGCTTACAGTTGCATCGTTATTTTAAAGATAATGTAGGAAATTCGCTTTACTTTTAAATCTCTAAAATATTAAACAATTCTTTCAAATAAATAGACAAAATTAGGTAAACTATAAAATATACTTCTTACAAGAATAAAGGAATATAGATTTACTAAAAGTAATAAAGCTTTGTTAACATGTATAGAAATAGGAATTTTATAATTTATAGTTCAATTATTGGTAAAAATATATTTTTCCCACTCACAATCTCGAGGATCAACTTGTGTGGCAACCCCTTCCTCGATCGGATTCAAATCCAGACTTGAAACCGCAGTCTCACCTAAGGAAAAGCGAGGTAAAACTCTTTAATAGCACCAAACCACATAATTAGACAAAAACCTCCAGCTTCCCACTTATAGGAAACTTGGTAAATTAACACAAAAATTGAAAATCCATCATTTGATCCTTCCAAGAGTTAAAAGTGGCTAGGAACTTCACTAATTTTACATACCAATACAAATTTAAAGAATATTTGTAAAAATATAAATTAGAAAAATTTTGGGTAAATGAGTTTTTTATAAATTACACCAATAACATACTAATTCTCCTAATTGAATAAGCAAGTATCTAATTTCTATCAAAATACAAGAAATTGAAGCCTAAATAAGCATAGAAATCTCATTTCTCTCTCTAATTCCTCTCTCTATAACTTCTTCAAATATCAAATAACATCCTCCTAATATTTATCTAGAGGTAGAATTCAAGATATATAGTCTAATTAAGCTAGAAGATGAAGGAATTACCTCAAAAGGACTCCAAATTCTTTAGAAAATCAAAAAGCCTTCTCTTGCCTTTCTTTTCCCCTCTCATGTCTCCCCCTGTTTGCCTTCCCTTCTAATTTTTTTCTCTATTTATTCTAATTTCCTATCTAATATAAATGCTAAAATATGAGAGAATGGGCTGGGTTGAAAAAAAAAAAGCATTGGGTTGGGTTGCTAAATAAAAATAAAATGGGCTAGGCTTCCATTAGATAAAAGTTAACGGGCTAGGCTTCCATTAGATAAAAATTAATGGGCTTTACACTTCCATGATGTATAGTTTCCACCATTCTGGAGTTTAAATGGAATCTGAGAAAAAGCATTAAGAAATATCATATTTCCATTAGAGAGAGGATTATAGTGAGACATAGTAGTTGCAGATGTTGTAACAATCATTGGTTCTACAGGTCCAGTTGTTAAATCTGTTGATTTTGTAGTAGAAGTATGGGAGTGTGTCATTGCTATAGTAAAAATGAATGGAACGCGGTTGAGATAGAAAGAAGGATTAGACTCTATTCAATGATAGAGAAGGCTCTGATACTATAAAATGATTTGATGAATAATGCTTTCTTGATTGAGCAACAAGGATAATTATAACATATATACGAAGGATATATAAGACAATCCCATTAATCTAGGCTATACAAAAGGAAACATAATCATCTAAATAAGGAGAGAAATTACAATAAGGAAAAGACTAAAACTCTCCATAAGGAGATATGCTAACTTTAAGGTCTATCAGTGGTATGTGTCACAAACTTGCTAGCCGATGAGTTGCATCTTATATTTTAATGATCTAAAGACTAAAGTTAAGTGAACTTACTGAGGTTGAAGAGATACAAGTTTTGTTTTGTGTAAGATGTTGACTGAGTTAACGCAAATGCTTCTGTTCTTATTTGAAGTATAAATAGTGCTTTTGACTATTTCGATCAAAATTTTCAATCAGGCAATGCATATGTTTTATCGAGTTTCGATTTCCTTCAGCTTCTCGTTCATACATAGGCTTTTACAACGTCGTCAAGAAGCTTTACTTAGCTTCTGATCGACATGTGTAGCTATTTTGGGTACATGTATCTCTTCTTCTTTTGGTGATTTCTAACCTCTCATTCATTTTAAATAGGGAAAATTGAAAAAAATAGACACTATTAGGGGACTTAAATGAAATATAGACACAACATGAAAAATTTTTATGCCATAGACACTTTTCTCACCAAATGACTAAAATACCCTTATGTAATTGAATTTAGAAAAGAAAGAAGAAGGAAAGGAAACAATATCAATATCACACACACGATCAATAACAAATCTTTAACAATCTTCAGCAGCTGCACTGTCCGAAACAATCTCAACAGCTGAAGCTGAGCAACAAGATAAGAAAAACTTTTCTTAATCTCTCTCTAAATGGCATGAAAATTTCAGTAGGTTGTAATGTTCTCGTTATTTATTGTTTTGGTAACTGTCAACCACATTATGTAGCTTAAAATAGGGATATGTATGTGAACTAAGGTTAGAGATAGTACGATTTTTGTAAAAATTTGCTGAAAATTGTCAATCATTTGAGAAAATCTGGTGTCGCAGTCAACGAGGAAGAAGACGCGATTTGTCGAGCGACATCGCTTGATGCGTCGGATCGGCTCTTGACATGTCGGAGTGTAATGTCGAGTGTCGAGGGGTTGTGTCAAGCCTACGATCGAGTGTCGAGTTTGTGCATCGAGTGGAGTGTCGAACATGTCGGTTGTCGGATGTAAATTTCGTCGAGTTCATGTGTCGAGTATGTATGTCGAGTTAGTCGAGCATCGAGAGTCGTATGTCGAGTTTGAGTTTGTGCGTCGAGTGGAGTGTCGAACGTGTCAATTGTGGGATGTAAATTTCGTCGAGTTTGTGTGTCGAGTATGTTTGTCCAGCATCGAAAGTCGTGTGTCGAGCTTGTTCTAGTGTCGAGCGTCGAGTTACGTCGAGCATTTGGGTAGAAATCTCATTTTTGTGACTTTTGTAAGCAATTTTGTAATAATTTTTTGTCCACGGACCTTATATGTTGTCTCTACCATACAAGAAATGGAAACTTTACGTATACTTATTCTATACAATGGTTCTTGGACTATGCAAGAGAATGGTGGTTATTTGTAACCGGTAGGAGGGTGAAGCCATTGATAATTCGTAAGTGTGCTACCTATAAAGAGTTGGTTGACTGTATTAGTACTGAAATGGGTTGGGGTCTTCGTAAGCACAACATGAGTTTAGAGGTTCAATTTGCTTTTAAGGGTGTTCCGCCAATGCTGACTCTTATTAAGACTGATAAAGATGTTTGTTTCTTTATACAACATTGTTTAGAGGACCAAAAGTCATATACACCATTAATTGTCAAAGTTGAAGATAGGGAGAAGCAAAGACAGAGGTCAAGATCCGATGCAGTACGTAGGCAACAAAGATCTTCTCATCCCTCTTTGTTTCGCTCAGCAAGTAGAAGTAACCAATTAAGTGAGTCAACTCCTGCTTGTGCACAACCACAACTGAATGATGACGTTGGCATTGAGTTTAAGCAGTATTTAGGGCATGCAGAGCATGAGTCAGCTGGGATGTTAGTTGAAAATGAAGAATGGGTGCCCCCATCGATGCCATCGAGATTGGTACATCATCTCGATAGCATTAGAGAGTTTAAGAGTTTAGGTAATATTAATGTTAATAATGCTAGTGATGATGTTAATGATGACGATGGTGGCGATGAAGATTACAAAGATTATGATGATGGTAGTGATGATGTTAGTGAGTATGTCAATGATGACAATGATGATTGCACTATTCATATTGAGAATGATGTTGAGGGTTTGGATGATTTTATTGTTGATGGCCAGGATGTAGACGGTTCACATTTTCATAATGATAAACAGACGGAGATGTTCAATGATGTGAACTAGGATATGCCGTTTACCATTTCTTCTCTAATTCACTCCGCACGTACTCCTCCACTATATAGACATCAACAAGATCCGGTGTCGAATAATGAGTCGAGAATGGATGCAAATCCTAGACATGAAGAAGCTAATGTGGGCTATGAAAATGACAGCCGTCAGGCTAACACATCTAGGTGGATGCCGCATATTGTGCATTCATCATCCGCAATTGATGATGATGCTTCATCGTTTGTAGTTGATGGGATTGAGGTTGGGGTTGGGCAGATGTTTAACAGCAAAACAGAGCTTCATGAAAAGTTATCGAATTTGGCATTAAGACGCAACTTTCAATTTAAGGTGAGGAACTCCAATGCAACAAGGTTTGAGGTTGTCTGCCATGCTAAATCTTTTAAATGGCATTTACACACCACAAAGATAGCTAATTCACATTTCTTCCAAGTGAAAAAGTATAAGAACCATCACACATGCTCTGGAGCTGGACTTCACCCAAATCACAAATAGGCAACCGCACATGTCATTGGCAAACATATTAAGAGCAAATACGTTGAGGCTTCGAGAATATATCGTCTGAAGGATATTATGTCTGATGTTCAAGAGTCATTGGGTGTTAATATCACATACAACAAGGCATGGAGGGCAAAGGAGGCAGCTTTGCAAGAACTTCACGGATCTCATGAGGAATCATTCACACTACTCTCCCAGTACATGTACATGATTGAGAAAGCAAACCCAGGGACCAAAACGTCTTTAGAAACTGATGACAACAACCATTTTAGATACTTTTTCATGAGTATGGGGGCGTCTATTGCTGGATTTGCATCATCAATTAGAACAGTTATCGCAGTTGATGGTTCTTTTTTTAAAGAGAAATATAGAGGTACAATGTTTTTGGCTTCTCATATGGATGGAAATAAATAAATATACACCTTGGCATTTGGAGTTGGGAATTCTGAAAATGATAACTCGTGGAACTGGTTCATGAGATAGTTGCGTGATCATGTTATACAAAATGTCCCAGATCTTTTTTTCATTTCTGACTGTCATCGCAGCATTGAACGAGCTATTGTAGCAGTTTTTCCTCATGCACTGCATGGATTGTGCACTCATCATCTGAAGGGTAACTTAAAGGCCACGTTCAAGGACAAGACTTTGTTGGATATATACTCCCGAGCTGCAAGGACATATCACTGTGTTGATTTCAACTATCATATGCGACAAATTGAATCGTATATGGCAGTAGCAGCAACTTATCTTCGAGATATTAGAGTTGATAAATGGGCACGTTCACAGTTTCATGGCCGACGGTATAACATCATGACAACAAATATAGCTGAGTCAATGAACAGCTGCTTGCGACATGCGCAATTCCTTCTGGTGACATTGTTAGCAGATTATTACCGGGCCAACTTGTAGCAATGGTTCTATAAGCGTCGACAATTATTTGCTAACTCAAAATTACATCTCTCGCCGTGGGCTGACAAGTTGATGGAGGAGCATTTAAAGGAAGGCGAACGTATGAGGGTTAGCAGTATCTCTCTTACTATGTATGAGGTGAGAGGCAACGACGTTGACATGCACGTGTCAGGTGTTTGATCTTGACCAGCTTCCGTGTGCACATGTGTTACCCGTTTGCAAACGTATGAACCTACTGACGTGCCATGATTATTATGCCCATTGGTATACGACTGAAACATTACTACATGCATATGCTCTACTAGTTGTTCCTGTTAGAGTTAGTGAGGATTGGATGGTTCCTGAGGAGGTACGCAGCAGAGTGGTCCTAACGCCAGTCATGAGAAGACCAGCTGGTTGTCGTCAGAGGAATCGAATTCCTTCCGTCGGTGAGTGTAGCTCGTCTCGAACTTGCGGGTGGTGTGGAAGTTTCGGGCACAATCGTCAAACTTGTCGAAACCTAGTTCCACTTCATGACAGGGGATGATGGCAACCAAATGTAGGCAAGGAGTTTTTTTGTCTATGTAATATTATTTGTTTGCTGTTAATGACGTAGTCTATTTACATTATTCTCATAATGCAACAACTCTCATTTTGTATTTATTAATTGTTTAGATGACTATAACTCCAGAAGTAACATCAAGGAAGATCAACAGAGATGTGATCACGGAGCTCACTCGACTTTACAAGGAGAAATACTTGGGTGAAAGAAATCTTGCATATTATGGGTGTAAGACTCTTTTAACGACAAAGATGGTCAGGCCAGCACATATCGTTTATACATGCCTTGTTGTCGTTCAAAGGAATTTATTGTCAATGTATAAAACTTTCATGTATGAAATATTCATTTATCTGCTTCGTCAATGTATGCAATTTACATTAGTTTTTCCGCTAAGAATTTATGTGCTTTGTCATTGAAATAAATATTCGTGTATGAGACACTCATTTATGTGCTTCTTCAAGGTATAAAACATTCATGGAGTAAATATTCATGGAAAACATGTGCTACTAAACAAAATATGGCACTATACAAAAATGTGTAACTATACAAAATATGTACACGACATGAAATCAAGAAGGAGTCGTGCTGGGCTGCTACTCAACATCCGTTGACACAACATCAAATGTCCCTGTGGTAGCTGCAACATCGACTAAGACAACATCGACAGTCCCGGTGGTGGCTGCAACATTGGCAGGCAAAACATCGACAGGCCTTGTGATGGCCTCAACCTCGGCAGGCCCTGTGACGCTCGGGACGGCCTCCTCCGCCTGTGGACAAACTCGATGAGACCAATGCTGGAACGTCATTCTTTCCCGCTGCAGTTCGTCCGTGACTGTCTTAACGGTTGTCAATGGAATGCCCCCTGCTAAGAACTCCATGCACCTCAAACAGTACATGTCGCATGCTCCTCCCCTAGCCTCCTGCTGTGGCACCTCGGACTCATCCTCGATGCGCTTAATGTCATACGGGGTTACGGGGTAGTTAGGACGACCTTAAAGATCCATTGACACCATACGGGGTATCAACTCTGTTAGACACCGGACTGTATCTCTGACCATGTCGGTGAGTCATATATGACAACGACACGGCGATTCAAATCCACCTTGGCTGCCACCCAATGATCATCTCCGATGTTAATAGGGACATAGAGCTGAAAAGGAAGTTGAGAACATGAAAATCGAGATCAACATTTCAAATAAAATAGCACGTACTAACACATTGAATATAAATGTACTCACCCTGTGCACATCGATTTCATGGTCATCCATCGAGGGGCATCTCCTCAAGGACAAAGTATACCATATCAGCCTCATTCACCTAGTTAATGTCATCTAGTCTGTCCAAGTATTGTGCCCACAACGACTTTACTTTTAACTGTAATTTCATGACTACGGTTACCATATCGAAGGAATCAAAAAGTAACTATAAATTCAGATGTTTAACAAATAACTGCCCAGAAAGCGGTGTCTAGAAAAGCAGACCTCTGACACTGGCTGTGCCCATATCGCGAGCTCTACAACGTAACACCCACAAGTAGCTATCCATATGCTGCATATAGTAGCCTTCGTCAATGTATAAAATTCAAAATGTATATTACAATATTGGAGGACAGGAGAAGAAGTTAAACCAACCTCAGATGCAAGCCACTCTGACGGCGTCATCAACTTCTTGAAGAACTCACAATCAGCTATGCAGACGTCCAAATCAATATCACCCACCTCGTCCTCCAGCCATTCATTGAAGCTGATACAATCAACAGCTGGTTTGGGGGCACGTAGGTCAAATAGTGGAACTCGAGTCAACAAGGACATGCGTGACACAATGACTGTATCCTGGATAATGGTCTCACCAGGTTATACAGTGGGCTCCTCGGGGACCTGAAGATCTGATCTCTCAGCGGGTTAAACATCCGGGGCCTCCGGCTGTACCGTGGGCTTAACCCTCGCCGTCTTTCTACCTGGTGGACTGACAAAGGGGCTTCGTTTATGCTTTCCCGAAAATAGACGGCAACCTCAGAGCGAAACAAAGCCCGTGGGAGGAGCATCGGCGACACGAACACTTATGTCCATGGGTTCATGTTCTGTTGGCTCTTGACCTTCACCGTCATCGCCCGAACCTCTATCTGAATCTTGTATTAAAGAAAACGAGAATGTGAGGTTAAGCAGTGTGACATAATAGAAAGCACAAAATTTGTTTTTTTAACTTGTGCTACGTACCGTGGCATTGTATCTGAAATGGCCACCCAGTAGAACAACAACCTCACGCAGACGAACTATCTCTTCTTGCATGTCCTTGTTCTCTACCCGGAACATTGTGATCTCCTTCCGGAGTCCTACAAGCTCACACAGAACTATGCTCTCAAACCTATCATGGAACAGTTGTGTCTGTATATCATTATTCAGGATCATCACGACAAACCAACCAACCATTAAAGTAAATGGACAAGTATACGAATGTATTTTCTCATTACATACCTTCGAGCTTGAAGAGACATCGTCTACAGGAGGGGAAATGTCATGGTAGGTGGTCGCACCCCCCGACAGAGGAATCGAATCACCCGCATGCCCATATCTGTCCAACGTGGTAGGCGCAGGACTGATAGGGAGACTGGCTTTATCCATGTCTGCCCCCACATCAGGTCTATCGATGGGACTATGTCCAGGGGGATGAGTTCCAAAAGGATCCTCATGACCGTGACTCTCGTATGCTGGATGTGTAGGACTAACGGGGGAAGCAGGGGATAGAGACCGTACACGTTCACCTGCAGCACTAGTTGTGTCTCTGACTGACCCCACCTCAAGTCCAATAGGGAAACTCTGACCAGCAGGAGGTGGAGCTGATGGTCCAATAGGGGAACTCTGACTAGTAGGAGGTGGAGCTGATGGATTCTCTATCGGAAGTGGCTCAATCCTCTCATCGGGCATTAAAGGAGCATCCACAGATGTCGCCCAAGCTACATGTGCACCTCTCCGGATGCCAACTACTTTAGCGAGCCTACTATACCAATCTATCATCTACTCCACTTCAGATGGCTCCAAAATGATGAGTGGACGAGCCTGCGTCAACAAATAATCCATCAAATAAAGAGTTATTCGCTGTGACCAATAACAGGAAAAGTTCAAAAGACGGGGGAACCTTACATACCTGCCTCCTAACTAGCAGGATATCACGTTTGACGATGTCCTCCTACAGGCTCTTCTTTGTCTCCCACTTCAACAAGCGCGGTATCCTCTCCCCATCGACTGCTCGCCCATATGTCGCGTCAATGTACGGCACAACCTTGTGCAACCAAACCTTAATAATATAAGGGTTTTTTAGTGATAGATGGTATTTAAATTTGTAACTCAAAGAAACTAATAAACACGTCAACATATTTGTTTCTAAGTGTGTACCTAAATAGCGTACGGGCACCCTTCTAAGTTATACCTCTCGCACTGCTTTCCTTTCCCCTTCGTCTTCTTGTTCTTCGCTTTGGCTCGCTTCTTATACCTTCCCAACCTCCCGTCCAAAGCATTTTTCATTCCTTTAAGTGTCTTCTAGTAAGACACCGAACCCCATGGATAATTGTTAAAATCATCGAATGTGTTGACGAAATTCAATCACACACAGGAGACATATCGACGTCGATCCCGTGCCATGAAAAAACGCTTGAGCACGTAATACAATGCCAGTTTTACAACATCCTCGTCTAGCATAGCTGACACATCTAATTCGCGAAGTCTCGGATAGAAATCCACGAGCTCCAAGTCCTCGCCCTCGAAATACGCATCTAACAAAGGGCACGAATTCAAGACAGTCGTTATTGGTGGCACGATGGAAGCAAATCTCAATCCGGTGACAAAACCGAACTCGTGGACAGAAAAACTAATCAGTCTTCCAGGAAAGAACGAAAAAAAATATAAGATGCCAATAATGGTAACAAAAAACGTAACTACAAATACCAGATGCTCAAAAATAAAATTATTCAACTACGTTGTAGTTCAAAATCATATTTTTACTTTCAACAAGGAACCACATTTCTTCATCGTACCCCACTGTGTTAACCTCTCACAGAAACACATTGTGCACCAACTGAGATGGAAAGGACAACTCCCAAATGTCTAGGAGAAACCCACAACATGTATTACGAAACATGTTTTTTTTGCCTCGCACTTAACGTCATGCGAATCCATTCTATACAGTCCAAACCTGTCAAGTTTGTGATAACCGCATGGTAGTGCTCATCATACGGTGTCTTCAGGGTGGAGGACAGTCCAAATTTATTTGTCATTTGCTTCAACCTGCAAAAACAAAGTCCGTTATAGTTAAATATGATGCAAAAAGGCAAAAAAAAACAAGGCTAAAACAAGAAACTTGTCATAACGCTCGACACAGTCGACAGAACTCGACACAGAAACCGATGAAACTTTGTCGGATGAAACTTTTGTCAGGTTTAGAATCCGACACTCGACTAGTCAGGTGATGTATCTAACACTCGACACAATTGTTTTCACTTTCATTCGACACTCGGCATCAAGTCATCTTACATAAAATCGATACTCGACATTCCCTAGAGAGATGTCGAGTGTCGGATACATTGTTTGAGACATCAATATGTCGGTTTTCACGAAATCGACACTCGATGCCTTCGAAAATTTTATGATGTCGAGTGTCGGTTCGTGCATCCGACATGACTCGACACAAAGGTGTCGTGTGTCGAGCTGTGTCGAGCGAAAATCGACACTCGTCATCATCTTTGTCGTGACGAAAACCGTATCTTTCCACCGTTTTCATGCACATCAAACCACAAAAATCAACTAATAACACTTCATTTAGCCGCATAAACATAAAATAAGTTCAAAAATTGATCGGAAACTCAAATCCCTAATTCAAAATCCCTAAAATCTAGCCCAAATCAAACGATCCAGAAAACAACCAAAAAGATTACTAAAACTATGAAAAAACCGACGAAAATACTTACCCGAGTGTCGGTTTTTGCTTTTCTCTACGTCATCTTGCTTCTATCCTCAAGGATGGTCGTGTCGGATTGCGTCGAACAGAGTGTCGAGGGGTTTTGGAAATATATGTCTCTCAGTCCCGGAAGAGGGAAATAAACACTTTAGGAATAAATTGAATTTTTAAGGGTATTTTAGTCATTTGATGAAGAAAGTGTCTATAGCATAAAAATTTTTCATGTTGTGTCTATATTTCATTTAAGTCCCCTAATAGTGTCTATTTTTTCAATTTTTCCTTTTAAATATCTATGTGTTTATTAGGTTCCAATGTGGTGGTTTTACGTTGTTGTGTTTATCACTTCTATAAGCTTATAGGAGAGTGAAAACTTAATATGGTATAAGAGTGATATTGATTCAAGAATACTAGGTTTAAATCCTTTCATTGTATTATATATATATATATATATATAATTGTTATTGTTGTCCCAGAAATTTAACAATTTACCAATAGATCAAAATACACACAAATCAAATAATTTAGTTTATTTTATTTAATTCGTATATTGGATCATGTATACATATTATTTTTGAATGAGTAACATTATATTAATTCAACAATAGTAGGTTTAAATCCTCTCATTGTGTCAATTAAAAAATAAAAAAATTAATAACATGAAATCATAACTATAGGATAATTAGCGGGTTGACGGGGTTTTCAAGAGAAAAAGGATCAGTAGAGTCCATGCCCAAAAACTAAAAAATAAGCCCAAAAGAGAAAGAAATACTAGATCACCCCGATTAACTTACTAAGGACCCCGGTTTGTAATTAGGTTGCATGGACGAACTAGGCCTAACAGAAATATTAAACGAGCTCAGGCCATCGAGGGAACTTGAGCTTCTCAAGAAAACACTTCCTCTTTGATGGTATGGTACAGAAGATTTTAGCCTTAAGGGAAGATAATTCATGAACAAAAATAACCCAAAACACAAAGAGAACAAACGCCTCAAATTGGTATATTCAGACTTCAGAGCCAATAAAAGCAGCGATTCAATCACTAATTTAATTTCAATTTGAAGGATTGATCAAGATTTTGTATCAGAGATGGAGCTAGTTAGAGCCTCTTGCTTTCACAGCAAAAACTTATGTTAAAGATCATTAAGAAAATTTGCCCATTTTATTTGAGTTGATTGTAGTTTACAAAAATGCGTAAGATTAGTTTAATTTCAAATTTTTTATTTAAATTTTTAATAACTTATTTACTATATAATTACGTCCTAGCGTTTCTCTTACCATTGTTAGATTGTAATGAGCAAAGAGCTGTAACTTTGAACCAAAATTTTAACCTACAAACCTCTCACTCTACAAATTATTTGGCTCATAAGTTTGACATTTCTATTTAATGACAAAAGTTAACGGCATAAAACATTCCTCCACTAACTTAGAAATATGAAATTAGTTTGCCTGACCTAACCCGTAAAATATAGCATGCCCATAACTAGCCTAATGAGTAATGATGGGTTGAGCCTAATATTCAAGGCTTATCAATGTCCATGGATTTTAGAAACCTATAATTTACCAAAAAAAATAAAATAAAATAAACAGTCATGTTATCAATCAATGATATTTTCTAAAAAAATTTTTTAGTAAAGACAAGAAAATTACTTAAATATCAACATTATCCATCTAAAGAATTTATCTACCATTTATTGATATATCAATTATAAAAACATATATAAAAATTATAAAAATATAGAAAAAATTATTAAAAAAACTATTGTATAAAATTATGTATCTTTGTATATCATGTAATTATAGTTTTTATTTGCTTATAATTTTTGTCTGCATTTTTAGAAGTGATATACTTTTAAGTACCATAATCAATAGCAAATGCTAAGATGCATTGGGAACTCGAACATTTTTATTTTTTTTTTCAAATTTTTTTGGGCTTATATCCCAAAGTTTTTTGAAGCTTACGTACTCCAGGTGTAATATTTAGCTGGACTCCAAGATCAATAAACAATGGATGACTGGTTAATGTGTTTCCTTTCTGATAAGTTTATGAAATTTGAGAATCCGCCAAATTTCTTCAGCTAGCTCGTTTTCAACGGATTTTGAGTTGCTTTAGCGATTATGTGGTTTAAGATCTGTAATAAAAGATTACTGGTTGTTATTCTAAGTCTCATTCAGAATTTTAGGATTAAGAGATTTCAAGTATAAAAATTCAAGTTAACTAGTTATGTTAAAGTTTTCTGAAGGGCCATTGCAACATATAAGAATGGTCAAACGAATTCTTGGCATCAAAAGTCTCATTGTAAATTACAATATGCCGTGAATTAGCTTTTATAAATTTTAAAGAAATGACATAAACAATTGAAGAATAAAGAAATGGGAATTAAAAGGGAAAATGGTAAAGGGGGAATGAAGTGCAAACAGAGCTATGAAAGTTCATTTACTTCTCCATTGTGTTTACACTTTACTGAATTAATGAAAGGAAATTAAACGGTTATCACTTGTAATCCATGGTATGATTTAGAGGTTGTGGAACAAGTTGAATGAGATAGTTTTGATGGCTCTGTGTTCATTAAGGGATGAAAATGACCATCAATCAAATTGATTCTACACATGCATGTCACAATTTCAATGAATGTCACATCAATTTCTTATAGTTTCTAAGATAACTTGGTGTCTTAAGATGTGGTTTCTTTTTTATAAACAGTTCTGACAGAATAACCAAATTGGATTAAATTTAAACCAAGGAATCACGAATGAAAACTATATCAAAGATTTGAAAAATTATAGTTGTACATAAAAATTGGTTTATGTTTTCTTTTAATTATTATTACTTTTTTTCTTTATTTTAGTTTCTCTCGCCCCTCTCCTCCGGAGATGACCTCCGATAATGAACTGTAGTTGGAGACTTTGCAAGATCAAGTGGCTAAGCTGATATGGAGCGTATTAATCCCTATCTGCAAAGGGACGACGACTTGATGGTGTCATTGGATTCGCCTAATGATGGGTTCACTTTAGGATGATTTATCTCTCTCTTTTACAGGTTTCGAACTTTTTCAATGAAAGACTTTTATTTTGATTTTTGATTAGGGTCTTCCATTGATTCTGTTCCTTGAATACTTTGATAAAAGAATCATAATTCTTTTGTTTTGAAGTCTGTTGCAATTTGTTGGAATTTACTGTAGTTGAAATGTAGGAAAAGCTGCAAATAATATATTTTGCTCGTAAGATAGAAATTTATACCTTAAAATATCTACTATGATCAGTAGGTTACACAACTAACTCTAGGAGGGGCCTTTAAATTTTCTTATAGTGGGTTCAGTTTCCATCTTTCTTGATAGTTTAATGGGTAATAGGATTGATTGTTTCTCCACATTTAAGAGTTCTCGCGAAAAGGGAAAAAAAAAAAAAAAAAAAGTGGCTACGCATCTTGGTTTGAGTCAGAGTAGCAGAATAGCATCTGCAATCTAGATGGACTTTTTGGACGTGATTGGTTCTGTAGAGAACCTTGGTACCAATTTCTTGGTAACTTTGCAGAAGTTCTTAAAATTACCTGATTGTCTGTTCATTCCAGAACTATGATCAATGGTAATCCTGCATCAGACAAAAAAGCACATGCGCATCTGTTACAATGTAGTTGTAAAGACGAAAAGATGGGCAATAATGAATACATAAAGTGGAAGTCATAGACAAGAATAGAAGCAGAAATACTATTACATTAGAAACAATTTAAAAGAAAAAAGAAATATCAAGTTTTTCTCAATGAAACATGAGGTTAATTGAATTTTCATTGACACATAAAACTAATAAATTCAAGAAATCAATGGTTCAATCACAAAAAAACAAAGAAAAAACAAAAACATTGAAGAAATCGATGCATAGGTGGACCTAGAAAATGTTAGAGTTTTATGCAGATAATGTTAGAGTTGTATGCAATGATGTAAGGGTATGTTTGGTACACGATATTGTATAGTATAATATTGTATTGTATTATATAGTATTGCATTGTATAGTACTAAAAATAATGTTATGTCAAAATTATATAGTGTTTGGTATACTCATGTATTATATTAATTTGTACAAAAAAGTAAGAATTTTTTTCAAAAAAGATATACAAAGTATAAATATATTTTAGTTTATTTAAAAATTAGTTATTTAGTAATTTATCAAATAGTTGCTAATTGTTGAAAAAATTACTTGGGGTGCAATGCCCCCACTGCACCTATTAGACAATTCGAGTTTATAGTGACATGCTAGGTGCCAATTGGTCTAATAGGGGCGGTGAACCTCAAGTGTCACCCAGTGAAGGTGGTGACTCCCTTCATCCCTTCTTTATTTTTAGAAAATAAATTTTAAATAAATTTGATTTTATAATTTATCTATTAAATACATCTTTATTTATTTTTAAAATTTTAAAAATTAAAGGGTATTGTTGGATATATAGAATTTTATAGGGATAATTTTAACATTTTTTATTAGTACTATACAATATAGTGCTAATGTCATGGATTAGCTCTACATAATTTAATACAATGTTGATGCATCTAAGGATTGTACTTTATATTAATTAATATTATGCTAAATTAGTACCAAACACATGTATTATACTATTTAATACAATATAGTAAAATAATACTATATATTATCGCGCACCAAACATACCCTAACATCAAGTTTTGTAATAACTTTATGCCTTAATGTATGAACATTTATTAATGTGTATATGTGTGTTATAGTGATAAATAAATGTTAAGCGGTAAGAGTGAAGACTTAAAGAAATTGAGGGCCAAATTTGAATTATGCTTATACTTATCTATAAATATGGATATGTCTCTAGAATTTTTCATTCTTCTCGCTTATCTTCAAGAAGGCTCCCAGCTCTCTCTTTCTTCCACTTTTGCTCTCTTCACTTGTGGGAATTCAAGGACAATTAAGGAACCTAGAAAGGAATTAAGGTGGAAATCAAGGTCCGAGAGTGAAGCGACAAGGTAAATAGCTATACATTTCTGAGGCTACAAGAGATATTGTGTTGAAATGTGCAATGTGTTGGTTTCTTACGTTTAGGTAGTTTATGAATGAATTTATTTGAAATGCCATAAATGTGTATGGTTGGAAAAATGTTATGAGATGAGTATGGCTTTGCACACTAATATGCGATGTGTGATTGAAATGTAAATTTCATGCTAAAGCCTTGGGGAAGAACCTTGAGTGTTTATGGTGTAATTCAGGCTTGGGTTGGGTTGTGGAAAGTGTCTGCCCTAAGTTACTGAAACGCATTTTGGGTTTGGGTTGTGGAATGTCCGCCTTAAGTTAGTAAAAGCATTAAGTTGGGTTGTGGAAGTGTCCACCCTAAGTTGATGAAATGCATTTTAGGGTTGGGTTGTGGAAGTGTCCGCCCAAGGCTAAGGAACATGTTTGGGTTGGGTTATGAAAGTGTTTGCCCGAAAACAATATTGTAAGAACACTTTTCAATTTTTATGAATGGAGTATTAAGTGTTATGTGGGTAGAGCAAATGGCTTGAATCTAATGGCCAAATTAGTGAGTTAGCGCAGTAGTGCCATATAGGGTGTGTAGGATCGCAAGCTCCGTAATTGTGTGTTTGTGTGTTGAGGCAGAGAGTTGGCTCTGGGGCGCCACTCGAACGATGCAAGAGCACTAACCCCTTGGATAAAATTTGGCTTCAAGCCGAGGCTTGGCTCAGTTACGCCAAGTCCTTCACGCAAGAACACAAATCCCTATTTGTGCATTGTGTTTTTTTAGCTTAAAATCAAAGAAAATGGTTGCTTGTATAGCAAAAATAGAGTTGTGTATCATGGTTGAGTTACTATTTTATATATAGTGTGCCATTAGTGTTTTTTTACATCTAACTACCTACTGAGTGTTTTACTCATTAAATCTATTATGTGCCTCAGGTGAGCGTTAGTTGACTATTCATAAGGAGGATTTTGACAGAACGACATCAGAGTTTCCTTGTCAACCACTATACCGCTGCAAAACTCTAGATTATTTTGTGTGATCATGAAATTTAATTCTTTTAGGCTCACTATTGTAAATAGTTTTATGAAATGTGGTTGACATGATAGAAACTTTGTATTTTGGGATGCTGATTTTAATTACAAAGTTTGAAATTTCCACAATTATTGTGTGTAATTGTTCAGTCATCACTTCTTGTTATCTTATGTGAATGCTTAAATCTCCATTTTGGATCCTTGAAAAGGGTACCGAGTGTTATAGTGTAGTATCAAAGCCTAGGTTTGAGATTCTGTAGACATTTTTGTTGCAAGCAGTCAAGGGAACCAAGTTCTATGCCAAATCCTCAATAGTAATGAGTGTGTAAGTTATCCAATATGGTATACTAACCATTGCTTTGAATGTGGTGTTCTGTTTTGTTCTGTAACCAAAAACTAATTAATATGTCTCATGTTGGCCAATCAAAGAGGACTGATAATCCCACCTTGGAGGAGAAACAATGAAATGCTCCTACTTCTTGGGTGAGATAGACCTCGACAGTTAATGAACCCGCCCCTTTATGAGGTAAAAAGGAGAGGAAACAGGTGGGACCAGGTAGTAGCTCTCGAAGTCATGAGAGTGCCATGCAAGAGTTGGTGCAAATATTAACAGATGTGAAACAGGGGCCTACACAAACTAGTTCTGCCACTTTTGATACAATACAAGTGGTCGAGCAGTTTCGGAGATTGAATCCTCCCTCCTTTGTTGGATCCACGGATCCATTGGCTGCCGAAGAATTGGTTAGAGAACTGGAGAAGATCTTTGAACTTATGGCTTACACAGACGCTTAAAAGCTCACATATGCCACTTTCATGTTTAAAGGGAGTATCAGTTTTGATGGGACATGAACAAGAGGGCTTACCATACAGAGGAGAATGCACTTACATGGGATCAATTCAAGGAAATCTTCTACGATAAATACTTTTCGCAGTCCTTGAGGAATGAAAAGGTAGCAGAGTTCTAACGACTAGCTCAAGGGTCAATGCCTCTCCTCGAGTATGAATGTAGATTTGAGGCTTTATCTCGGTTTGCCCTACATCTTATCGACAGTGAAGAAGAGAAGGCTAAGCTCTTTGAAAGGGGCTTGAAACCAGAAATAAAGAAGCATGTGGCTATGTTGGAATTGACGGCTTATAGTATGGTGTTGAGAAAGGCACAAATTTTGGTCTAACATGATAAGCTGGCTGAAGCTTCTAAGCCAAAGGAAGAGGCACCGAGTTCACAATAAAGGAAGTCATGGAGAGGAAACAACAATCGTCGTTTTGATAGAAACAGAGGGAAGAAGACATAGAACAGTGGAAGGAGAGACATCCCATAGTGCAAAACATGTAATCGTCGTCACAAAGGGATGTGTCCTCAACAAACAAGGGCTTGTTTCAAGTGCGATCAGGTTGGCCATTATATTTCCTTACATCCTGAACTCAACAAGAGTCA
This sequence comes from Boswellia sacra, assembly GCA_013180625.2. Lineage (NCBI taxonomy): Eukaryota > Viridiplantae > Streptophyta > Magnoliopsida > Sapindales > Burseraceae > Boswellia > Boswellia sacra. The sequence goes on from SNVD02011092.1 coordinate 126,677, forward strand.
AAATACTCCTAAGAAGGATCAGAGGCACAAGGAAGGGTCTAAGCACTTACCAGTGCTGAAGCTTATGAGGCTCCTTCAGTGGTTACTGGTACTATCTCTATGTTTGGTCACAATGCATGTGTACTTTTTGATTCGGGTGCTACCCACTCCTTTATGTCTCATGTTTGTGCTAACAAAATGAAAGTAGTACCCTCAGTTTTGGATGTTAAATTGTATGTTGCCACCCCTTTGGGAGTGTCGTTGTGTGCTTGTGAAAAATTGAAATCTTGTAAGATTAATATAGAGGGTAAAGAATTAGAGACTGATATGATAATCTTGGAGATGCATAATTTTGATGTTATTTTGGGGATGGATTGGCTATCCAAATATCATGTACGTGTTAGGTGTTATGAGAAGGAAGTGGTCTTCCAATCTCCTGATGAAACAGCATTCGGTTTCGTCGGAATTGGATTGTCCTCACTACCCATGATAGTTTTAGCCCTACAAGCTCGAAAACTTCTTCAAAAAAGAGGTATGGGTTTCCTAGCATGTGTAATAGAGGCAAAGAAGGCTGGACTGAACTTCTAGGACATTTCAATGGTCAGGAAATTTGTGGATGTGTTTTCGAAAGACTTACCCGGACTCTCTCCCGATCGTGAGATTGAATTCGCCATAGACCTCAGACCTAGCACTGCTTTAATTACTAAAACTCCTTATAGAATGTCACCAATGGAGTTGAAGGAGTTAAAAGATCAACTACAATAATTGTTGAATAATGGGTTCATCTGTCCTAGTGTTTCTCCATGGGAAGTACCGGTTCTTTTTGTGAAGAAGAAGGATGAAACTATGCAGTTGTGTATTAATTATCAAGAGTTAAACCGGATGACGGTGAAGAACAAGTATCCACTTCCTCGGATCGACGATTTACTTGATCAACTCCATGGAGCGGGTGAATTTTCAAAATTTTATCTTCGTTCTAGGTATCATCAATTGAAGATCAAGAAAGAAGATATTTCGAAGATGACTTTTCAAACGAGATATGGACACTATGAGTTCCTTGTAATGCCATTTAGACTCACCTATGACCAAGCTGCCTTAATGGACTTGATGAACCGGGTTTTCAGAGACTTTTTGGACTAGTTTGTGATCGTATTCATCGACGACATTCTAGTGCATTCTAAGAATCAAGATGAGCACAAAGAGCACTTAAGCATGGTACTGCAAACATTAAGAGAGAAGCAGTTATATGCCAAATTCAAGAAATGTGAATTCTAGCGGAATCAGATTTCTTTCTTGGGTCACATAGTTTCGGATGAAGGAATATCCTTGGATCCAAGTAAGGCTGAAGCTATTATGAAATGGCCAAAGCCAACCGACATGAGCAAAATTCAGACTTTTTTAGGTTTGGTAGGCTACTACAGACGATTTGTTGAGGATTTCTCCATAATAGCCTCGCCATTAACATAGTTAACAAGGAAAAATGCGACTTTCATTTGATCGGATGAATGTGAGAAGAGCTTTCAGGAGCTCAACAATAGATTGGTGATCGCTCCAGTACTTACCATTTCTTGGGGTTCTAAGGGATTTGTTATTTACAGTGATGCGTCTAAACATGAATTAGGTATGTTTTGATGTAGAACGGTAAAGTCATAGCTTATGCTTCTCGACAATTGAAGAGCTATGAACAGAATTACCCTACTCATGACCTGGAACTAGTAGCAGTGGTGTTTGCACTTAAAATTTGGAGGCACTATTTATACGGGGCAATGTATGAAATCTATATCGACCATAAGAGCTTCAAGTACTTCTTCACTCAAAAGGAGCTGAATATGAGGCAAAGATGATGTTAGTCAAAGATTATGAATGTGTGATTAACTACCATCCAAGAAAGGCTAATGTGGTGGTAGATGCAGTTAGTTGAAAGTCATCACAACATATGGTAGCTTTAATAACCACATAGAAACAAATAAGAGTAGATCCGGAGAAACTCGCCATTGAGATTGTTCAACTAGGCGGATATTTACATTTAGCATCCTTGGTCATACAGCCCACCATTATTAAGAAGATTAAGAAGAATCAAGTTAAGGATGCATTTTTTAAGAAGAGAAGAGAAGAGATTCCTTCAGGAGATCAGAATTTGTCGTTTCGAGTAACGAAGCCTTATATTTCAAGGGGAGATTGTGTGTGCCTAACATTGTTGAGTTGAAGTAAGAAATATTGAAAGAGGTGCATAATTCTCCTTACTTGGTACATCCTGGTGGTACAACGATGTATCATGATCTCTGAACAAACTATTAATGGACAGAAATGAAGAAAGAAATAGCTCAGTTTGTGGAGCGATGCTTGACATGCCAACAAGTTAAGGCTGAGCACCAGAGACTTTCTGGATTACTGAAGCCAGTAATGTTATCAGAGTCGAAATGGGAGCATATTACCATGGATTTTATGATGGGTCTACCCAGAACTTTAAGCGAACATGATGCCATTTAGGTAATTTTAGATCAATTGACTAAATCCGCACATTTTCTTCCTATGTGTACCACCTTCACCACGGATAGGTATGCTCGGATCTATGTGGATGAGATAGTTAGACTTCATGGAGTACCAATATCAATTGTATCCGATCGGGATCCAACGTTCACCTCCTTATTTTAGAAGAGTCTGCATAAAGCCATGGGAACCAAATTGAATTTTAGTATGGCTTTTCATCCTCAAACGGATGAACAATCAAAGCAGACTATTCAGATTTCGGAGGACATGCTTAGGGCTTGTGTGATTGATGTCAAGGGTAGTTAGGATAAGCATTTAACTTTGATAGAATTTGCTTATAATAACAGTTATCAAGCTACCACTGAAATGACCCCTTATGAAGCTTTATATGAAATATATATATATATATATATATATATATATATATATATATCTGCTATTCATTAGGATGAGGTGGACCCGAAATTGTTCAACAAACCTGTGAAGTCATCGAAAAGATGAAGGAAAGAATGAGAATGGCTCAAAGTAGATAGAAGAGTTATGCAGATCATCATCAGAAGAAACTCGAATTTGCAGTGAGTGACAATGTTTTCCTCAAGGTAGCTCCAATGAAGGGAGTGATGAGATTTGGAAGAAAATGGAAGTTGAATCTAAGGTACATTGGCCCATACGAAGTTCTGGAGAGGATCGGAGATGCAGCTTATTGGCTTGCATTGCCACCTTTATTATCTGGTGTACATGATGTATTCCATGTGTCCATGTTGAGGAAATACATCTTTAGATCCCTCTCACGTGTTGAGTGCTGAATTACAGAGCTAAAGAATGATCTCTCATACGAAGAAGGGCCATTACGATTAGTAGACCGTAAGGAACATGAACTGTGGAGGAAAAAGGTACCTTTGGTTAAAGTGCAATGGAAAAATCACTCCATTGAGGAAGCAACATGGCACTGAGAAGAAGATATGCTTGAAAAATATCCATTTCTTTTCGAGTGAACGTCTTGAATTTTGGGGACGAAATTCTTTTTAAGTGGGAGAGCTGTAACATCCCAAGTTTTGTAGTATCTTTATGCCTTAATGTATGTACATTTATTAATGTGTGTATGTGCATTATAGTGATAAATAAATATTAGGGGGTAAAAGTGAAGTCTTAAAGAAATTGAAGGCCAAATTGAATTGTGCTTATACTTATCTATAAATATGGATAAGTCTCTAGAATCTTTCACTCTTCTCCCATATCTTCAAGAAGGCTCCCAACTCTCTCTTTCTTTCCCTTTTGCTCTCTTCACTTATAGGAATTCAAGGAAAATTAAGGAACCTAGAAGGGAATTAAGGTGGAAATCAAGGTCCGAGAGTGAAGTAACTAGGTAAGTAGCTATACATTTCTAAGGCTACAAGAGATATTGTGCTAAATTATGCAATGTGCTGGTTTCCTTATGTTTAGGTAGTTTATGGATGAATTTATTTGAAATGTCATAAATGTGTATGGTTTGCAAAATGTTATGAGATGAGTATGGCTTTGCACACTAATATGCAATTATGTGATTGAAATGTAAATTTTCATGCTAAAGCCTTGGGGAAAAAGCTTGAGTGTTTATGGTGTAATTCAGGCTTAGGTTGGGTTGTAGAAGTGTTCGCCCGAAGTTGATGAAACGCATTTTGGGATTGGGTTGTGGAAGTGTCTACCCGAAAACAATACTGTGAGAATGCTTTTCAATTTATATGAATGGATTATTAAATGTTATATGGGCAGAGCAAATGGCTTGAATCTAATAGCCACATCAGTGAGTTGGCATAGTAGCGCCATATGGGGTGCGCAAGCATGCAATTTCCGTAATTGTGTGTGTGTTGAGGCAGAGAGTTGGCGCAGCAGTGCCAACCCCTTTGATAAAATTTGGCTACAGGCCAAGGCTTGGCGCAGTTACGCCAAGTCCTTAACGCAAGAACACAAATCCCTATTTGTGCATTGTGTTTTTTTAGCTTAAAATTAAAGAAAATGGTTGCTTGTATAGCAAAAATAAAGTTGTGTATCATGATTAAGTTACTATTTTATATATAGTGTGCCATTAGTGTTTTTTTACATCTAGCTACCTACTGAGTGTTTTACTCATTAAATCTATTACGTGCCTCAGGTGAGCATTAGTTGACTGTTCATAGGGAGGATTTTGGTAGAATGACATCAGAGTTCCTTTGTCAACAACTATACCATTGCAAAACTCTAGATTATTTTGTGTGAATCATGAAATTTAATTCTTTTAGGCTCACTATTGTAAATAGTTTTATGAAATGTGGCTGACATGATAGGAACTTTGTATTTTGGGATGCTGATTTTAATTACAAATTTTGAAATTTCCACAATTATTATGTGTAATTGTTCAGTCACCACTTCTTGTTATCTGATGTGAATACTTAGATTTCCATTCTAAATCCTTGAAAAGGGTAACAGGTGTTATAGATGATGTGTGGATGATGTGTCATATTCTTTAGGACTAAGTTATTGATTTTGATTTGGTCACTTTATGTGAGTAATCTTAGGCATGTTTAGTGTCCTATTATTTCTCTACAAGTTAGTAGTGGTTTAGTGGTAGATCATGGTCTTATATTCATAGATTCATGTTATCATTTAGTTGATGTAATGCCTATATAAAGGCTATCTCAGTTTAAATAAAGTTATCTAGAAAGTCACCTTTGTTAAGCGTGTCATAACAAACTTCTGCTAAGTTATTCACAACATGCAATATCATAATTCTGTAGATCAGTATCAGAGTCTATTACAGTGGTATCAGAGCTAAGGTTAGCCAACCAGAGCCATGTAAGGGAGCCACATGAGGAAAAAAGTAAGCATGAGAGTCAGTTTTACTGTAGGAGCAGTCATGGCTTCAGAGAATTATATACAACCCGCAATTCCTGGCTTTGATGGTCATATGATCATTGGAGTATATTGATGGAGAACTTCTTCAAGTCTGAGGAGTATTGGTAGGTTGTGGCTATTGGAATTGTTGAACTAGTAGGTGGGGTTACTCTAATAGATACGCAAAAAGTAGAGCTTGAGGGGCAGAGGTTGAAGGATCTCAAGGTAAAAACACTACTTGTTCCAAGCTATTGATCACTCTATCATGGAAACAATCCTTAACAAGGATACTTCGAAGCAAATTTAGGACTCCATGAAGAAGAAGTTCTAGGGGAAAGCAAGGGTGAAGAGGGTACATCTTCAAGCGCTTCGTGCTGAGTTTGAGGCTTTACAAATGAAGACGGATGAATTGGTTACAGACTACATCTTGAGAATGATGACAATTGCAAATAAGCGACGCGTCAATGGAGTAAGGCTTGATGATGTTACCATTATTGAAAAGATTCTTCGTTCTCTAACATCCAAATTTAATTGTGTTATTTGTGTGATTGAAGAATCAAGTGATATTGACACATTGTCAATTGATGAGTTGTAAAGCTCATTGTTGGTACATGAGCAGAAAATTGTCTAACAAGACAAGGAGGAACAAGCCTTGCAAACAGCCACAAATTCCAAAAGAGCTAGACATGGTAAGAAGAGTTGGAAAGGCAAGAATGAGCAACAAAAATCAGAAGAGAAAGCCACTGATTTCTCATTTGATTTCCAAGCAGATGGGAGAGGTCGTGATGGTTAGAATTCGTTTAGGAAAAAATCAAGGTCTAAAGATAAGTCAAAGGCTGAATGTTACCGCTGTTGTAGGTATGGTCACATTAATATTGAGTGTTGTACACATTTGAATAGAAATAGAGGTAAGAAGTCCAACTTTGCAGAAAAGGAAGAAGAAAAAATTTCCCTTTTTATGGTATGTCAAACAAAAGAAGAATATCAAAGAAATTTATGTATTTAGATATTGATTGCAGTAATCACATGTGTAATGACAGAAATCTGTTTAGTTATTTGGATGAATCCTTCAAAAATTCAGTTAAGTTTGATTATGACTCAACAATTTCGATTATGGGTAAGGGAAGAATTTCCATTAAAGCCAAGGGAAATTCTCATTCAATCTCTAATGTTTTGTATGTTCTTAAATTGAAAACTAATATTCTTAGTGTTGAACAACTTCAAGAAAATAGCTATGAGATTTCTATCAAGAATGGAGTCTGTCGAGACCAAGATGACGGAATGGGTTCGATTGCTCAAGTGAAAATAACATCAATCGAATGTTTATGTTATATCTCTACCACACCAATCACTTATGTCTTGCTGTAAAATTAGAAGATACAGTTTGGTTATGGCACTACCACTATGGTCATCTCAATTTTGGTGGGTTACAACACTTGCAACAGAAAAATATGGCTATAGGCCTTCCAAAATTTGAATTTCCTTCAAAGATTTGTGAAGATTGTATTGCTAGCAAACAACATAGAGATGCTTTTCAAAAAGGGAAGGCTTGGAGAGCAAGGAGAGTGCTTGAACTAGTGCATGCAAATGTGTGTGGATCGATAATGCCATTATCCAATGGAGGTAAATAATATTTTATATCCTTCATTGATGATTTTTACCACAAAACCTGGGTATATTTTTTGGATGAAAAGTCAAGAGCCGTAGCAATTTTTCATAAGTTCAAAGCACTAGTTAAGAAGGAATCTGGTTGTCCAATTATAGACTTACGCACTGATCATGGTGGAGAGTACAACTCACAAGCATTTGGAGATTTTTCTGACAAGCACAGAAGTGGAAGTTGAAGGCGGTTGACAGCAACCTATTCACCTCAACAAAATGGGGTTTGTGAGAAAAAGAATCACATGATGCTTGACATGGTTTCGAAGTCTTCTAAAATGAAGTAATCTTTCCAAGGCCTCGTAGCCTGAAGCAATTAATTGGAGTGTTCATATTTTGAATAGGTGTCCTACACAACCTCTTCAAAATATAACTCCGCAAGAAGCATGGAATAGGCGTAAACCTATTGTTGTTCATTTTCGGGTGTTTGCGTATATTTCATATGCCCATGTTCTAGATGAGAAAAGAAGAAATTAGATGACAAAGGCAAAAAACATGTTTTTATTGGTGTTAGTGATTGTTTAAAAGCTTATAAGTTGTACAATCATATTACAAAGAAAATTATCATTAGTCGTGATGTCGTTTTTGATGAGGAGATAACTTGGTTGTGGAGTAACAATACATCTAGACAAAAAATTTCAGCATATTTTAATGATTAATATGAAGAAATGCAGCAAGAACAAACTACAACAGTGTTGCCAGCAGCAGTTTCAGTTCCAAAACCTTCTGCTACGTCGTCAGTGACAGAACCTATTACATCAATCGTAATAGAATCGTCTGCAGAAGCTGTCGCTCTAGAAAGCTCTCGTTTTCAATGAGTTAGAAGAAGAACAGCATGTATGTCAGATAATCAAGTACCAAGACTTGATAATGAGAATCCACTTACATGTTGTCCTATTTTTAGATTGTGATCCTACAATGTTTGAAGTAACTGTCAAAGAGGAAAAATGGCAAAAGGCTATAGATGAGGAGATTGTAGCCATTAAGAGAAACAATATGTGGGAATTGGCTGAACTTCCAGAAGGGTAGAAAACAGTTGGTGTGAAGTGGGTTTATAAGACAAAGTTGAAGGAAAATGGTGAAGTTGACAAATGCAAGGCACGCTTAGTGGCTAAGGGCTACAAACAAAAGTTTTTTGTGGACTACAATGAGGTGTTTGTCCTATCACGAGGTATGATACAATCAGATTATTGATTATAGTAGCAACTCAAAACTTTTAACCCATTTTCCAACTTGATGTGAAGTCAGTGTTTCTACATAGAGACTTATAAAAAGAGGTATTCATTGATCAACCTCCTAGTTACATTATAAAAGTAGTGAGCATAAAGTTTATAAACTGAAAAAAAAAAAGCTTTATATGGACTAAAGCAAACACCTCGAGCTTGGTATAGTCATATGGATGCTCATATCTTACAGGCAGGTTTCCAAAAGTGTCCATGTGCTCATACTCTTTACACAAAAATTGGAGATGAAGAAAGGATACTTGTGGTATGACTATATGTAGATGATCTTATTTATACTTGAAGTGATAGTGCCATGTTTGAGAAATTTAAGAAGTTTATGATGCATGAGTTTGATATATCTGATCTTGGCAGGATGCATAATTTTCTTGACATAGAAATTGTGCAAACAGCTACATATTTATTTCTCAGAAGAAATATGTTCAAGAGATCTTAGAAAGGTTTTAGATGAAGGATTTCAACCCGGTTACTACTCTAGTTGAGCTAGGATTGAAGCTTGTGAAGAATCCTATAGGCAAAGGAGTTGATAGTACACTTTATAAACAAATTGTTAGGAGTTTGATGTACTTAATAGAAACTCAGCCTGATATAATGTATGCAGTAGTCTTATTAGTAGATATACGGAGATTCCAAAAGAGGTTCATTTAGAAGCTGCAAAGAGGATTCTACGTTACTTACGTGGTACTACTAAATATGGCCTTTTTTATAAGACAAAACAAAACTCTGTTATGTTTAAGTTCACAGACAGTGATTATGCAGGAGATTTGGATGACAGAAAGAGCACATCTAGATATATATATATAATAGGTTCTACAGTAGTTTCATAGTCATCAAAGAAGCAACCAATAGTCACTTTATCGACAAAAGAAGTTGAGTTCGTTGCAGCAGCTTCTTATGCATTTCAAACACTTTGGTTGAGGAAGATTCGTGAGGAAATTCAGTTCAAACAACTAGGTTTTACTCAAATATTTTGTGACAACAATTCAGTTGTTAATCTTTCAAAGAATCTTGTTTTACATGGAAGGTGCAAGAACATAGATGTAAGACATCATTTCTTGTGCAATCTCACAAAAGATGGAATCATTGATCTTGTTTGCTACAAAAGTGAGGATCTAGTGGTTGATATCTTCACCAAACCTCTCAAATTGGCAAGTTTTTTGAAGCTGAGGAAGTTACTTAGAGTTTGTATTATTAAAGATCCAATTTGAGGGAGGGGTGTGCCTGGAATTAAACTGAATATTTCCCAATATTCAGTTTAAGAAAGGAAATGTTAGAGTTTTATGCATATAATGTTAGAATTGTATACAGATGATGTGCAGACGATAGGGGTGTGCAAATTAAACCGACTTAACTCGATCGGGTTGGTCGGGTCGGTTCAGGTTTTAATCGGATTATATTTAAAAATAACCCGAGTTCGGGTTACAAAAGTCGAGTTTTAATATGATCGAGTTGTAATCGGGTCTTGTGTTGTGATCCAATAAAACCAAACCCGATTAACCCGACCCAACCCGACTCGAGATAACAGGTTATATGTCAGGTTCATGTTTTGAAAAACCCGACACTGAGTTCAAATTTTACAATCCGATGACGTATTGGGTCGAGTCGGGTTTGGGGAAACCCGACCCGACTCGACCCGTGTGCACCCCTAGCAGATGATGTGTCCTATTCCTTAGGAATAATTTATTGACTTTGATTTGGTCACTTCATGTGAGTGATCTTAGGCATGTTAGTTGTCCTATTATTCCTCTATAAGTTAGAAGTGGTTTACTTATAGATCATGGTCCTATATTCATAGATTCACGTTATCATTTAGTTGATGTAATGCCTATTTAAAGGCTATCTCAGTTTGAATAAAGTTATTTAGAAATTCACCTCTATTAAATGTGTCGTAACAAACTTTTGTTACGTACGATATCTGAATTCTGCAGATCAGTATCAGAGTTTATAACAATAAGGGACCTGGGCCTCCTATAATTTAAGATTTTTTTTTTTAACCCCTTCACATTTATTAGATTACAATTACATCTTTAAAAAAAAACATTAATTTTTAGACATTGTCTTTCATTTTTCTCATTAGTAGTCTCTCAAACATTTATAGTCTATATGATTTCACTCTAATACGGCATATAGGCCCCTCTTTTATACAAATAATATAATTGAAAGAAATTTTACAATTTATAACTCAATGAGCTTCTTTTGTATATTAATTCAAAAAAAAAGTTTGCGTTTGATTAATATGTAAGATTTGCTTGTAAATCCTAGACCGAAAACTTAAATTTTGGATTATAATGCTTCAGGTTTTAGATTATAAATCAAGATAGTTTTGATAGTATTAACAATAAGGCAATTGTGCAATTTTTTCAAAATATGAAATATTCATTAGAGACAATTATGTGTTAGAGATCCCGCATAAACCTAATGTTATGAATATATAATTATTGAATCATTATAAAATATTAACATTTTTTTATCTAATATATTAGATTAAGGCTGTTTCGAAGGGATAAAGTTCATTATCTCCATATGTAGATGTGTTTCTCTTTAGTATATAATAAATTTTCTTCGTATTTTCAAAATTTATTAAACTGACTGGAAATATAAAATATTTAAGGTACCATTTCTTAAATAAAATCATGAATCGTTTTTAGTTTTTCTATATGAAAGGAAACTAAAACATAAATTAATAAGTCAAATTAACTTAATATATTTATACTATAAATTGATCTTATAGACTTACGCATGATTTTTTTTAGGTGGTTACTTTATTTCTACATATTTAGCAGCCACATGGACGAAGCTATATCACTCGGGACATAGATGTATAGCTCACCGATGGCTCAAAGTGGACTAAGATGATGACTTGAGCCATCTTTTTCCACGACGAAAAATACAATTTTTCCAGGAGAAAAACTTGTAAGTAGTAGTTGGAATATTCAACACTAGCATCCGCTAAATATTGGATTAATTGCAAAAGGCAGTTTCTTCCAAGAAATATCCTGGAAATTCGAACAATTGAAAGCTGGGACAGGCCATGTTTAGTTTGAAAGCTGGAAATTTGGTATTATTTGGTAATATATCAATCTATTTGGCAGATCCCAAATTGCACGGAAAATGGGCCCTATACGTTAGGTAATTCATGCCTCAACTTTCCAGAAAAGCAACGTGAAACGATTTCCGGAAGTCATACAAATGAAAAAAAATAGCAATTCTTTTCTTTGACAGGGCCATTAAGAAAAGTACTTTTCAATAAATTACCACGAAATTTAAAACTTTTTGAAGACTTAGGAAGAGCCTCGACCACTTTCAGACTGATGCAAAATTTAAATAAATAAATAGATAGAGCCATCATACGTTCGGAAATAATCTTCCATGAATTTAGAATATCAAAGCAAGGCTTAGAAAATTAGAAGCACAAGAAATCTCCCAGAAATCGAATTGGTCATTTACGTAAGCAGACTTTGAATATTTTTTTTCTGCTAAAAATTTCTCATGAAATTTTTTATCTATCATCTTTTATAGAAGTTACATTATTTCAGTCATTAGACTCACATCTATCGATTAACTTGAGCTTGTAATTCAATTGATTTTTATCAGAACTAAAGGGACCTGATGATTATTCGCTTAAATTTCTTAACATGTCAATTTTACAATATATTAAATTGCTTATGTGTAATATGTTAGGCAAGTTAAAAAATAAGGTTTGCAAGTAAGTTTTGCAAGATGTCCATCAGTGGCGGTGTGGGATTTGAAAATTCACCAATTCCTCAATTCCTCCGCCAATAGTAATAATGATGATCCTACTTTTACATGGATTACGGAGAAAGGGCCTTGTTCGCCATGCCACAATTTCCAAAAAGTTAATATATAGCATTTCCCAAATAGGAATATAAATTTTCTTATAAATTTTATATACAAATTAACATAATTTTATCAATTTATTTAAATATTATCATTTATTATTAAATTAATTAATTTTATATATTTATAATTTTAATCATTATTATCTTATAACGTATAAATTTATATATAAAATTTATAAAATTAGTATTATTCTATTAATGAGAAATATTTTTAAAAGTTGAGAAAAAAATTGTTAACTATCCTCTAAAAGTCATTCCACCCTACCCCATTGAATTGTAAAAACTTCTATGAATTGAATTCTTTTCATCCTTATCTCTTCCCCTTTTCCACGCTTATTTTCTCCCTTGTACTCAAAGAAATGTGAAACTTATTTTTAAAGGAAAAAAAAAAAAAGAGGAATACATAGGAATATTGTAACACAAGAAACAGAAAAATTACAAAAAAAAAAGAATAAAACTGAAAATTGTTATCGAGTTTATACTAATAAATAACTATTCTTCTGTTCTTAAATTTTTTTCATTTTAAATAAAACACAAAACCATCTTTTTCATTTTTTGTAATTTAAATTTATAAAGCAAAGAATAATTTTTAAAAATAATGTAAAATAAAATTTATTTAATAAATAAATCATTGTCATATAATTTATTAATCAACATAACAAATATCACAAACATCAAGCAGATAAATTACGAGAAAAGTGTTAGTCCATCCATGTCAGCATCTCTATGTCCTCTAATCAACTACTATTGTGCTTGGTCAACATTTTAGAATTATTTGATGATAACCATTATTTTAGTTCCAAGGGTTAAATATATAAAAAAATCAACAAATATTTTAAATTTAAATATGGATTGTAAAAATAATTTTATCTCTAAAAATTTATATGATATGATCTTCTATACAGTGTCGGATTTTATTATTATAGAATATCTCTACTTTGAATTTTGATTTAAAACAATATTTATGTTTGATGAATTTAATATGTAAAATGCTGTTATTATTATAGAATATCCTTACTTTGAATTTTGATTTTTAGTAGGTAAACAATTTAATAAATTACATATCATTTTAGACAGGTCGGGTCTAGCCTGCAAAGAAATCAATTAAAAAGTTCAATTATTGTAGTTTGGCGGAGTCCACAAGGTATTGACTTGAAACAAAGCGAAAATTGGGCCCGGACCTTTTTCTTTTGTACTAGTGCTACCAGCACCATAATTTTATATGAAATCTTTCTAAAATAATATTACATAATAAAATATAATTGTTAAAAAAACTTTATACAAACTAAAATAATACTCATTTATACGATGAAATAATTTTTAGGATTAATTCTTTTTTATCCCCTGAGGTTAGGCTAAAAGAAAATTGAGGATCTCAGTTTTTTGAAACTCAAAATTACCCCCTGAGGTTACTGTAGTACCGTTAGATTTAACGGAAAATGTATTAAATAGTAACTTAACGCTTTAGAAACCATTTAGAAAAGTGTATTATAATCTATTTTACTGCTTATTAGTATTAAGTTATTATTTAATATATTTTTTGTTAAATCTAATATTAGTATTAAGTTATTATTCAATACATTTTCCGTTAAATCTAACGGTTTAATATATTTTCCGTTAAATCTAACGGCGATACAATAACCTCAGAGGGCATTCTTAGATTTCAGACAACTGAGGTCCTCAATTTTTTTTAGGCCTAACCTCAGGGGGCAAATTAAAATTATCCATAATTTTTAAGCTCCACTAGAAAAGTATGAATCTAAGATCTGGAAACAACCAAACATTAAATTGTAAGTCTTTCTACTAACTGGATTGTCCCTTATAAGATTAAAATAATTAAAAATTCAATCTATTTATCTCACATTGAGATTAATAATAAAAAAAATTTTATTTAATAATGTCAACTCATCAATTATTTTTATCGTTGTCTAAGTGAAATAAATCATCATTAATTAATATCTAAATATAAGTTAAAAATTTAAGTTAAAATGTTTCTGCCCTTTAAATAATAATAAGAAATAAGTTCAGATGTTGATTTTTTTGTCTTAATAATTTCAATGTTTAGATTTAAAAAAATAAAATAATTGAGGAATAATTATTTTAAAATTCTTATATTATTATAGAATCTATATGTCGACTCGTTATTGTATAAATATATTATAAGTGTATAAATCTATTCAGCATCATGACATTATATCATGACATGACATAATGAAAGTTTCTTACTCATATATTAATGAATTAATTTAATATATCTCCGGTCTACTCTTTTCAATGACATCATATCACATAAGTTTCATAAAAATTGTTTGGCCCCCAAACTAGCGCCTAATGGAAGCTTGTACTCGACTTTTCTAAAACCTCCCTTTTGCTCCCCCGGTTTTGCTCGCCAAAGTTAAAATTAACGATGAAACGGTAGAACAGTAATCTTTCATTCAATCATAATTTAAAATTAAAAAAAAAAATTGTACTTAAGCACCAGGATAATTTTTTACCCTCCTTGTTCGCTTTAAGATTTTTCTCTGGGTTATTAACAATTTATCTTTGAAGGTTAAGAGAAAATACAAATTACCTTTTGTAAGATTTAAAATTATAAATTATCCTCTGATTTTTTATTTCTATTGTTAAGTTAAACGGAGTAGGGGTATTATTGAAAATCAAACTCGTGTGATACAAATAAGAAAAATTAACAATTTATCCCCTGAGATTAAGCAAAAATAGAAATTCTTCCCTCCCAAGGATAAAAATAATAAAAAAAATAAGAATGAAAATAATAATAATAATTAAAAATATTTAAAAATTTATTGAATAAATAATAAAAAATATATTTAAACCAAATTGAACTTATCCCTTAATCCGAGCTTTAATTAACAAATCAAAATTTGGTGGTGGCGAGTTCTGATAGAGGAAAGAGAGGAGAAATTGATGACGGGAGCAATTTCGCGAATGAAGAGAAGGAAATGACGATTATAGAGGTGTCAATTTATTTCATATGTGTCGACTTATTTAATTGTTCTTGTGAAGACATGCAACGCGGATTCGATACGGTTATTAAATGTGTCATCTACAAGTTGTAATCGTGTAAAATTTAATTAACATAATTTACTTAATTGTTTAACATAATTATGCATAGTATATCATATTCTATATATTTATATCAATTAAAATTATTATTAGAATATAAATAATTGTTAGTATTAAAAATTATTAAAATCATTCCAATTTAATATATAATAAAAAAATTTCAGTTTTATAATATATATGTTTTAAGTAGTTAGAGAAGGAGACGAAATAAGAAAGAAATGTAAAGGTATTTAGGTAATTTAAAAAAAATGTGTGAACATTTGTATTTATATAATGGTATTTTGACCGAATAATATATTCATACTCTCTCTCGTTTTTTTGATTTAATTTAATATCGAAATTTAAAAATAAAAAAATAATTTGTAATTTCAAAATATATAAGAGAAACTTGTATTTTGATTTAATCTTAAAGAGTAAATTATTAATATCAAATGACGAACATAAAATTATTTTAATAAAATTATGAATTTTTTTCTCTCTTTTTTTTTTGTTAACTTAATGATAGAATTTAAAAAATCAAAAATAATTTATAATTTTAAATCTTACATAAAATAATTTCAATTTTCGCTCGAGTTCAGAGGAGGTTAAATTGTTAATATCCCTTTTTCTCTCCGATTCCCTCTACTACTCCTCCTCCTCCTCCTCCTCCTCTCTCTCCACCGCCTCCTCCTCTCTCTCCGCTCCCTCGCCACCATGACACCACCTTCTTTGCGTCCTCTTCTCCCTCTATTCCTCCTCTGCTTTGTTTCCTCTGTTCTCCCTCCCCTGCCTCCTCCTCTCTCTCCACTGCCTAGCCACCCACCCTCGCCGGTTCCTCTCTGTTTCTGGGTTTCCTTTTGTGGTGACAGTGTGTGATTTTGTTTGTGATTACGTGATTCAGTTTTGGGTGTTTTCATGGTAGCTATTTATGGTCGGTTCTCTTGTTGGCTGTGAATGGTGATTTTAATCATTTTTGGCTATGTATGGTGGCTTTCGTTAAGGGTGATTTCGTTGGTGTGTGTTCATGTGTGTGATGTGAGGACGATTTCGTTGAGGTGATGGGTATTGGGTGCATCAATTGAGGTTGTTGGTTTGAATTGAGTTGGCTATTGGGTGCATCAATTGAGGTTGCTTGGTTGAATTGAGTTGGCCACTGGATGCATGTGTGTGTATGGTGGTCTGTGAGGAGCTGACAGTTATGATGTCATTGGGCCTGAGATGATACGCTGTTACCAGTGTATGGAGAAGGTGTTGATGTGCTGCTGGTAGGGTTATTACGATCGTGATGCGGTAGGGAAGGAACTGCCATGGTGAAAGGGTTGTGGGTGATGAGATGTTGCGATTGCAGTATGGTGCAAGCTACGGTGGTCAACGATTTTTGTGATTAGATTAGGATTTTTTTTTTTTTTTTTGCTATTATTTGCGTTATATTTAAAAACATAATTATATTATTAAGTTTTAAAAAAGGAGCATTTTTGTCTATTTAATTTAATGACTGCCGGTGACAGTACTGTAACAGAATACACTTTTATATTAACTTTAACATTGTCAACAAAACCGAGGGGACAAGTGGGAGGTTTCCGAGATGTTGCGTCCGACCTTAGCTTGGGAGGCAAAAATTATTATCCCTAAGTTATAATACTATCTAAATTTATAGAAAAATAATCATAAATTTATAATTTAAATATAATTTATAATTTAATATAATAATTTATAAAATAAAGATATATTAAAAAAATTACGAAAAATAAAAATAAAAATAAATAAAAAATTAAATCTTAATAAAATTTTATTATTTAAACTATCACATCAAATTTTAAATTTTAAATTATAAATTTAAATTACTTTTAAATTAATCATATAATAATAAATTATTTTTAATATTTTTTTTTTGTGTCACATGAGTTAAACTAAGTCCAGCCTCACATGATGGACTTAATTTAAAATTAATTTTAACTTTTAGAGTATTCACCATCTCGTTTTAAGCAAATGGGTCTTACTTTTCGTCATGGATCATAAAGTTATCGTCTTAAATTAAGGAACAAAGTTATTGTTATATATGCTTTTTACTTGATAATATCTTATACAATAATTAGGTTAGTTTCTTTTTTTTGTTGAGTTTTATCAAACTATTTACTAATAAAAAGACACGTAGAATTGTAAAATAATGGTTTAATACTACATTAATAGATTTTATCAAATTATTATTACCTGTGAGTTAACGACTATCAAAAGAAAGAGTTCATAATTTTTACAAGAAGATACCAAATAAAATTAACTTAAATTTTTTAATTTAATTCTAAACATCAATTAATGATAATTCATCTTACCAATTCAATGATTAAAATTATTGATAAGCTGACATCATTAAATATAATTTTTTATTTTTATTTTAACTATTAGATTAATTATATAAATAATCATTATTTGATATTTATATTTAAATTAAAAAAATATAAGTCCGAGTATCCAATCATTTATTAAAAATAGCATAAAGAACAACCCTAAAATTTTTACCCAATTTCACGCGGAGAATCAGTTTGCTTTTAAACATCTAGACCCCTACCAGCACACAAAATCAATCAATTGACATTTTTTTGATATTTCGTACAGAACAATTAGTTTTATCATTCAAAATCAGTAAATAAAAAATCAAAATCAATTAAAAAACAAAAAAATTAAAATAAATATTTCAGAATCCCAATCGCGGGCCAGGTCTTCAATCTACAGTTGCAATCTGGCTTTTTCCCACCCACCGTCGGCACAATACCCGTACACCATAACCTAGCCTCAAAAATCAGCAATTCACCAACCCAAAACACCAGCAACTACGGCTGCTTCCAACCACTACCCGTCAAAAGACAGCCTCCAATCAACCCTTTAAACCCATCTTCACATGTGCTCCTAAACACCACCAACCACAGCACAAAGAGAAGCCCATAAACGTGACAACGCCTCAGCAACAAAGTACAAAAACAAAAACACGAATAGAAAGAAGAGAGAGAGAGAGAGAGAGAGAGAGTGAAGGTCTTTCTTACTAACTATAACTCTACCAGAGGATCTCTGCCTCGTCACATTTGAGCCATCAACAAAGGCGTGTGAGTGCTGGCAGAGTTGAAGTTCTTCTTTGGCCTCTCGAAGCCGCTCCTCTGCTCGCCGTCGTTGCTCGCTGCTTCTCGTAGTTGTTGGCGTTGAAGTTGAAGTTTGATATTTTAGAAATTAAAATAAATAGGTTTTGTTTCTTAATTAATATAAGAAATATATATTAATTATACAGTATAGGGTATAATTGTTTTTTTAATACCTTGACGATTGACTTTGTACAATGTTAGCGGTTTTTAATACCTTGACGATTGATTTTGTACAATGTTAGCGGTCTGAATAATTAAAAAGTAAACCCTTTCGCCATCTAAAATTAAACCAAAATTTAAAAATAGTTTTTAATATTATCCCATTAAAAATTTGATAAATCAAAACTTCAATGCAGTGTAGCGTGACAACAAAGTCGAGAGTGATTCCCCGCCGGCACATTAATTATTTCCGATTGGGAGAATTCAACCACTACCGACAAAATGTGAACCGTTGGGAATTAATTATTACTTGGAACTTAATTTATTGACATTTAGTTCCCCAACATGATGATTCCGCGCAACTAACATAGAAAATCCTTGAATCAAAAGTTTTAAATGAATGACTTGTTGACTAGATCTCCTACAATAGAGAAAGAGGTTTACAGCTAACAGATGAAATATATAACAACCAACCTTAAAGAGTAATCATTCAAAATGTGTTTGTGTGGGGGGAATCATGGGATAATTTATTTCCCATTATGTTTAAAATGCTCTCAAGACATTTCTATTTTCTTTTGGCTTTGGTCAAGCTGCATTTTTGTCAAATGGTAAACATTTTTCAGACTTGGATACAAGGGGGCTGCATTGCAGTCCTGTAACATGTGCAACATTCCCCTATGTTCACCTGATTAGAATTTGGAAGTATACATTGCAATCGGCTCGACCCTGCACCTTCTCATCAAAATGATCTACGAGTATGCTCTATAACAAGAATCGAGAGAGACCGACCGACAAATCTTTCTTGTCTCCTACGGCTAAACATTTTGAGAAAATTGAAAAAATTGATACAATTAGGGACTCTCATTAAAATTTGGACACATCCTGAAAAATTTTCATGTCATAGACACTTTCTTGACAAAAAGACTCAATTACCCTTATGCATTCAATTTTTTTTTTCCAAAGCCTCATTTCCCTCTTAAGACGAAAAATACCAAAACCCCTGGACACCGTTCGAAACGAAAACCGACACAAGCATCGACTGAGGATAAAAGCAAGAAACCGCTTCAGATTTGTGAACTTATTATGTTTCGTTAGATACCAAAACACTAGATTTTCTGTTTCGTTAGATTTGATTTAGTTTTTAAGGTATCTTAATTAGGGATTTGAGTTTTCGTCAAATTCGTGAACTTATTCTATGTTTTTAGGAATAAATCTAGTGTTATTATGTGATTTTTGTGGTTTAATGTATATGAAAACTGTGGAAACCGACTGGTTTTATCGCGAGGTAGACGATGACGGGTGTCAGATGTATCTCAACAGAACTCGACATCCGACACTCGATACTCGACACTTTCATGTCGAGTCGTGTCGAATTCACAATCGACACTCGATATCAGTCTATTTTTGAAGACATCGAGTGTCGAATGATTTATTGGACACTCGACACTACCTTTTATCAGACATATCGCGTGTCGGATATGTGAAAACCGACATGTCGAGTTCTCGAACCATGTATCTGACACTCGACATGTCGGATGAAAGGTAGTGTTAAGTGTCGGATGACACTCGACATGTCGGTTTCCATGAATCTGACACTCGATCTCTTCGAAAATAGACTGATATCGAGTGTTGGTTGTGAATCCGACACGACTCGATATGAAAGTATCGAGTGTTGAGTGTCGGATGTCGAATTCTGTCGAGTACATCTGACACTCGCCATCGTCTACCTCGCGACGAAACTAGTCAGTTTACATAATTTTCATACATATCAAACCACAAAAATAACACTAGATTTATCCCTAAAAACACAGAATAAGTTCACAAATCCGACGGAAACTCAAATCCCTAATTAAGATTCCGTAAAAACTAAATCAAATCTAACGAAACAGAAAATCTAGTGTTTCGGTATCTAACGAAACAGAATAAGTTCATAAATCCGAAGCGGTTTCTTGCTTCTATCCTCAGTTGATGCTCGTGTCGGTTTTTGTTTCGAGCGGTGTCTAGAGGTTTCAGTATTTTTCGTCTGAAGAGGGAAGACGAGGAAAATAAGGCTTTGCGAAAAAATTGAATATAAGAGTAATTAAGTCTTTTTGTCAAGAGAGTGTCTATGGCATGAAAATTTTTTAGGATGTGTCCAAATTTTAATGAAGGTTATGATTGTGTCTATTTTTCAATTTTTCATAATATTTTCTCTTATGGTATATTGGAAAATGCACAAACGTATAAATTTTTGGCACTTGGCAGGTAGTCTTTTCGAGGTATGTATAGTTTTGAAAATTTCAGCATTCTATTTCCTTGAATGTTAACATAATTATTAATTTTTTCTTTATTGACCGCTGCAGTGTCTGATTTTTTTTTTTTTCTAACTGACCTGTTTTAAATCTGATCCACCCCAGACCAAAGAGGCAGAATGCTCTCTGCTATCAATAGCAGAAAGAGTGGCAAACAATGCATCAGTTAAAACCATTTAGTTCCCAGTTTCCCCTTCATCTTTGAGAAATTGTTTAGTTCCCGGTTTGCTCTCTCCATCAGCTATATTGCAGGTACTAATTAATATTTCAGTCTCTAATCTTTTCATTATCGTTTATCCGTTTTTGCCTTTCAAATGACTCTTGCTTCTATAAATGAATAGGCATTTCCGGCTGGTTATTCTTACCATAATATGTTTGTGTTGAAAGTCCCATTTTTTAGCTTCTTAACAGCATTTAGTTATTTCTTCCACCCTTGTCGACCCTTGAGGCAAATCTTGATATTATTATTATTTTTCGTGTTATATTTTGCCTTTCTGTCAAATGAGATATGGCATTTTTTGTCATGAGATTATGCAACCTAGATTTCGTTTCTTGCTTTTATCCAGTCTTTGTTTTTCCATTGCTGACGTACAATGCCTTGCATTGGTAGTTGGAAACACTGGAATCAATCTCTGGGGAGAAAAAAATTATAGGATCACCGGAACAGTATTCAACACGATGAGTTGGATGTGGCGATTTATTAAAAACTTTCCATTTTTATATCACAAGCCCTTGATCATTTTATCAAAAAGATGAGAGATTAAAGAGATTTGTGATATAATATTGGAGGAGTTTGCTATTCGGATTGGATGTACAAGTCTCCCGTATTATTACAGCTGATTGTTCAATCCCGGAACCACACACCGTGTTCTGCCGCATCGCTACATGTTGCAGCTTACTGCAACTCATCGGAGGCTGGCTTGGCTTTGTGTGCTGTCGCCGTTCAACTCGAGATTTAAGTTTGATTTCAACCTATATTTTTCCAAAGCTTTTGTTGCTTGCTCTTTTTTTTTTTTTTAAATCAAAATAATACAATCTAGCTTTTAATGTTTCTGTTCTTGGAATAAAATTAGCGGGCATAAAGCACTCAAATACTTTATTCACTTTTCTTTTTGGCAAAATGAAAAGATTTATAGCTGAAGGAGGTTCCAATTTCCGTTTTCCAAACGAAGATCAAAAAAATTAAAAAAAAAAAGGAAAAAAAAGTTAAAATTGAGATTTCTGTAGCCAGAAAATGTTGTGGCAGTGTAAAGAAGATTTTGTTATTGGGAGGTTTGGCATTTTTCTCTGAAAGTTTAATGCTCTCCTTCTCGCCTCTTTCCTCTACTTGTTTTATTCCCCTTTCAAGTCTCCTTGAACCTTTCGTTTTAACTTTATATTTGATGCTTGTTTTGTTTTTATTTTTGTCTTTTTATTCAGGAATAGGTTTCTCTGGTGTTATTAAATGATGGGTTATTTAAATTTTCGTTAATGCAGAAATCGTCTCTCTCCCCGTGAAGAAGAATTTTTAAATAGATCTGACCATGCACCATCATTAAATATAAAACAAGGATACAGATCCATAACCTAATGTATGGAATTTGTCTGGTTGGGTTCTATTTTAATTTGGTAAGGCAACTTCTTACCATAATCAATTGCAGCGTTGCGGCTTTTCTGGAGACTCTCCAGCCGGAGGCCGTTAGCCACTAAACAGCGTAGCATCGTTAAAGGTACTAAAACGGTAACAATTATGTTTATTTATTTATTTTTATTTACTTGCCATGCTTGCATGTTTCTGAATTTGATGATCAAACTGTTAAAGTCAAGTCAACGAACCAATCACGGTATTGGTCAATATTAATTGTGATTGCTAATATAAGTGAGCGTTAAAGGTGGAGTGCACAAACATGTCAAATAGTATTTTTGGTATAAGGGAATGGTTATGAAATTGTCCACTAATGCCCCTAACCTTTAGTAGATGAAACATGACTACCAAAAATTTCATGAATAAACACCAACACGAGTAACAAACCTTAAAGTTGACTATCCTTGAGCATATCCGTTGTCTGAGGGTAAGAAATATATTACAAGGGAAAACAAATTGAGAATGAAACATTATCATCAGCCTCTACCCAGATTAATTTACCAAAAAAGAAGAAGAAGAAGAAGAAGAAGAAGAAGAAAAAAGTTTGAGAACCAACATGGCAACCCAATGGCCCCTGCCGCCAGGTACTGGCCATACGTGACTACATCAAGCCAAACCATAAGGCAAGTTTTGCCATGCTTGATTGCAGTAGCCAGCCACATGAGCCCAGCGTGGCCAAGCGCTGTGGCCAATGTGTGGCCGCCTGCTGGAGGCATCAGAATATGGCTTGGACTTTAGAATGTGTCCCAGAGCCAAGCTGGTGAAGAGATGACAATGAGAAAGAGCCAAGAGAACGAGATGGTTATGGAGAAAACAGAAGAAGAAAGGAAGAGAAGTCAAGAAAATTAAATATATTTCCTTTTCAACTATTTTAAAAGATACAATGTCCCTAGTTTACTTTGAGTTTTATGACCATTTTAAAACCAGTTAAGAGTCTATAATATTGCCTTCTATGCAGCATCCATAATTTACTACAAGAAAACTATAATAATCCCTAATGTTCTCAGTTCTTTGAGCAGCGATTTTATCTTTATCCTCCCTTTTTCACCAAACAGGTCCAATTATTCATGCACAACACAGACATACAAAGTTCTCATCGACTGCACAACACATACATACAAAGTTCTTACCGACAGCAAAACACATACATACAAAATTCTGATTGCAGCACATACATACAAAATACAAAGCTAAATAACAATGTTAGGGAGATGTAAAATGGTAAGGGTAACACTAACCAACCAGAACTCCAAGCAATGAGCCATGACCATGCCGCCACCACCACTAGTGAGAGCCTCGTTCAACAATTGCAATGGAGGTGGTGCGCCAAGGCTGGTGGTCTTAGCGGTTGTGTGCAATGCTTCAGATTCTACGTCCACTTCTAGGCTAAATGCACAGTTATCAACTAGGCAGCTGGCGAAATAGCGTGTCCCTGGTCGAGGCAACTTGATCTCTGTCCTACTTCCATTATATACTGCAATTGGATTCTTGCAGCTACAGTTATGAAGGTATGCCCATAGACTCATCTCTACAACATTGTACTGGTTCGAGTGTACGAACTCTGTTTCAATAATTTAGAGTCATTAATAATCTCATATTTATAATTTCTTTTATACAAATTAATCGAACATAAATATAATTTACTTAAATTTAAAACAAAACAAAACAGATCAAGACAAATTTCATCAGGTTATCCCATAGAAGTGGTAAATCAGTTTATACAAAAGACTTTCTGTAAATACTTAGATGTAATTTTATCTGTTGCCAAATATTTTCACAGCAAAATAGAGTGGTGCTAAATAGGCCCCATATATTTATCCAAACCCCTCAACATCGATTCACCCATTTGCTTCTCTGTTAAAGTCCACGATTTCAATTCACAACTTCAGAATGAAAAAGTCTCTTGTTTAATTTGTAGTAAAATCATAAGAGTTAAAGTAATAAAAAGTTGATCCCATTCTGCTACTACAAACCAGAAAGTGTTAAAACCAAAAGCAAGAACATCAGCACTCACAACTCAAAAATTGAGGACTCCCTATTACTAACAAATCAACTCTTCCTCGTTAACCAACAATTTTCGATCAGGTGGTAATAGAAAATTTGAATATCTCATGATCCATGACCACCCATCACTCAATTCTTGAATTCATTTTCTTGGTTGTAGACATCAAAAATAGAAAAAGCAGTTATTGAATCTGTAAGTCATTTGTTCAACTCAAACAATCGTTCTTCTTTATTGAAGGAGTGATTCTGTTAAATGAGTTATAGTTGAAAATTAGGAAACATGCCCTAGTTAATTGGGATAATTTTTTCTTTTCAATGGTATTAATACTTCACGCAAGGAACCTAGTTTTACCATTAAATTACAAATTGGACGGTTTAGGCTATAGGTGGGAAACATTTAGTATCACTCCACAAAATATACACATCCTTTGTTTAATTGAAGAACACATAGCCAATATCTTTTATATATGTTTACAAGTTAAAAAAAAAAAAAAAAAAGCAGGATATAACACTGAAGTGCTTATAAACACCACAAAAATATGCATATTCTCTGTCTAACTTAAGAGGCATAACCAATATCCATAAATACAAGTATACGTACACCAAAGAAAGAAAAGAGTCGGGCAGAAATAGCATCAAATATTCACATATAGCATACATAATAGAAAAATGTTTGCAGACTATAAAATGATAAAACTGTCAACATTAAAATATAACATAAAAACTTGATCAATCATAAAAGCTTGACTTTCTAGAAGGAGAAAGAGATTTAATAAGAAGTTTATAGAGCTTATCAAATACATCCTATTAGTAACTAAGATTTTTTTAAAATTTCACTTGATTTAGTGTAGGTTGATTCAAAAATCAAAGTAATAAAACAACAAAATAGTCGTTCATCGCTGGAAGCCTGAACTATTATCAATATTTATCCGAAGTATAACCTCACACTAATTACAGGATAACACCTATCTTAATTTTCTTCAACAAATGAGAAAATTTCATAATCAAACAGAAGGAAGAGAAGTTTCCACAAAAAGAACCAGTTGTCCTAGCCAACATAAAGGGCTTTAAGTAGTCCTAACCACTTCATGACAAAAACTTCCCTAACTTGGCTCTTGCAGCTTCCCAAATTTATTGAATAAAGAAAAAAGAGACTTCCTGATATTCAACATATGTAGATGCCTGTAGGGAATTTCTTCACTTAGCCACAAACTTAAGAAGCCTCTTCCCACCAAGATCTTAAAAAAATCTTCTATTTCTTTCCATCCATATACCCTGAAATATTTTCATTGTTTCACAATTTTATTACACAATGCCACTGCGAAGTAGCAAGAAGGATGTTTATTTAAGAGAGGTAAAACACCATAAATAGCTTTCTCCATGAAAAAATAGCAAAGGGACAATGAAAACAGAAATGGTTGAAGAAAAATGTGGTCAACACTCTTTTGCAAAAGATAAACTGATTTGGATATAAGGATAAAAAAAGACCTGTTTTTGAACCATATGATTAATGTTGAATTTAGTGAATGAAAAAGCTCATTTTAAAACCCTCACTTTAATAGGAACTTATAGCTTTCAAAATTCAATGGAGGCCCAAACAAAGGAGTATTAAGAGTGTCACTGAGGCTGTTGAATATTGATTTTGTAGAAAATCTATCAGATTTATTGAGGTGCCAAAACCTACAATCATCCTTCCACTTTTGCAGAACAACACTTTCTAAGAACTGAAGGACGTCAGGACATGGAAGAATCTCACTATCATTCAGATTTCTAAAGAATTTAACATTCTATCTCATTTGAGATGAAAAGCAATCCCCAAAATTAGAAATAACAAGATTGCACCTTGTAGACAACCTCTAAAGCCACAGGAAAAGACCAGATAAAACCGCTTCCCCCACCCAAACAGAAACAAGATACTGCCTTGAGACGATTACAAGACCCCTAACTACTTTAGCGTTCCAACCATTATCATGCTTCCCACCCATAATCCTAATCATTAAAGGCGATAGAGAATTGTATTAAAAGAACCCCCAAAGCCATTCTCAAGTGCATTCTTCAAAATCAGGATAAAAGAGCTAAAAGAAAGCAGTGGAAGAGAATGCAACCTAGTGAATCTCCAGGTAGGAAGGTGGAGTTTTCCAACCATTCCTCCAGATGTGCACCAGGACTCCAACCCAAAAGTCCACCCACATGATGTCGGGAAGCGTCACAGCCTATAAAAATTAAAAATAGTGCTAAAATCACCTTTGCTTTCATTGCGAATATTCTTGACCACGTTGTGTTTGAACCTGCAAATAGAGAAGCACGAGAAAGAAGAGGAAGAGTTTCCTGATTATTCATAAAAACATCATCCATCTCGGTATGTAAACAGAATTGAAACAGAAACTAGAAGAAGAAAACCTCTTGTATGTGAACCAAATAAAAATATAAATGACTAAGCATGATTGAGATAATAATGGGTACTATTGGTAGTGATAGAGATAGTCTCATCCCATTCTTTGCCTTATCATTTTCCATCTCTAATGAAGCATATTTGCGTGTATCGCAGTGAAGAGCAAAGTCAATAACAGTCTTAACAGCAAGCTACAAAAGAATGTTCAACTAATGGCAAGGAAAAGTTAAAAAGTATTTCGAATTGAACTTGGAAAGACTCAAGACCAGATTGATTTTCACCTAGTTTTATTGGGTTTTCTTCCTTTTCAGATACATAAAAGATGGACCTAAATTCTCGTTGTTTATAGAAAGATCGCAGTCAACGGCAACGGCAACGCAGGCGAGTTGCCTTGACAAGGTACCAACGGATAAAATTTTCCGAACATCACAATCATATTAAAATCGGAGGGACTGCCAAACACGAGCCTATCCGCCGCAGGTAACCGCGACGAAGGCGAGACACGAGACAGCTTTGGCTGTTACAGCCTTGGTTGATAGCAAGAACTTTGATCCCACATCAGGAGTGCAGCTCCGGAAAACTATCATCGGCTGCCGACGATTGCCCACAATTTATAAGGTGTTGTTCAGAGGGTACATAATCAGCAGCAAAAATAAGATGAATCAAAGAAGCTAAGGACAGAAAGATCACTAGGGGAGACCAAAACTTGTTTGCGTTATTCATTGAGTCAGAGAAAGAATTACCACAAACACATATGAGCTTAACTAATTGAAATCGATCAAGATCTGACTGTCTGACACTTAGACTAAGATGATTCAGAGGTGGAAACCCAAAAAAATGCGCAGATCCAGCAACCAAAGAAGCAAGAGAAAGAGAAGCTAAAAATGACATCTTTACAAAGTTAAGCAGATAAAGATACGATTTTTCAAGCCATTGCAGGGATTAAAGAAAGGTATGTGCAGGTTAAGAGTACCTTCAAAGACGAGGAGAAATGAAGTTAACTGACCGAGTCAAAAGGAGCAATCGCTTGAGTGGTGAGTTGCTAGTTAACAACTAGAGACCAAGTTTGGAAACACTATTTTGCCGATATGCCCGTGGTGGCTTTTTAAAAACTTCAAATTCTACACTACTGTATACTAGCAGCCCACGGCACCAGCCCCAGCTAATTATGAAGACTTTTGTACTATTTTACTTTGCTTTTTATTCTCAAATTTATTTATATTAAAATGGACATTTCAAGGACTTGTGTAAATTTTGTTTTACTAAAAAAAATGTTTAATATTTGATTTTTTAATGAATTTTTGAAGATGGATCTACAATCTTGGAATTTTTGGTGAAAACTACGATTTTGCTTAAGACAAAAAAAGAATTACGAAAATTTCTACAATTATTTTACTTTGATTTTAATTCTCAAATTTATATATATTAAAATAGGCATCTACGGTTTGTGCAAAATTTATTTCAATGAAAAATGTTAGTATTTAATTTTTTATGAATTTTTAAAGATAAAGATGCAATCTTGGAATTTTAGGTCTTCTGTTTGAGGCCAGCTTTATGAAAATTACTTAAGGCACCTAAGGATTTCAACAAATTATGAAATTTAGTTTTTTTATTTGGTCTTTTAAGTCTAGTTTAATATTGGAGTTTTTTGTGATTTCAAGAATTAAGTGAAAATTTTTATGTATTTTAAATAAATGGAGATCACTTCTGAAAACTGTATGACATAATTGACATTGAATTTGATATATTTAGAGATTTTAAATTTTTTGTAGTTGATGAAATTTTATTATTTGTATGATTATTAGAATTTCTATTTCCAGAATTGTCGGTATAGTATAGGAATCTATTGAATACCTCTAAGATTTTAAAATGTAATTCAACGTAGTATTCATCACTTGCAATGCCATGATTCTGGAATAATTTAACCGTGTTTTTATGTTCACACCACACACACTTAAAACAGTAAAACTAATCCAAACAAATTAAGAACTATTTCAATCTTCAAACGAATTATTTTACTATTTCTACTGGTACATGTAATTATTGGAAATTTTACTGGTATTATTTTACTATTTCAATTATTATTCCGCCGGGAAGGTTGTCTAGATTTTGTTAACTCAAGCTATCAACACAACAGTAAAATTAACTTTTGGACAGCAATAATTGACCAAAAGTAAGATTTGGGAGGTGGCTGGGTGGGCTGGTGGTGTGGTTGTGGTTGGTATATGTTTTTTTATAAATAAAAAATTGGGTGAGATTGAAAAAAAAAATAAATGAATAAAAAAGCACTCAACTCGAAGTGACAAAGTGTAAGCGGCTAATGGGAACTCGAGAGACAAAACAAAAGTCATCATTTCCAATCGGGATCACAAAAGAACAGAGAAGAGTCAAAAGTTGAATATAATTGGTTTGGAGTCTGATTCTCATTGAACAGAGCATCAAGTACATGACATGGCAACCTCTACCGTACAGAAGTCCAAATCTATCTTTTCATGGAAAGCAGTCTTTAAATTAAGCACTAACGGTTCTAACTGTCGTTTTGAAATAATATTTTAATGAGAGTTTATAAATAAATATTTCTCCCATTAAAATATTGTAATACTCTTTCATTCAAATTTAAGTATTTAATGTGGATAATTTATTAAAGGTTTAATTTATAACATATTATTTTATTCTGAAAAGTTTTTTGAAAAGATTATTTTTGCCCACCTAGGGGCCAACATTTCTGAAAAGGTACAACGAATGGTCTTAAAACATTTTTGTGGGGTCATGTTTTTTTCCGAAATAGGGAACTATACGATACCCAGAAGTTTCGGCTTATTATTAAAACCACTGTAGTTTTTTAAAACTAACAATGGACGCCGTCCGTTGGTCATGAATACTGTTTTTTTTTAACATCAAACAATTCATTATACGTAATAAATATTGTCTCTCTCTAACTTATATTCATTGTCATATTTTGTTAGGGGTGGAATTCGTGTCGTATCGTATCAACCCATTTAATTATTCGTGTCAAAACATGAAACCCAAATCCACCCGATTATTAAACGTGTTACCCACGCGTCGTAATCGTGTCATATTTAATTCGCATAATTTACTTAATTGTTTAACTTAGTTATACCTAATATATTATATTCTCTATATTTAAATCAATTAAAATTATTTTTAAAATATAAACCATTGTTAGTATAAAATATTATTAAAATCATCATAATTTATTATTTTACAAATTAATTTATTTTATAGTATAAAAATTCAGTTTTATAATATATATATTGTAAGTAGGTAATAATTTATATCATTGAATGAATTTACATATTAAGGATATACAACATATATTTAACTATTCGTGTCATTAAACGGGTTGGCGTGTTGAATACCTTCAACACTAACCCGACCCATTTATTAATCGTGTAGCATGTTCGTGTCGTGTTCGCGGGTCATGTCAAAAATTCCCACCCCTATGTTTTGTGAACCCATTGATTTTTCTCACTCTAGCCCATGTCATCTTAATATCAAGAAACGTTAGCTTCTATAATAAACGCTCTATTATAAATAAAACTGATATCTTTTCTCTTAAAAAATAGTCTTTTTTAATTTTAATTTTACATTTAAAGCACAGTTATTGGTCTTGGTTGCAATATGCTCAAAAAGCTAGAAAGAGCTTCAAAAGTAAAAGCCTTCATTTTGAATATAAAGGCATTGGACCTTGTCAATTACATTAGAAAAAGTTGGATTTAAGACTATAAAATATATTCAATGTAAAAAGATGTTAAAATTATGAAGTGACTGAATAATAAAAAAGGATTATGTTAAACTTAATCATAATAGTTCAAAGATTCAGGAGATAATTAATTGGAACGTGCACCAATCTATTATACATGAATGATTGAAATTTGCTTGTTGATGAGGATGAATGTGACTAGAAATCTTTTAAATCAATCGGTGGAGAGGAGAAAGGTCGTGATAGGGAGGTAGGTTTGATTTTTTAAATTGTAGGATTCTATTTATACTATTTTATGGTCGACAAAGTTTGTGACAAATGGGGCTAACGGATGGTGTCCTTTGTTAGTTTATAGAAATTTCAGGGGTTGAAAGTAACGAAACTTAAGGTTGTTGTTGTACTTAATTTTCATTATTGAAATTTTGGCCGCATGGACAAAGGACAGTCAATCTTCTGTTGATAGACAGAGAGTGATTATTAAAGTCAATCAAATGATTTTTGTGCCACATGTGACATGTGATTTTGTAGTCGATCAAGAAAGGTAGAATTGAAGTTGCCAGTGGCTTTTTTCAAGGTGGACTGTTGTACAAGTTATATAATATATTTTAAGATGCAAGTTGTATCATTACCTCCATCAGATAAACTCTTACCTATGGAGAAACCACTTGGAATATGAAATAACTCTTAAATCATGAATTGAGTTCACATGAACCCATAACAGGCAAGTTTAGTTTTTTCGTTAGCTAAAATTATTCAAATAACAAAATAAACGTATTGATTCCTTTGTGATTTTTGTTATTTTTATATTTCATAAATTTTTAATGTCCCCAATCAGTGCCAGTTCAAGCTCCAGTCAAATGAGGTAACCGACTGCGATCCACCTTAGATTAAGGCTTGTATTATCAGTATTATTAATTTATTTTATTAATAAAATTTAATATTTTCTTTTGCATCTCCTAACGTCGACTTTATTAAAGTTGGATATACTATTTAATCAATTATTTTGAACAATCCAAGGATTTTCCCTAAATATTTTATATCTTCTCCTCTATAACATAATAATAATAATAACAATAACAATAATAATAATAATAATAATAATAATAAGATAAAGAAAAAAGACAAACCTTTCTTTTTCTTATTATTTGTGTTATTTATGAGTGAGTGGGGTGACAGAGACAATAAGAATTCCATCCTAACAACGAAAAACATATTTAAATAAAAAAAGATGAAACTTTTTATTTTGTTTTTATTCTTTTTTTTAAATTGTAAAAGGAATATCAAAACTTTTTTTAGAATTTTTTAGAATTCAATAAGCAAATCAATTGTTTAATATATTAACAAATAGAAACGTTTACTTTTTTATTTTTATTTTGATATTTTAATTATAGATTTAATAATTTATTTTAAATTAAGAATATTGCATTTTTTGAGTTAGACTATCTAGATTATTCCAATATTTTATTTTTTTATCGCGCAAATTGTTTTTTTTTAATAAATTACCGGTAGAAAGGATTCGGTAAGGAAAAAGCATTCAATGGTGCCCAGTACGCCCCTTTTGTCGACTACGATTAGCATTTATTAGAGCCATTAATTAAGAAGATGATTATTTAGAGGATAAACGTAGCTTGTGTGTTAAGACATTATTACTACAGAATAGAATAACAAATATTATTGTTAATAAGCAGAGAGGATCTAAATTTTTAATTATATAATATAGTTATTAATTGATATTTTCATGTATCATGTGATGTGACAAACATACTAAAATGTCGGCTCAGATTGGCGACGTCTTGAACCTTGTGAAGCTTTGGCAATAAAAAACTGTGTGGGACCTGCTCTTTTTGACCTCAAAATTTTGATATATTCGACAAATTATAAAATACGTAACTGTAAATCTTAATTAATTTATTACTTTTATTTTTAATAAGATTTATCAAATTTCTATATATGCAATTAGGTCTATACGATTTTTAAAATCTTATAAATATCTCATGTCCATAAAATCTTTTGATAGAGTTTTATTAATAGTTAACTGTAATGGTGTTTCTTGGTTTGACAACGATCCATTTTTCAAATCTAATTCGACTAAATTATAAATTAAATTATCAAGGTCGTAATCTAATTTAATCCGACGTATGAAAAATAAAATCCAATAATTACCATCCAACTTGAATTACATAGAAATCTAATTTATTAATATTTCATACCACCGCTTATTAAAATAAGTAATATTATATAAATTTGGGCAAATAAAAATAATAAATTAAAAATATGATAACATATATTAACTAATATTTTTAAATTATCAAAATCATACTTAAAAGATTTTGACAAACTCAAAATAAGGGGCATGTAAATTTTTATTATGTCAAGTTAAGTTTTTATTTATATATTTTTTGATGAGGGTCTAAATTAAGTTATAAATATTATTATCCGAGTGATAGGGATGACAGCGTAGTTAAATAAAAAAGGAATATTTGTTAATTAATTTTCATATCATCACTTAATGTTTTCTTAAGAGATTTAAATGAATACGGGAGTTTTATTGATGCTCATTTTTTCCCCAAAAAGGACTAGAAAAACTGCAATACATATTATATGATATGCACTTTGTATTTTTTATATAAAATTCAATTTTTTTTGTTATAAGTAGGAAAATGAATATACACTTTGGGAATTTCGGGTTTTTCTAACTTTTTTATTAATAATTTTCAAACTTTATATAGCTTTCCTGAACTTCGTGCAAAAATTTTTTGATTGTTATGCCAACAAAAATCTAGATGCATGGAATACACTAAATGTATTATAATATTGTAACATAACCCAAAACAGAAATATAAAAAAGTATAGGAGAAGTACCTTTCAATTAAGACTTTTTTTTTACTTAAAAAGATAAAGAAAAACTATAAAGTAATATTATGTTATAATTTATTAACAATTGAATCTCATTACAATATGAGTTGATAAAAATTTATTGAAAGAGTAAAAGATAAAAATAATAAGAAAAGTTATATATAATATGATAATTATTTTTAGTATAATTTTATTAATTTAAATTATAAAAAATTAATTATAAATAAATTATAAATATAATATTATTCAAAACTACCGTCAACACAAACAGTTTTTCCATGTAGAAAGCACATGATTGTTATCGTTTCATGCGTTGTAGTCGAAGGTCAACAACTTAATTGCGCTTCTAGTATCCTCACAATTAGTTGAAAACACTTCTAGATTATTTTATTTTCAACTGTTGTTGACCTTATAATTTCCTTTAAATGACTAAATAATCAAAAACTCAATGTAATAAATAATTCTCTGGATATTTATTTCACGAGAAAATTATAAAAACCAAAAAGAAAAAGTGAAAAGTAATTATTTTGTCTCTTATTTTACTATTTTAAAAAATAAAATATAATAATTTATTAATGAGATATTTCTCTAAATATTAAGATCGCCTTTAGATTTTTCTTAAGTTTTAACGAGATGGTTGGTGATCATCAATTTTTTTTATTTAATAGTAATCAAATAGTCCATGCTAGCTGTAATTAGGGCACCAGGAAGAGACGTGTCGGATTGAGCAATTTATCATGCTTCGACTTGTACTTTGTTTATGCAACTTGATGCGCGTTTTATCAAAATAGAGTAGACTTGGTAGTGCAATGTGTTAACAACATTACATCAGCTACAGCTGGAAACCATTTAGAATAAAGTACAATTACACAAAATGCATAACCGGTTTGAGTTAAAAATATTAAGTAATTAACTTATGAAGAAATAAGAATCATTCATTAAAAGAATTTAAAATCACAATTATAACATATTATTTTTTAATATATACTCTTATAACATAATGTAAAGTAAAAAAAAAATGACAAATATTTGAAACAATTCTCTTATATGATTTTTTTTATAAATAAAAAATTAAAGAGCATATTAACATTGTCAAGGGTCAACTCATACTATTGACTTATAAAGTTGAACAAAGAGAATTTTAAATTTTCTATTGCTAACAGTGATGGGCTAGTTGTCAAACTTTTTTAATGGAGCTAGGATTTCGTTCATGATTACGACGTGTGATGTGGATGGACTAGCTGGCCTACATTTATTTAATAAAGCAATGTTGGAACCCTTTCTTT
Source organism: Boswellia sacra (assembly GCA_013180625.2). Taxonomy (NCBI): domain Eukaryota; kingdom Viridiplantae; phylum Streptophyta; class Magnoliopsida; order Sapindales; family Burseraceae; genus Boswellia; species Boswellia sacra. The sequence goes on from SNVD02011092.1 coordinate 161,286, forward strand.
GACATTCCACTTATGGAAAATTCAATGAACGTATATACAACAATGGAAGTCAAACAATGGGTTTTTAATGTTCAAGTTTTTATGTTTTGTATCATTGGATCTGGCTTATTTTAAGCAAAAGAAAAGTGTACTCGAACGAGAAAGCAGTGAGAGAGAATTCTAGGATAATGACCTTTGGGCGGGAACATCTTTCATTGGTCAGTTTTAATGGATTAATGAATTATGCAAAATTGTCCCTTTGGGCGGGAAGATCTTTCATTACCCAGTTATATATACAATAGCTACGTGTTCGTTCGTGATTTTGTATTTTTAGTTTTAAATGATTTTAAGAATATGTCGTTGATTTTGAATTATTTTAAATTTTAAAAAGAATATATTATTGATATTGAATGTAAGATACATTGAAAAATGTGCAATACAAAAAATAAGATTTGGATTAAAAAACGAATACACCTTTAATGTAATTTTTCTAAACTATTTTTCGATAACAATGCTACATCTACGTTTCATTTATAATTAACATTTTATACAACTTGATATCAATAGTAATTACCATATCTTTCAATTTAATCTCATTTATTTATTTTTATTTTTTTACTCATTTAAAAATATCTTATTAAATCAAGTTATATAGAAATTATAAATGTAGTATTACTCAATTACTTGGTTTGCGTTTAGGATTAATGTTAGATTTGGTTTTACTCGACTTGGATTTTGTATTATATTTAGGCTTATTCACATTCGGGGCTTTCAAACATAAACTATCCTTTTCCTTTGAAAATAATATTAAAAAAGCTATCTTAAAAAATGTATTGAATGATATAGTACTAATTAAATAAATGGTAGAATTAATAAAATAGTCTTATGATAATATCATATCACCTGACAAATCATTTAAAATGAGATTTGAACTCTTTTTTTTTTTTTTAAAAAAATATAGTTTACAGGGTAACCTTAAGGTTTTTTCTTTTTTAAGATTTGTAAGAAATTTTATATAATCTTCTATAATTTTTTAATTCTTTTTAATATCTATGTTGTTAAAGTTTGATTTAGTGGTTAATATAGATTATAAATTTTCATAACCAAAACTTGAAGATCTTGACAAATTCATAAGTCTGTAGATTTATTCTATATTAAAAATTCATCTTTTTATCATTAAACAGTGACTTATACAGATCCATAGAATGATGAAAAATTATCCTTACTTATTTACTCAATAATCCAAAATTTCAGTTCCTAATTCTAATCTTAACATTTTGCATTTTCTAAGGCATTTATTAAGACATTCTAGATAATTCTAAGCATCCAAAAGGTATAATACTAAATTATTATTATATTATTGCGCCATCCACCTGACAATTTAATATTAATAATCCATAGTTTAGGATAGATTTTAGGATGAGATGATTATTCTTACATTATTATTCTATTATTTCTTATAACAAGAGAAGTTTTAGATGGTGGGTGAGAGCATGTCCCATCAGGAACCCCTAATTAGCTTTGCTTTGTTGTGCAGCTGAGACTGCTCAGTTGTGAAATAGCTGTTTCATTTCAAAAAGCCAAATTGGACCAGCACTATTGTTTTGACCCAATAATATTTCTTTTTAATAATTTGTAAAATTGTTTTGTATTTGACTCTTTGATTTGATGCCCATTCATACATTTAATTAAACGTATCCCCAGTTCTATAAATTATTGTAATAGTGGTTGTCGTTGTCCTTTGGGGGATGGGGTTGGGTTTTTTGTTTTTTGGGTGAGGAGTGGTGGTGGTTGGGCCGCGGGGGCTTAGGCCTCAGGGCCACAAGCTTAGGGGCCAAGGCCCAGGATCTGCCCTTAATAGTCAGTGACCTAAAGTTAAGGGTCTTAGCATACTGTTTTGTTAAGAGAATGGCAAGCTTTGTTTGATTGGAACCGTTGAAAACAAATAAACTCAAATCCTTCCATTCAAATTCCAATTTAAATTAAGAATGTGCTTGATTTGATTAATATTTCTTTCAAAATTCTCAATCACTTTATGAAGGGGCAATGTACATAGCTTTATTAATTTTAAATCTAATTTCCCTTTGCTTCTCGCTCATTCATAGGTTGTACAGGCATATTACTTCACAGTTGGCTTCTCATTGGTGGTTGTGGGGCTTGTTGGTGTGAGTGAGTTGGTGGTGTCTGACTGTTGCAGACGGTAGTGATGGTGGTGTTGTGTGGTGTAGGTAATAGGCCATTATACTAATGGGATTGCTCAAAAAGCGGAAAAAACTTGTTTGGGTGGCCTTGTGGGTTGCTTTAATTCGGCTGAGAGTGGACAAGTGATCAAGAGACCAAAGAAACTAGTCTGCAAGACAAGGAGCCAACAAGTGTTCTAATAGCAAGTAGAGAAATTATAACCTTCTGTTAGCTCCCAAAGAAGAACACTAGTTTAAGGAGAGACAAGACTTTGAAACAATATATATATATATATATATATATATATATAGACACACACACACGTTTTGATAAATTACATGCCTGCACCGAGGCAGACCATTTTGGTCCGCCCTTCGCAGACCCCAGTTGGGGGGGGTGGTTAGTCAGTCAAGGCAAACACATACGCAACATGCATACTTTTATGTCTGGTTAATTTAATGTTGGAGCATAACTTAGATGAATATCTTGCTCTATAAATGGAACACTATTGCTGTGAAGAACAATATTAATTAACCAAAATTGAATCACTAGTTTCAGCATCATCACATTTGTTATAATTGAAGATATACCTTTCAAAGTTCGTGCTTGAGGCGGCGGCCGTTGCCTTCTTCCAATCTCCAAATTCATGCTTGAGTTGTTCTCTACACCAAAACTGTCAAAGTGCAGAAGCAAAGGCAATAGAATCTACCCCTTTCAAAATTTTTGTTCCCCGACGGGCAAATAATTCATTCAAAACCAGTTCACCTACACAAACTTTACAGAAAAAAACAAGAGTAGTCCTATTCAGCTCCCACTTTTGAATCCATTAGATCCCATTTTTATTTATTATTTTTTGTTATTTTTAACCCCAAATAAATGAATTAAAGTACTGTAGAAATGATGTTTACCAGAAAATAAAATAGTATTCAACAAACAATAGCTTTTGTATATAACAGGGTTGCTTTTTCAAAGAAATTACTTAAAAGTAGCATGTCGTTCCAATCTTCCATCCGTTTCTCTGGCACCATCTTTCAACCAGTTGTCTTGGAAATCCATCAAATGGAGCAAACAAAAGCTTTCAGGTCTTGTTCCGAGTCCTCTGTTAGTCACAAGCAAAACAATGGTTGCATATAGTCTTACGTCTTGCATATACAACAAAAACAAATTAAAGTTCTGGTCTTGCTTGTAACTTGGAGAAATTGATCGATGGATCTCAAGAAAATGAAATTTCAGTTTATTTTGCAGCTTCAATATTGTTTGATTTATTACAAGAGGAATCTAGAGAATTCCTAGGTTGTTAACGAAATTTTAAATTTTCGAGATTAATCACACTTCCTTTGTTTACGGAGTATATATGTAAATTAATTTTTCTAAAAATTGTATTACTTGTAATCAACCTTTTTTATTATCAAGACACAATGAAAAAAATTGAAAGATATAATAAAAGGATAGTATATGAATTAAATGGGGTTTGTTGAGAAAACATTATTAATTTTTAACAGGGTAAACCTAAAAATAAAGTTTAGTGAGTTTAAAAGTGGAGGTCGAAGATAACTTTTCAAACAAAACACAAAAAAAAAAAAAAAAGAAAAGCATGTTAACCTTCATTTGTAAAGCAAACATAATATGGGCTTTTGCCTGTGTAATAGGCTTACAAACCCATTTGAATCTTCACCAGCCTAAGGGGACGGATGGTGAGGATTTGAGGTAGCCTATGGGCCTCTGCATAAATAAGAACACGTCCATCTCATTATAGTTTACATGTAATACTAGAGATGGTAAAATGCAGATGCAGGTGCGGGTTTGGCATTTCCGCACTCGCACCGGATAAAAATTTTTTTTCTCGGTCGACCCTGTAAAATCCCTAAAATTTTCGGGGTTTTCTGGGTGTTGGTAATTCTGGGTTTTGGAATAGAACACCGGCACCCGGAAAAAATCCTCGAATTTCCCCTGCTTTTACTTTTTTTTTTAAATTCTTGAGCACTTGAAATTGGATAAATAATTAATGTTGCTAAATATCTCTTGAGCGTGAGGCTGGCAGCTGTGGCAAAGCGTCCTTATGTTGTGTGTTGTGATCCAGGTTTGAGTCACAACTTTGTTGGAGATGTTAGTTTTAAATAAATATACAAATGAATTCATTAACTAAAATTGTTTGTAATCATTAAAGCAAAAAAGCCATGTGATCTAGTGGTAAACGGCTGAAATCCAACTTATAGGTTATATGTTCAAGTCTTGCATATGGCTCCTTGATTCCTTATAGAAGGGCTGGGTTGTTCGGGTGCGGGTCAGGGATCAGGTTTCCTCAATGATACTGTCCCCACACTGCACCCGGGCCCATGTGTACTTAGCAGCCTCCGCCTCCACACCTGATCATAGGAAGTTCGGGGTAACGGCCCGGCCGAGAAAAATTGCCATCTCTATGTAATACCATACAATAAATATGCTTCTCCACACATTTTTACAAATACTCCAAAAGCAATCCTAAGCCACTACTAACTAAACTGACAGATTCGCCCAAATGCCCATCTCTCTAAAACCCCTTCTTGCATATCATCTGTCTCACATATTTCATCTCTTGTTTTAGTTAACCCTATATTAGTGTCATCTTCCTTCATTTTCAGGATAGAAAACCACCATTTTTTAAAATAAATATTCCATTGATAAATTTCGTTATTCATGTCTGAAGATTTTCTTCAAAATTTTGATGTTATATTCTATTGATAAAAAAATCCGACGTCTAAAAAGCAGTCCTTAAACTGTAAACGCAGAAACAAATGGAAGCAAAAACATAATTGAAAAACATAATAAAATCAAGCAGTTGGTCTAAAATTAAAGTGGACTTATTTTATTGGTAGGTTACAAAAAATTTTCATGCCAAATTTTCTCTCTTATTCTATATATGTGACTGTATATGATTATTTCCATAATTATTTTGGTTGCTTTGATTGTCATGGATCGTGAGTAAAAAATCTTTCTAATTAGCAATAGAAATTCAAATTCAATTTTTTATGGGTTATCACATTCATTTTCATTCAATTCTATTTGAATACTGTTATATATAAATATTAATATATTTTTTTAGTTCTCTGCTTGTTTTTTCCAAAATGCCATCGGGCCATTATCCTTCCTGTCGTAGATGTTGCTCCAGGTCTGAGCCTGAGGAAGCAGCTCTTTCTTGAACCGGAGGCCCATCGAGCAAGCAGATGCTGCTCCACAAATGAAGAATTGGGTGCCCTTTCATTCAAAATTACCTTCACTCCATTATTTCACCTTCGTGCACGCTTTATTGAAATCCTTTCCTTAATTATTATATTTTATCTGAAATTTTTGCTGGCAATTTGATACTCTTAAGTATTGGATAGAAAACTCAAATTGTAACACTTTAAGTTGGAAAACTGATGAGCTTCTAAATCTAGATATACGTATAAGATTAATAATTTAAAATTATTAATACTTCCCGTATAAAACTCAATTTTATAGGGGTAAAGTATTGGTACTTTGAGATAAACATCTACTCCAACCTTTTTTTCCTTTTTAATTTTCTGAAACATGACATCAAATTAAGATATATTACTCGCTCTAAGACCAAGTGTCTAGTCAAATGTAACTATAAATCAGCTTACTCTAGCTTATGAGTGAAGAAAATATCATTATGTTAAAATAAAACACTTGTGAAGCAAAGGATTATATTATACCTTTAGTTAATTAGTTAGTTAGTTTTTGTTACCAAAAGCCAAAAAAAAAAAAGTCTAAATCTTTAAAAGGAAAATAAACTTAGACAGAGAGTGTAAGAACAAATTAAATATCTATTAGCTTTTTTTTTTCTATAATCTTTTATATTTATTGTATATGTCTTCCTATTCTTATATGTATGCATGTATGTATAAATTCCATGCTTCAATTTTTGCACCACCGCGGGTTGTTAATAAAGTTGAGAATTATGCAGCTGAACCAATTGCTATGCTATCGACTCATCTTCATATTTACATCTTTATGTATCTTTGTGCAAAAGCAATCAGAACTAAAATATATTCAAAATTTTATGGACTTCTCATTTGAAAATATGTCATTTTACTCTTGCATGTGGTGATGAAACATCCTAATTGTGAACCTTGCCAAACTGGTTCGAATAGTTCCTGGCAAATAGGGTTGAGGCGTTGCTTTGTCTTGATTTGTTTCTATTCATTGCCCTCAATTTGGCGTAAAAATTTTGTATTTCACATTTCCTGGTATGTGTTAAATTGTTACGAATTATTATTTGCTACTAGGGAGAGCACATATGGGTTTTTGCCTGGGGGCCGAGTTGCTTCTAATTTCTTTCCTATCACTACTAGAAAAATCTGTTATGCACAAGCGGAAGTGATAACCAACAGAACAACCAAATGTACAATCACAACTATGCCAGATAATTGAATATAATAGTAATTAAAGAGGTAACCAATCAACCACAATGCAGAAATAGAATATACACCAGGATTTAATGAGGTTCGGTATTAGTACCTACGTCCTCGGACGCCGCTGAAGAAACTTTCCACTATCTTCAAAGAGAATACAAACTTTTGGGCCACAATACAAATTTCACAACTATTGGGCCAAACTGCAATTACCCAAATAGTTGGGTCAAACTGTAATTACCCAAACAATTGGGCAATACTACAAATACCCAAAACAAAGGGGGAAAAACAAATATTACAAACTTTAAGGTCCTTAATGAAAGGCCCTTAAACTATGAGGTCTTATTAGTGAGACCTTACAAATATAGGGGGTGGAATGATATTTCAAATGGGACACATAATCATTTCCCATAAGGCTTCTTTTATAAGCCTACAACAAACCCATGTTTTTCTCCTTAGCCAATGTGGGATCCTTCCCACTTTATGCATATGAGCCAACATGCTCAACAAATCTCCACCTTGGCGAATATGCCGACCCATCACAAATTTCTTCTTTTTCCCACATTCTCTATCACAACTGCAACGCCTCCAAATGCGCCCACTGGCACGATCAAATTCGCACAATATTGATCAAGTCCAAACAATGACTGAACTTGATCGCTGTCACAACCTTAGTCAACATATCTGCGAGATTCTCGGCAGTCTCAATCTTCTGAAGTAAGATTCTTCCTTCATCAATGATCTCCCGCACAAAATGATACCGAACATCAATATGCTTCGTACGAACATGGAACACTGGATTCTTCGCTAAGTGGATAGCACTCTGACTGTCAGAATAAAGAGTAATCTTCTTCTGCCCAATTTCCAATTCATCCAGCAATCCCTGTAACCAAATAGCTTCCTTCACAGCCTCTGTTATTGCCATATACTCTACCTCTGTAGTAGACAAAGCCACTGTAGACTGTAAAGTAGACTTCCAACTCAGTGGTGCTCTTGCAAGAGTAAACACATAACCGGTTGTCGACCGACGTTTATCCAAATCACCAGCATAATCTGAATCAACATAACCAATAGCATACTGACCACATGTATCATCCCTCTCAAAGACTAAGCCAACATCTACGGTTTTCAACAAATACCGTAGAATCCATTTCACTGCTTGCCAATGTCCTTTACCAGGATCATGCATATACCTGCTCACAACTCCAACTGCATGTGAAATGTCGGGTCTCGTACACACCATAGCATACATCAGGCTACCAACTGCATTAGCATACGGAACTCGAGACATATACTCTCGTTCCTCATCTGTACTAGGAGATAAAGATGCACTGAGCTTCATATGAGGAGCAAGTGGGGTACTTACAGGTTTTGACTGCTCTGTAATGCCAAACCGCTGTAATACCTTCTTCAGATACTGCTTCTGAGTCAAACAAATCTTGCTTCTCCCTCTATCTCTGCTAATCTCCATGCCTAGTATCTTCTTAGCTTCTCCCAAATCTTTCATCTCAAACTTTCGATTCAATTGAGTCTTCAACTTTACAATTTCTTCGACATTCGTCGAAGCTATCAACATATCATCAACATACAAGAGTAGATAAATGAAAGAACCATCATGTAGCCTCCGAAAATACACAAAATCATCAAATTTGCTTCTTGTGTACCTCTGACCCATCATAAACCGATTAAATCGCTTGTACCACTGTCTGGGAGATTGCTTCAAACCATAAAGCGATCTTTTCAGTTTGCAAACCAAATTTTCCTTACCAGCAACTTTGAATCCCTCTGGCTGAGTCATATAGATTTTCTCTTCCAAGTCACCATGTAAAAATGCAGTTTTTACATCCAATTGAACTAGTTCCATATTCATCTGTGCTACCAAGGCCAACAAAATTCTAATGGAAGAATGTTTCACAACTGGAGAAAATACCTCATTGTAGTCAATTCCTTCCCTCTGAGCGTAGCCTTTAGCCACCAACCTTGCCTTGTAGCGGATGTCATTCTTGTCAGGAAATCCATCTTTCTTTGCATATACCCATTTGCACCCAATTGCCTTTTTACCCTTCGGTAGTTGAGCTAGCTCCCAAGTTTCATTCTTCTGAAGAGACTGCATCTCTTCACTCATAGCCGTCTTCCACTCATCAATTTCAGAACATCTGACTGCCTCTCTATAAGTGGAAGGAACATCAGCATCTACAATTGGAAGTGCATAGGCCACCATATCAGCAAATCGAGCAGGTCTGCGAATCTCACGTCTTGGCCTATTAACTGCAATAGATTCTTGTTGCTGTTAAGGTTCCAGAGTAGAACCCTCTCTATCATCTCCCAAATCCTCCTCTGTCATAGGAGTACCATTATCTGTCTCAACAGATCTAACTGGGTTCAATGTCATCATTTCAAACTCCACCTGCTGCTGAGTATGCTCCACCTGCTGTGGAGTACCATTCACCTTTGTCTGGTTTTCTAATTTCTTCAACATCGAAGACTCATCAAATGTCACATCTCTGCTGGATATAATCTTCCTCGAACTAGGAAACCAAAGGCGATATCCTTTTACTCCTGAAGCAAATCCCCAGAAAATCGCTTTCTTGGCTCTAGGATCCAGCTTAGATTCTTTCACATGATAATATGCAGTAGAACCAAAAACATGTAAAGAATCATAATCAGAAATAGGTTGTCTAGACCATACCTCCAATGGAGTTCTATCACCAATAGCAACTGAAGGTAGACGATTAATGAGATAACATGCATAAGTCACAACCTCAGCCCAAAATTCCTTGCCCAACCCAGCATTGGACAACATACACCGAACTTTCTCCAGCAATGTCCGGTTCATGCGTTCTACCACCCCATTCTGCTGCGGTGTACCTCTAGCAGTAAAATGACGTACAATACCTTCATCTTGACACAATTTCAAAAACTGATCACTGTAATACTCACCACCATTGTCTGTTCTGAGATGCTTGATTTTCTTGCCAGTCTGTGTCTCAATCATCTTTTTCCATTTAAGGAAAACACAGAGTACATCATCTTTCGATTTCAAACAGTACACCCAAGTTCTTCTGGAAAAGTCATCAACAAAAGTAACACAGTAGTGCCTACCTCCCATAGATGCTGTTTTGGTAGGTCCCCACACATCTGAGTGAACATAATCAAGAATACCCTTGGTATTATGAATAGCGGTGCCAAATTTCACTCTCTTCTGCTTTCCAAGAACACAATGCTCACAAAAATCCAGCTTGCAGGTCTTTGCACCTATCAATAAGCCTCGTTTTACCAAACTGAATAAGGCTTTCTCACCTGCATGTCCCAAACGCATATGCCATAGTCTCGTGATCTCTAAATCTGTATCATTATCAGAAACCATAGCAGCTGATCCAATAACCGTACTACCATTATAGTAATACAAGTTGTTTCTCCTAGTGCCTTTCAATACCACAAGAGCGCCTGAAGTGACCCTCAGAATACCATCTCGAATAGATATACCACAGTCTTTAGATTCCAAGGCTCCAAAGAGATGAGATTCTTTTTCAACTTCGGTACATACCGAACATCTGTCAGAACTCTAGTCAGTCCATCATGATTCCTCAATCGGATCGAACCTATCCCATCGGTATGGCAAATATCATCATTGCCCATATACACAACTCCACAATCAAGCTCTTCAAACTGAAAGAACCAATCCCGATGTTGACACATATGATAAGTACAACCTGAATCCATAATCCACTCATCAGAAATAGAAGTGGATGGATGACCAACTAAACATATATCTTAATCACTATCATCCTCACGCTCAAAAACACATGCATCAGAAACAGCCTTGCCCTTATCTTTCTTTTTCAACTTAGGACAATCTTTCTTCCAATGCCCTTTCTCACGACAAAATGCACACTCATCTTTTCCTAATCTACCCCTCGACCAAGATTTTCTCCTTTTTCCTGGTTTCCTACTATGACTACACCCTCTCACTGTCAATGCATCTACTGACTCATCCCTATGTTCCCTTTGATCTTTCTTACGAATTTCATAATTCAACAAAGCAGAACAAACTTCTTCAAAAGACAGTTTATCTTTCCCATGGATAAGAGTAATGCACAAATGATCTAATTCATTCGGAAGTGAGCCAATCAATAGCATAGCCTTAATTTCATCTTTGAAGGTTTCATCTAAGTTTAACAAATCAGCAATTAACTTATTAAACTTATCAATATGAGAACTGATGCTCGTACCTGGTTTCAACTGGAGACGGAACAATCTCTTCAATAGGTACAGTCGATTCTCATTGCTTTTCTTCATATATTTCTTCTTCAGCGCCTTCCACAATTTGCTTGCAGATGTCTCCTTAGTGAACGGATACTTTTTTTCTCTACACAAGCAAGAGCGAATCAATCCACAAGCTTTTATATTCAGCCTGTCCCAATCTCTTGTACTGATATTTTCTGGTTTTGTTTCTTTCATAACAATATCCAAATCTTGCTGATACAACCCGTCCAACACCTCACTCTGCCATAAGCCGAAATTATTTCGGCCATCAAATTTTTCAACATCTATTTTTGCATTTGTCACAGTCACTGTCTTCTCAGATACAGTTGACGATGATGTCATAACTACCTCTCACAAATAAGCTCGATACACAAATCACCAATAACCAAGCTCCAAACAAACTATTATATTCAATAACTAGCAATCCAAATTCAACAGCCCAGAACAGTAGTAAGTGCTTAATGAAATAGCCACTAACTACCCAAAACCTTCGGCTCTGATACCAATTGTTATGCACAGCGGAAGTGATAACCAACAGAACAACCAAATACACAACCACAAACTATGGTAGATAATTGAATATAATAGCAACTAAAGAGGTAACCAATCAACCAACAATGCAGAAATAGAAAGAACACCAAGATTTAACGAGGTTCGGTATAAATACCTACGTCCTCGGGCGCCGCTGAAGAAACTTTCCACTATCTTCAAAGAGAATTACAAACTTTTGGGCCACAATACAAATTTCACAACTATTGGGCCAAACTGCAATTACCCAAATAGTTGGGTCAAACGTAATTACCCAAACAATTGGGCAATACTACAAATACCCAATACAAAGGGGGAAAAACAAATATTACAAACTTTAAGGTCCTTAATGAAAGGCCCTTAAACTATGAGGTCTTATTAGTGAGACCTTACAAATATAGGGGGTGGAATGATATTTCAAATGGGACACATAATCATTTCCCATAAGGCTTCTTTTATAAGCCTACAACAAACCCATGTTTTTCTCCTTAGCCAATGTGGGATCCTTCCCACTTTATGCATATGAGCCAACATGCTCAACAAAATCTTCATACTTGTGTGTTTATCCCCCTCAAGTATGTAATAATTGTGGGTTTCTTAGCTCACAAGTTTGGCACTGACAAATATTCTATAGTTGTGAGTTGGTCAAACCCACAAATATAGGACTGCAACATATTTGTCACATAAAAACCCTCAAGTATTTGTGCTCTAGAATTTGGATTTTGAAGATATATTTGAGACATAAATGTAATACTTGTGGGTTTGTAGCCACCAAGTATGGTTTAGGAAAAATAAAAAAAATTATATATATTTTATATTTTTAAAAACAAGATTTTTTTAATAATACTATAATAGATCATATATTATCAAAATATATTATTTAATAATAAAACATATTTTAATTATGAAAAGAAGTATGCTTAAAAAAATGTACATCAACATTGAATATGAAAAATCGTAGTAACTTACAATAACGTTTTCCAAAAGTATTAAGACAATCAAAAATATCTGTTGTCACCACTATTCCCCTTGCTTCAGTGTATCCCAGAGGCTCCTTTCTTTGAATGCTAAGTACCTGGACACTACTTTGGCACAAAGCAAGGACAACAGAGTATGCAACCTTGGTGAGCTTTCCTCTACGGAGCACTTCGGTTGTTTCTTTGGGGATGCTATTTAGCACAACTGTAGCAGCAAAGCTAATTCCATCTACCACCTTTATTCTAAGTTGAGGATGCTTGTCGACATAGAGCCCACCATAGCAATTCAACTCCTCCCCCTGAAAATTGATTACTATTGGTTCAATGTAATATTCATCATCTAATAAAACAAATAACTAGCATGGACTTGAACCCATTAGCAGCATCAATTAAGCATAAAGAAAGAAGTTTGACAGATAGTTAAGTTTTGCATGTGCAAATTAATTAACTATATACTCACTTAACTCAATAACCCTAGACTTATAATGATGCACCTTTTTTCTCTGCTTATAGTATGGCTTCTTTAGTCAAGTTATTGATTGATTGATTGATTTTGCCGATATTGCAAGTAGTACTGTAACAAGAAAATTCTGTTATCAATGAAAATGTATAATTGAATAATTTTAACATGAAGTGAAGGATAATTTTGCTTATCTACATAAGGTTAACAGTTGAATCCAACATATTTATTTCTTTCAGTTATGAAATTTCTTAAATATAGTAGAGTCAGTAAGAGGTCATTTTACTGTGAATTACAATAGCTTTTGCTTGATTTAGAGGCATAAATTCATAAGGATCACCAAAATAAACTAGTTTCTATAGACAAGTTAAGATTATGCACAATCGGTTCACAAAAATATCTATAAAACTGATTCATTTAATTCCATATAGTACTCCAGTCATGCCATCTATAATATCCACAACAATGTAGTGGACTTACCTAGCAACTCCAATTGGAGTGTCAATCTTAAAAGCATTAGGATAGTAGTTCCAGGATAAATAAAAGACTAAACAATAGACTATTAAGTCATACATATTGTAAGTAATTCAATTGGATGCAAAATGTTGGAACTTGGAAATTCAATCAAATTGTAATAATAACCAACATAGACAGTAAATATATATAACAATTCCGGATAAATTAAGCAAATATAGAAAAAAAAAATTCCATAACCTACAATTCGAAGCTTCCTGGTTTTTCCATCTTGCTCCACAGTGCAGATTTTCTGAACAAGAGAACATAAGAGCAAGGAGCAAGTGAGACCACATGTTAAATTAAAACGAACAGATTAAGTCCGAAACACAAAAACTCATTACTTATAAAGTCAACTCTAATGGCTCTCCGGATATGAATCGTCCTGGTTTACAAAACATAATGCTCAACATTACTAGGAAATTGAGATGTACATTAAATACCACATAGCCATAACAATTCATCTAGATAATTACAAACTGAATAATTATTGCTGTGGCTGTACGTTTTGAAGCATTTGGCATCAAACATTATACCTATGGCACTAAAAATACAAATCTGATCAGATTTATTTTCCCATATTATTATGCTTCAAGGATGGAGCCACGTAGCTACGATGGGTCTGTTGACGCTAGGTCCAAATCAAGGTGATGACTTTATCCTACGTCTTATAAAAGGAGGGCCCTTTTTACGACAACACTGTGCAGGCTTTGGCTCAAAGCGGACAATACTTCATGGGAATGCAAGTCCTATAAAATCCATGTATCAACATTATCTATTAAGAAATTAAAATCTTACTTTTCTCTTTTTAGTAGCCAGCATGATTTTCGGATATGAAATATTTTACTAACACATAGCCATCAATAAACTAATTGGTTAGTACATATGAGGCATGTCAAAGATTTCTTTTGATTTTGACCGGACCAACTTGGATTCTGACGTAGGCGTTATAAAATTCTACTTAGTTCTCATTTAAGTGTTTTTATCCCCTTTTTTTTTTCTTGCTCATTTTTAAGCAACTCTAATTATGTGTAATTGAGAACACTTTCAGACGTCTAGGAGCGTATAGCAGAGCCCTGTTGAATATAAACCGAAGACAGGGTTGCAATTAATTCATCAAAAAGAAGTTGATCCACATTTATTTATTTATTTATTATTATTATTATTATTTAATTTTTTTCGACTTCGAGCTAGGCACAGTGTCCGCTTAGCCCGCGAATGAACTAGCGAGGCGAATGCCGTTTCACCTATAAGTTGATCTCACTCATTGTTCCATTATACAGGTTGGTTGGTTCATGGCATTTCAGTTGGTGATCAATCTCAATTGGCCAATATAATTTCGGTAATCCAACGTGTAATGGAACGCTACCTGATCTACTCATCAAGAAAATTAAGGCAGAATTTACTCTTTGCTAATATATTAACTTCTCATTCGTAATTAATAAATATAATAATAACATACCACTATACGAGTGTCAAATCTGAGGTTTATTTAGAGAAATAGGCACATGAGAGATGTCATGGCTACATGGTCATTAGCAAATAACATTATCTATAATGATTTTATTATTAAATTTTTCTACAACCTATTGCATTCGTTCTGAGCTGTCTCTCGGGGCTGCGTTGCATGTGTTCTGATAGCAGAAACCAATGTAAGATAATGATGTAATATTAATTATTTATTATCTAAGTTATTTTAATAGTTAATAAAATAGATAAATTCATCCAATTAGAGTTACATTTATCTTAAACTTATCACATTATTATACTGTAGACACGTTTAACTAAGCAAGGGACTCATCAGTCTGCATACAGTACACTATAAGTGAGACATAGATGGTCGAAGATTAATCCTTACGATTTTAAGATGTTAGGGGTGTACAATTCTCATGCATTAGATCACGAAGATCCTTAATATTTTTAATTGCATACAACCAATTGTGATCGTAAAGCCTATTTTGACAGGCGAAACAATCAAATTTGATGAACAAACTTTTCAAGCTTCAACACACACACACACACATATAGAGGACCATTTTTGTCTTTCTTTATAACCCAACCGTGTGGCTTGCTTCATCATGATCTCTTAGTACATGATATTAACTTGCCATGAATATTTTATTCTTACGATTTAATAAAGAGTAGTTCTATTAGGCTTCATTTTTTATCTCATTAGTTCCTATTTCAACATTAAATAATGACATAATTGTAATAAAAATATAAGATATAAGATAATTAATATTGAGTTAATTAATTTAACAAAAACTCTTAATTCTTCTTTATATATCTTTATCATTTTTCTTGTTTTCTCTCTAATACAATCAATGACTAAACACATCCCTCGCTCTCTCTCTCTTTCCATCCATCTCTGTCTTCCATTTCTATATTTTTTTCTTCTCAAATTTATTAAAATTCATTGGTCTTTATTTCTTTCTAAATTTCAATCACTAATCTAATGCATATCAAATCATCCATTTTTCTTTCTTTCTTCTTAAGAAATATTTGATCCATTTTTTTTATATGACCTTGAAGAATTTAATAATATATGATAACAAATTGATTAATATTAAAACCATCACTTTTTTTATGTATCATTGATATAAAGATTGTTGAGATTAAATAATAATTTGACTAAAAATTAAAAAATAATTTAATTAACCTTGTATCAAATAAAAAGTAGATGAGATAAAAAAAGAAAGTTAATTGAAGATTAAATAAGAATTTAATTAAGCTTACTATATATATATATAAAATTGAGTTTGAGTTTATTAATAAATTATCTAAATTATAATTTTATCTTTATTAAATAAGAGATGGAAACTAATAAGATGAAAAATGGGATTTAATAGAACTACCCTTTAATAAATGGTCCTTACCGTACCATTGGTCCAGAAGAACAAAGAAAAAACAATATGCTATTTATTGAAACTTAAAGAAGAAGGGGCGAGATAAGAGAATACGTAAGCAAGGTCCAAACCTTCTAAAAGAATAAAGGAAAAATGTAATCATACCATTTTGTTGGCACATCACCATCCATCAGCCTCCTTCCTTTTTGGTATAGGGAACTCTTGCCTTGGTGCCATAGAATGGTTTAGGAGCAAACTCCTCGAAACCTATTAACAATGGGCTCAATTTTAATACGTCAACTTTTATAAACATTCATTTATGGTGCTTTGAAGGGAAATTAATAGGCCCCAATTCTTTAATTAATAATGATAATAAAACTACCCTTTTTATGAGGAACACGTGAATACTTTTAAGAAAACGCTTGTATTACCATACTCTGAAAAAATAATATCCAATGATATTGTCTTTTCTATGGTGAAAACAGAAATTACAATCCTTCGCAACTGCCTATCAAAGACTAGGACACTATATAATGCCAATGCATCGCAAAGATTTGAAAGTAAAAATGAGAAATGATAGCATATTTGGCGTAACTTTTGCATCACATTCGTAATAAAAAGTTCCATTCATTACACTTGAAGAGTTTTTTATACCATTATTCCCATACATACACACTCATCACATACTTCCGCTTGCCATGTTTTGCATCAATTCTTGTGAGGGATTAATTCCTCAGTAACTTCAATATTAGAAAGTGACAAAGATCGACAACTCCGCCTCGATTGTCTCCTCTTCGGAGGCCACCACCATTCGAAATATCAAACAATTTTTTTTTAAAATTAAAAATTAAAAAAAAAAGAAAGAAAATCCATTACTAAAGAAAAACAAAAAAGCATTCAAGGTGTCCACATGAACAAAAAATTCCTTGAGTTGACAAATCTACACAAATTATTGTATATGTATTTATATCACTATAACAAGTCCTACAGCCAGTTGGGATATGTATATTCCAGTGTTTCTAGCTATCAAGTTGTAAAATCTAGAAATATTCTTCCTATTTAAAATTCAATAGACAAGGAAAAAGTTCAAATTCGCTTCTGGGTATTAGAAAAAGAAGCCGCAGCCCCTAGTATTGGACATCCCTAACAAAATAACTAGCTAACAATCCTTTTCCAAATTGAGTTTTGTAAAGACGAGGCAGGCATCTTGAAATTGCTTAAAACCGATCCGATAGAGATACTAGGAGACAGATCCCATCTCATAGGTTGCTGGTCCTCTCCCCCCTTTCCTTTTTAATTCACTTAAAAAATGACTCAAAATTTAATAGCCTGGTCTTGCCAAATAACAAAGCAGAAACCAAAGTATATAAGGGACAAAATCGACTATAACTGATGGACTCACATATAAAATTTAATCCAAGTTACCATAACATCCCCAATCCAAGTTTATAGATAGAAAATATTGCTACAAAATTAATTTAAAGCCAGATCACCATATCATTTCAGATTTTTTTCCAATGATTTTCAGTAACACTCAATTCAGTACCAAGAGATACAGGGAAAATAATAATGAATTAAAAAATAAAACCTTGAAGCTACCATCTAATCATTAAAATAGTAGTTTAAAAATATATAAATCATTCAAAAACCATTACTGCAATTAAAGGGCTAAAAGATCACCTATGAAACAAAACTGCCATGCAATGCTTCAAGCTTGTGAGGAACAAGGTGATCCTTAAAGTCCCCATGGCCGAGTTGATTGGATTTGCTCCAGCCATAAGTG
The DNA here is from genome assembly GCA_013180625.2 of Boswellia sacra. Taxonomy (NCBI): domain Eukaryota; kingdom Viridiplantae; phylum Streptophyta; class Magnoliopsida; order Sapindales; family Burseraceae; genus Boswellia; species Boswellia sacra. The sequence goes on from SNVD02011092.1 coordinate 179,213, forward strand.
TATAACGCACCGGAAGAAGAAAAAGAAATCGTGTGCTGCCATCCACAAGCAACCATAACCATCTTTTCTCCCTGCAACGTTGAATTATAACTACTTGATTAAAGACTTGGGAGAATGGCTATATTAAACAAGAACAGTAGTAACAAGTGATGAGTCCAAATAACATGCTATCGATATTGACAACAAGAAATTATGAAGTATCTTAAGGAGAAAAAGAATTATAAACAAAATAGAAGTTTTAAATCCTCTGAATCTAAGATGAAAATGGAATAACTGGATAAGGACTCCCAAGAAATATTTACTTCAATCACCAATGAAATCTAGCTTGAAGATTGATCGTTTACAATTTCTAGCAAGTTTATTAGGCATGCTTAAAGAACTGATTTCAAAAATTAGATTGTTTATAGTCCTAATCTAATAAGGAAACTATCAGACTATATTAGCAGTACATAGAAAAAGACCTGAAATACCATCATAAAACTCATGAAAACAAAAGGTCCAATTTAAACTATGAAAGTGTTTATGCATTGTGAAACGTAGTTTTAGATGCTGGTTTATGCTCTAAAGAACACTAAATTCAAATAACCGACAACGGTTTGTAAACATACATTAACAGTAGAAATTTTTTCAGGAAACAAGCGATCACTTCTTTCACCCAAGCATAGGTTTCTGTACCGACCCCAACCCCATCCGTAGAGCTCTCCACCTTCAGTAACAGCCACAGAATGTTCAACACTGGCAGCAACCATTTTGATAGATACTCCCTACAAAACCATAAATGAAATTTAAGTGTATAAATTGCTTCAAAAAAGTCTGTCCATGTGGATTTGCACAAAAATGTCCAATGATATACTTAGTATATACGTATACACTTCTGTTATGAAAACAATAGATTTTCATGATGGACATGGCATTTTGCATTATGCTGAGATATATATATATATATATATATATATATATATATTATTTTTCAATAGACCTTGACCATTCAGCCTGTATTTCCACAACAAATTCTCCCTTTCTATCCTAATTATGGGATGTACTCTGGTCAATAAAATTAAATGATGATGCATCAAAGCTATCCAATTATATGTGCACATTTTACATTATATATATTTTCTGAATCAACAAATTCATTTCATGCTTGTGAAGCATACACCCAGCTACAGTTCTTATAAAAAGAACAAAATAGAGAATTTGAATTGGTTTCACACAGAGCGCTCGGATTTTTAAAATTTCACTGCTTAAAATTATAAATCAGTGGAAGTATGAAGAATATTTATTAATGGCCCAAAAAGGACTGAAGTAACTGGTAGTACCTCAAAGGCTTTAATGTTTTGAGGCACAAGAGAATCTTCAGTGTTGCCAAGACCAAGTTGACCATTTTGGTTTCGCCCCAACTTAAACAATACAGAAACTCAATCAATAAGACATTTGCTGGGTTAAAACTGTCATAAGAATATTGAATCAGAAAAACATACTAAGTTTAAACAATTCAAAATCCTTTTTTTTAGACAGATGGCAAATCTATCATTGGGTTTAGTGTAATACGAATCTAAATAAGTAAATCTACCTTTTGGCAACAGTAAATTTTTAGTTTACATAACATACATGAGCATAAAAATCAGATGCAGAATCAATGGAGTAAAAAGTACCTAAATTGTCATGATCAATGCTTTTGTGGCAAGGAAAGAGAAAATTATGAAACAAAATGTTGCAAGTGTCACAAGAAGTAATGATTTGACTCAAACAAGTAATATTTGTGAAACACTAAGAACTAGAAATATCTCCTGAATAAATACAAAGCATTAAGTTCCAAGTTAGGCATCACCGTGGTCAAAGCAAGTATGCAGCCACTTAAACTTTGAATCAGCGCACTAGCTACTCTAAATTGGGTAAATCAAAATAAAAACTAATCTATTACGTGAGGGAAGAAGGTTTTAAGAACAACACTAACCTCTGCACCTCTCCTTCCATAGTCAACGCCAAACAATGGTTACAAGCAATTTGCTTTATCCTCAGACCTTGTAATACTTTAATTGGCTGAGGAGTGAACTAGTCACTGAAGTTGCCATAACCCAACCTCCCAAAGTCACCCATGGAAAAATTTTAAAAGAGAAGGACAATGGTCAAAGAGTACACAAAAACCAGAGCAAGTTAGAAAATTTTCATTTGTCGAGCAGATCCTAACATGAAAATTTGAAATGCTAAAGATTTAGACAAGGGATTCAAACAACACTGCATATGATAATTCATAGACACATGAAAAAACTGTTAAATAAAAAGACTGCAAACAAATTATCTATATTAACATCTTTGCTTTCCTTTAAAAATATTTCCAGACCATCAAAGAAGCACAATAAAAATCTGAATAAAAATTATAAAAACTATCCTAATTAGAAATCTTTGCAATAGAAAAACAAAATACTTAAAAATCAGGTTTCTAATTTTGTCTTCTCTCCTTTTCTTTTTTTTTTTCTTTTTTAATTTATGCCTTGTCTCCATGAATTTGTTCTTTTGTCTTTTAATTCTCTTACTAAAAGCAATCATGAAGCCTTGGCTGCCAGAAGAGTGCGAAAAAGACAGCATTGGATGTAGGTGGGTGTTTGGCATCATAGTAGAAGTAGATTTGCTTGTTATTGACAATGTGGAAGTAAGTTATGAGTGAGGCATAGTATTAACAGAAAGCAAATAAAGAGGTAGAGAGGAAAGCATACCATACCCAACTGTAAACTTGCATACATGACTTAGAATACGCAGTTGTATGATCAGTTGCACAGGTAACAGAGACTATCTCATGACCATTCAGTGCACTCAATTGGGTAGGAGAAAGGTGATCCTCAACATCCCCATGACCCAATTGCCCATCTTGTCCTCGCCCCCATGAGCAAACAATGTTCCCAGCTGCATAAAATAAAATAAACAAAAGATTTTGTTTTGTATACTATAGTGAATATAATAGAATATAATATAATGAAAGCAAAGTGATAATCACATACATAGAAGAGCAACGGCATGACAGGCACCAGCAGAGATGAGAAGAACGCGGCGGAAGGAAGGGGCAGTGGCTTCACTCACAGTGGCCTCAGCCATTGACCAAGGGAAGTGATTTCAAATCATTTGAGATCGTGCCATCATTGAGAAGTTTAGTTGTGGGAGGAGGTCTTCTTAACCGGAGAAGAGACCTCTGCTACACTGGAGGCTACCAACAGTTGAAGGCGATTTTTTATTAGACCTAAAGTTTGAAGGCAACCGATTGCATGGAAATCTTGCAAAAATTAGTGTAATAGAGGAGAGCCGTTAGATTAGAGGCTTAAGTTAAGTCTTCGATCCAACATTCTATAAAGCTGTTGTATGTATACAGCAGCTGGACCACAAGCTGACTCAAAACTTAGAAGACAACCTGCTTTAACTTCTTCATCAAAACATATACATAAAATGTGATCATTCAATTCTCCCTTTAAATAGCTAGCAATTGTTGCAGTAGGTTTAATTTTCTCCTCACGTAAACTTTGGATAAAAATCTTGATTAGTGGAAAAATATGGGCTTTTATCAATGTAAAAAAAGAATATAATTACTAAAGTTTACCCAGAACCGGTAGGGATGGATCAGACTCTAATGTTTGAGAGAGAGGCAATTTAAAACTGGAAAATTGTGGGATGTTGTTAAAAAAAAAAAAAGAAGAAGTAAAAATTAGGTTAAATTTTAGATAATTATCGCAAACTTTTAAACTTTTTTTTCTTTTTCATAAATTTGGGGGCCAAGGACCTCCTCTATCACAAGAAAGGTCTATCCTGATTACACTGGCTTGCATAGTGGGGGAGAATAAAAGATTAATGAGAAAAAGAATAATATTACGTCTATAATCAAATTCTACAACTAACTGACTATAACTTGAATTGGCAAAATTCAACTTTCCTTTTTTTTTTTCTTCAATAAATTTTTGTCAACTCAAATTATAAACGGTTGATTGTAGGATTTGATTTTTAGTGTAGCATTAATTGCTAAAAAAGAATAATACTACTATGAGGAAAAATATGAGAAACTAGAAAGCAATTTAAGAGAATTTCAATTGAGCAAGAGAAGAAAAGTGTACGTGGACGTGGTATGTATGTATAATCTAGTGCTACCACTATTTATATGATAAACATTTGGTTCCATTAGAAAATCAACAGGATTAGCTCCAAATAATCATGTATCTTTGAGAATATCTAACGTGTAGTTTTGTTGACAGAAGAAAATGCCCTGATGGAATCAATTAACCTCAATGTTAAGAAAATGGTTCAAGCAGTCCAAGATAAAACAGAAACTAATATAAAATATCAGTGTTTGACTTTCACATCAATATTGTGTTCATATGGTAACATATATGCAAGATGATGAAACTCATAATGAGTTTTACAAAATAAGAAAAGATGTGAACGTAATTATATATATCAGCCTCGATTGAGCGTCCAAAAATAAATCTAATGTTGCTAAGAATCAAGAAAGAGATCATCAACGAGAATGCTGCTGTAGGATTAGGAAGATGGTATTTTCTTAAGGTTTAGGAGAGGCCTGGGCCCCACAACTCTCTACCTGGATCTCCCAATGTGAGTTGCAGATATTCAATGATGAGGATGTGGTCATACTTCGGTACACGGTTGTATCATACAACCGTTTTCAAATATTTTGTAAATTTAGTGTAAAAGTTGTAAATCCTTATATAAAAGTCGTAAATGTGAAAAAAAGTTGTAAATGAATAATTTTTTACATTTATGACTTTTATACAATGATTTACAACTTTTAGACTAATTTTACAAAAAATGAAAATAATTGTACGATCATTTATTTATAACTTTTTTTTTTCATATTTACAATTTTTATATAAAGATTTACAACTTTTACATTAAATTTACAAAAAATTTAAAAACGATTGTACTGGTATAATAGATGTACCATAGCCAAAGCCCAATGATGAAAATTGAGATGGGCATAAACATAACGGTCGATGTAGAGGCATGTGTAGATAATTAAAAAAAAAATATTTAAGTGAATTAGGTTTTATTAGATTTAATAATAAATTTATCTAGAGATAATTTTATTATTCAAAAATTTAACAAAACATGAGGGTGTTAATATAAAAGATAGCGTGTAAATAACCCCCTCCTATTTCAAATTTATGAGATACCTATATAAAGTATTAATTACATACAAATATTCTCGATGCAATGTGCAATTTCTTATTATGGCATTATTCCTAATTTCAGGTCTACACGATGACCTGGATTTATTTAATTAACTGAGTTTTTCTTACTTTAACTCCCGATCCAGTCCCCATTACTTCTCATAAAGATTACCATAGAGTTTTTTTTTATTTATATTTTCTATTTTTTGAAAATTGTTTTGGGATATAATGCAACTTTGTGTTGTTATTATTGATTTTTCTAAGAAATACTATTATATATATACATATATATAAAAGAAGTTCCAAAGAGAATATACCATAAAACGGAACGATATTCATTTTGAAGGGGTCCGTCTACAATACATCCGATGTACCGGTACATCACTTGTCAATTTTTTGTAAATTCAGTGTAAGAGTTGTAAATCTTTATATAAAAATCGTAAATGTGAAAAAAAAAGTTGTAAATTCTCATTTACGACTTTTATACAATGATTTACAACTTTTACACTAGTTTACAAAAAATCGAAAATAGTTTCATTTACAACTTTTACACTCCATATTTACGATTTTTATACAAGAATTTACAACTTTTTTACTAAAAATTACAAAAATTTGGAAAAGTGATGCACCGGTACAACCGATGTACCGTAGCCAAAGCCATCACTTGGCATTACTGCTGACAGGACAGCTAGATTCCACGCAGCTTGTAATGGAATCATCAGAATCACAAAATGTCGAAAGTTTCTCCATCAGATTCTACGTTCTTGATGGACTAATCGGTCCACGAAACAGAAATCCAATTCTCAATAGTTAAATTAATCCAGTATGTTGCTGCATGTGTTTGTCATCAGTTACTCTATATTTGTCTATTGCCTTCTTGATCAATTAACCAACCCAGTTTCTCTGTTATTTTATTACCTCTCCTCGTTGACAATTTTCTCTCTGCTTTCCTTCCGGTGAAACTTTTTTTTTTTTTAATGGATTGGCATCCAGAGAGTAGCTGAATTTATTAGGTCAAGAAGGGGTACTTTCAAAGCTAAACTAAAGAAGCGGCGAAAGAGAAGCTGAAACATGATTCAGGCAGTGTTCGACTAGGGATGGCAAAATCCAGGTGCGGGTGCGGGTTTGGCGTTTCCACACCCGCACCGGAAAAATTTATTCTTTCCCGCACCCCGGAAAATCCCCGGATTTTTCCGGGTTTTTTCCGGTGCTGGTATTTGCGGGTATTGGGGTGTTACACCTGCACCCGGAAAAAATCCCCGGATTTTCCCCGCATTATTTTTTTTAAATTTTTATACTTTTAGTTGAGTTAAATAATATACGTTTGAAAAAATTATTTCAAAGGTGCGGCTAGCATTGATGGCAAAGCTGGTTGCATATGAGTTGGTGGCTTGGGTTCAAAACGCAGCTCTGTCAATTTTAAGTTTTAATAAAATATATAAAACAAAATTCATTATATAAACTTATCTTCAACATATAACACAGAAAGGCATGTGGTTCAGTGGTTAACAACTCAAGAATAAATGCATAGGTCTTGGGTTCAAACCCTGCCATATGCATTTTGCATTATAAAATTAAAAAAAAAAAAGACTGGGCTTTGCGGGTGTGGGCCGGGGACCATGGTTCCTTAGTAATACTGGCCCTGCACTGCACCCGGACTTGTCTGTACTTAGCATTCCCACCCCCGGGCCCAATCCCCGGATTTCCGAGTTTTTCCCTGGCCGGACTGTGCGGGTAATTTCCGGGTACCCAGCCCAGTCGGGGAAAAATGCCATCCCTATGTTCGACGATGATTTCCTAGAGTTGGTTAATGATGCATGAAGTAATATTGACGACGTTGCTACTAAAGCTTTACGTTGTAATCCGATGGTAGAACATTAGGCTAGCACCGGCAAAAATTCTGTCAGAGAAAATGTTAAGTGGAACGAACGTATGTACATTCGATTCAACTAATGAAAAAGTGTTGTATCAATTATGCGCATGGTATGTACTCACTCCCTTATTGATAACAGACACATGATCTCTTCGATCCAAACTTTTTTGTGAGTTCAGAAATGATTCATACACAAGTTTTTCCAAAGATCGAAAATAATGTACCGTGTTTTTGCTTTCCCTTTAATTTCTTCCTCTCTCTTATCACATGTATATGGATTTGCATATATTTTTTGGAAAGGCGTGGTTATTTGCAACTAAATTTATGCTCTATACTCACATATTTATTCAATAAGCCCTCAATTTTGAAATTTTTGTTTTTACTCTTCACATTAACCTTAAATTTGAATTTAACCTCTATTGAAATAAATCTTAATAATGAATTATTTTCTAAATAAAGCTATTCAATGTATACACCTAGCATTAACAATTATCTTTTTCTCTCAAAAAAAAAAAAAAATTCTACAAGTAAACTAATCAAAATATCACTTACCAGCAAATTCTTAAAACTTTTGATATTTGCTATGAAGACATTCCACATGATCTCATCGAGATTAGTTTATACTCAATTTCTTTAGCTTCTACAACCCAACATTTTTTTATTTTTATGTTTTAATAAGTGTTCAACAAAACCCAAAAAAGAACTAATGACGTTTGTCATTAGAATTCTACAGAGAATATATAAATAAAAAAGGTTCTTCTGTAGTTATGAGAAATTCATCCTTCACACGAAATCTCAATATCTAGTTGATCTAGATCTCTCAAAGAAAATTATTACAAAATCAATAAAGAACAATTAAAGTTGTTTCTTCATAATTTTAAATTATGCAAGAGTTGTATTTATTTTAGTAAAATTTTCATTATTGAAAGTAGTTTTCAAGAAATAGTGTTTATATACGATTAATATAGAATTTGAGTGTAAAGATCACTGCAATTAAAGAGCATAAAAACCTTTTATACTCATCAAAAATTGTATCTCAAATATTGTATATATCTAAAATGATGTGTATTCAATTAATAATTGTTATGTAGATGTCTTGATGATGCAATAATTTAGCACATCATCTTATGATCCATATAATAAAAATTTGATTGTACTTAACTGGTAATTGTCATATCATTTAGGATAAATTTGAGAAGTGTATCGTTATTCTTTAATGATGTTGATTGTACTTGATAGTAGATTGGTTTATGAGTATTTGAGTGGTAAAATTCTTTATATAAAAAAATAAATATAGAAAACATAAATTTGGTACAAATAGCGCATCCTTTTGGTAGAGTTACTGGATCATTATTTTATTTTATTTTGTTTTGTTTTTGTGGTTGTTGCCTGCCTCAATTGCCCATTCACAACAAACTGGATAATTATTGCTATGGCTTTGTGTTTTCAAGCATTTGGCATCAAACATTATACCTATGGTTAGAAATACAACTTTGATCAGATTTAGACTCCATATTATTAATTAATAATTGATAATAGGTCATTTGATTTTAAAATGTAGAAGATATATACTTGTAATTGTACTTAAAGAAAAAATAAAATAGTAATACTAGACTTATAACCTGTATACAACCTAAACTCTGCAATATGATGTGATAGTTTTACATGGTAAAATTCTATTGGAGATGTAATTTCTTTCATACTTTTTTGTTTTTTCTTCCTCCAATGAATTTTTGTCATGTAGACTGACACATTAGATTGTAGAGTTTGAGTTGTGTATAGGTAATAAGTCTAGCACTACTGAAAATAAAAAAGCATTTGATTAAAGGTGTACCAAAAAAAAAGTCTCTTAAAAGTTTATTGGTGTTGAGCCTCTTTTTTACAAGAGCAATGCAATGAAAATTCTGCCCCTGGTAGGAATAGACAGGTTACAATAATATCCCTTATTTACGGATAGAAGGAAAAGATAAACACCTCCTTTGCCGTTGAGAGACTATTGCCTGGATTTGAGGAGCTGGTCCACATTGCCTCGAGATGGATTGCTTACTGAGGAAGCTTCGCGTTGCAAGTATTTGATGGAAACTTTGACAAAGAACAGTCTGAAAATCTGGGATTGCTTGGCAGTGTGATCGAACAAAGGAAGGTAGTGATAGTAAATTCTGAGATTGACCAAATAACTGCTTTGAATGGATGTTTGGGAATCATTGCCTATCTATGACTGAAATTGACTTCTTCCAGCTAAAATGAATTTAGATTCGTAAGTATGCCTGAGGAAACGGTTATGCTCATCTGCTTGATTTAGAGGCTTGGAAGGAATGATTTTAGGGCAATTGGGAGTGTGACTATAAGATAGATTGATTTATGTGTGATTGAGTGCCTAGTGAAGTGTTTCTAGATGATGTACGGGTAAAAAGGAATGATTTCAACTACAATGTTGACTCGAATTGAAAGCATAGACTGGTTGTATGTGCATGGATGATAGTGTTTAGATCCAAATCCGTGTTGTGTATGGTTTAGATGAAAGTTGATGTGTTTAGGATGTATCTTGGGTAGGAAGGAATGGCTACAAACTAACTTCTAAGACTTGGATGCTTGATGATGTTTGATTCCTATACTAAGGCTTTGCATATGACTCTAAATGAATGTGAATGTGCTATGCTAATGATTGTTTTATAGCTGAATAGTTTTGATTTATGTAAAATAATGACAATGCTAAATATTGTTTATCTACTACATGAGATAAAATTATGGTAAAATATTGGGATAATTTCATAAATGACCCCATGTTTTGGCTTAATGTGAAAATGACCTCAATTTTATTGAAATAAGCACTCATGACCTCGACGTTATAGTCTGTTTGTGTACTTTTATCATCTAAGGGGCAAAAGAGTAATTGAATAAATTTTAAATAAATATATTTTTTGAGCACATGTGGAATGCATGGGGTGAGGACATGTGGTGCTAATAGTCAGAGAAATTATTTATTTTTTCCTGCAGGTTGACTATAACACGTTTATAGCTTCTCTCTTTCCAGGCTTTTCAATTTCCTTTAGCATTCTAGAAACCGATCTTTGCTCTCTCTGTCTTTGCTTTGCTCTGCTTCATCTTCTACAATATCTTAGACCCTTAAACTTCTTTGGACACAGCACCTTTAACACAGAGCAACAGTGATGACGGACAGCAAAGGTGACGGTGGTGATCAACGGCGATAGGAACTTACCTTCATCAAAGCGTCGTTGAAGAAAGAAAAGGTTTGTCCTTTAGTTTGTTTAACTTCGAAATACACTAATGGTGGTTTTTTATAAAATGTTGCATGCATTTTATGATCATTATTTATGCTAATGCAAACATTTTCATTTTGGTTTCGTGTTAAAGTTAAGATTTTTTTGCTTTGTTGTTTGCAGGTTTTCTATTTTATTTGTTATTCTGACAAAATATCTCTGTGCTTTGCTTTGCCGTCATGTACAAAAAATGAATCAAGGAGATTTCACTCTCTGTGTTAGGATCTTAAAGACAGTGGTGAAGAAGGACAACAGTGGGACGACAGTTGTGAAGAAGGATGGCTATAGGATGACGACAGGGAGGAACGAGGAAAAAGGACCGAGAAAGGTATGTACTTTTTCAATTTTTTTTTTGTGTTTTACTTTGAATAGATATTACCATCTCTGTAATGAAATTTTCTTTTGTTTTTATTAGTTTTTTATTAAAGTTTTGATTTCTTTTTCTTGATTCAATATTGATGGTATTAATATGCTATTGCATGTGTGTACTTGCTATGTAGAGCCTTTCATAATAGCTCTTGTGTAGGGTTTTTGTAATGAATATGTATGAAAATTTCATATGTGTATGATGGGGTTTTTTCATGTTTTGAGTATGGTTTTTTCCTATTTTGATTATTGATGATGCATGGTTTATATAATAAATATTTACGAAAATTTGATAATGTGAAAGGTGTGGTTTTTTCCTACTAAGTATAGTTTTGAATATAAATATAGGTGATGCTTGGATTTTGTAATGAATATGCCATGAAAATATGATAATGATATGCATTAACTGCTTGTTCAATTTACAATGCTGATGTTAATATTGATTACTTGAGTGGCTAAGTTGATGCATTATGCATGTATGCAGTATTAAATGTATGTATGTAGCATTGAATGGCTAAGTTGTTCAATTTACAACGTTGATGTTAATAGGTAATCAAACCATACAATCTAATGTTTTAATAGTATAATTATGTTTTTATGTAGCATTGAATGGATGAGGATGAATGAAGTTATTTTACTGGTTGACGCATGATGTAATGATTGAGTTATACTTATTGACTATAAACAATTGAAGCTTATATTTGTTGTTGATAGTATTGACTAATTATTCTTTTCCATATTGTGTGCAGGATGAATTTATTTACACTTAGGGCAGATATCTTCAATGATTATTATTCAATAGGCAATGTTGACCCTGATGAGTTTAGTGGAATAGTCCTTATCAACAGTTGTCTGACTATGTGTAATGTTGTTGATAAGGTTATGGGTCAGGGATTTAGGATTTTTGTTCAGTTGCCTTGGATGGGAAGTACTCTAGAAATAGGTAATGATGCTGACATGCAGAAGGTTTTTAGTTTATTTGAGAAGAGGGGTATGTATGGAATTGATTTGATTATGGAACCACTATCCATAGACATTGCCCAGACCCCTCAACTTCCTTCTTTATAGTAATCACCATATATACCTGAACCACTAGCTGAGATGCCTGAACCATCTAATATACCACAACCACCAATTGAAAGTTTTTCATTCTTTGAAGATGTATCAAATGATAATATGATGCCTAGTTTTCTAAGTCAGCAATCTTGTTGGACTCAAGCTAACCTACCTCCTCAAATAGACCCATATAATGAGACACAGTTAACAGTTAATCTGACTAGTGATCCAGCTTCTCAAGTAGACCCATCTACTGATACACAACCAATAATAAATCCCACCATTGATCCACCTTATCATACAAACCCACCCCATGATTCACAACTAAGGGTTAATCCTACTAGTGAAACACCAGAAACAAATTCTAGTGAATCTGATGGAAGTGGTGATGATAAGAGTTCTGGCATACCAAAAGATATTAGAGAGTTGCTTGATGAGGTGTGTGCTCGGAGTGATGATGAGGGGCTTGAGGAAAATGTGGGTAATATTGATCAAGGGTATGATAAGGCCTGGAATCAAGGGAAGTCAGTAGAGGCTAATCAGTTAGAGGTTTATGAGTCTGGTGATGAGTCTTTAGACAGTGAGAGTGGAGAGGATCCACCAATGACTAAGTTAGCTAGGAAGATTAAGGTAGGGAGTTTGTCCACCCTGGGGAGGATAGAGAAATAGAATTTAAGGTTGGGGATGTGTTTAAATATGTTAAGGATTTTAGAATGGCTTTGAAAGACTATGCAGTGTATGCTAGGTGTAATATAAGGAGAGTTAAGAGTGCTAAGACTAGAGTCACTGCCAAGTGTGAGGGTGAGGGTTGTCCTTGGAGAATACATGCATCTGTTCTACCAGATGGATTTATCTTTATGATAAAAACATTGAACAACAAACATCTATGCACTAGGACTGATAACACAAATGAGGCCACCTCTCCATGGATTTGTATGAGGTTCCTAAAAACCATTAGGAATATGCCTGATGTGGATGTGAAATATATGGTGATTGAGTTAGAGAGGAAAGGCATTAATGTTGGTAAACAGAGATTTTATGGGGAAAAAAGAGAGCATTTGATGTCCTAGGTGATGACCATGCTGAGGCATTTAGGTTGCTACCCAAATATGCCAACATGGTGTTAACAACAAATCCTGGTTCAATTGCCAAAATAATGGCAGAAATGGAAGGACCTTCAAGTGGTCGAGTTTTTAAAAGGTTTTTTCTATCATTTACAGCCCAAATGGTAGGTTTTGTTTCAGGTTGTAGGCCTTTTATAGGAATTGATGGGTGTCACTTGAAAGGGATATATGGGGATATGCTCTTATCTACTGTAGCATTAGATGCCAATAATGGCAACTTTCCATTAGCTGTCATGGTGTGTGAGGAGGAAAACATTGAAAGATGGTCATTTTTGCATCACTTGTGGGAATTCATGGGATTAGGTCCAAATAAGACATTTATAATCATGAGTGATAGGTAGAAAGGTATTGTGAATTCATTGGAAAACACTTGGCCTAATGCTTAATAGGTATTGTGCTAGGCATGTCTATGCCAATTTTAGGGGTAGATGGTCTGGCATAATATTTAGAAACCTCTTTTGGAGTGCTAGTAGAACAACAAAGAGATGGCATTCCTATGCTGCCATGGCTGAAATTAAAACCTTAAATGAGGCAGCATATAATTACCTCAATAACATGCCTCCTAGCTTTTGGTCTGGGCATGCTTTTGATGAGGAGTTGAAGTGTGACCATGTTACTAACAATCTAACAGAATCATTTAATGCTTGGTTAGGAGAACAGAGAAACAAATCAGTTCTATCATTAGTTGAATTCATTACGAGGAGGATTATGGTGAGGTTACGTGAGAGGGCTCAAAGTGCTCAGAATTGGGACACTGACATGCCCCCAAATATTGTGAAAAAGATTGAAAAACATAGGCAGGAAGGTAGAAACTTAAGGATCCTTTGTAGTAAAGACCATTGTTATAAGCTGTTCGATGTTGACAGGGCCTACGTAGTTAAATTAAATGAGTGGACATGTGAGTGTGGGGCATGGCAAATTAGTAGGCTGCCATGTAAGCATGCCATGACTTGTTTGATAAGGAATAGGTTAGACCTAATTACATATATCCATGATTACTTCAAGAGACCAGCCTATATACAAACATATTCTAGCATAATCATGCCAATACCTGATAGGTGTGTTCGGGATGAAGTTGAGAATTAGAGTTTGCTGCCTCCACCATATAAAAGACAATCATACAAACCAAAGGGTGCTAAGAGGAGAGAACCAGGTGAGCAACCCAAGATGAAAAAGTCATATACAAAGATTTGTAAAACATATGGACTAATAGGGTATAATAAGAGGACCTATAAAGCTGTACCAACAACTAGAAGCTCCACTGCCTCAATGGTATACTACTTTTCCACTGCTTAAATGCTTAAAATTTTATTATCTTATACATTATTGTCTAATCTCTAATTCTGTGCTATTATTTTTCAGAGAACAAATACTATTATAAAAGGTGCTTCAAATGAAGCAAGGGGTGTCACTGCTACTGTTGAGGGTCCTACACCTACTGGAAGGGGTGTCATAGCTGCTGGGAGGGGTACTGTATCTGCTAGGAGGAGAGGTAGACCACCTAGGAGGGGATTTACATCTCCCAGAAGAGGAGCTGGAGCTACATGGAGAGGATCTCCTTGTGTTGGTAATCTTAATGTGAGTATTGTCTTTCTTTAACTCTTTATTCTTGAAAGCTAAAAACTCTAATTCAGTGTAATTATTTTTCAGAGAACAAATACTGTTATAAGAGGTTTTACAACTGAAGCAAGGGGTGTCACAGCTACTGTTAAGGGTCCTACACCTACTGGAAGGGCTGTTATAGCTGCTGGGAGGGGTACTGCATCTGCTAGGAGGAGTGGGAGACCACCTGGGAGGGGATTTACATCTCCCAAAAGAGGAGCTGGAGCTACATGGAGAGGATCTCCTTCTGTTGGTAATCTCAATGTGAGTATTGCCTTTCTTTAACTCTTTAATCTTGAAAGCTAGAATCTATTTGTTTGGTGTCAATTACAAATTATGTTTCTAAATAATTGTGTTGATACTGGCATTGTAGATTAGTTCCAATTCTGGAAGGGTTGCAAGTTCTTCATCTAAACCATGATGTTCCTTGGTAAAACAAATATTAGATGTTAGGCATATTTTCATATTTGTAGGTCTTTATTCTTTTTGTTTTTTGGTGTAAACACAGTCAACAAACAATGCTTGTTAGGCTTGGGCATTTGCCCTAGACCCACCACGGACCCGGTCCAATGGGGCGGGTCAAGCATTCATAGGGGCGGGTCTGGGGCAGAAAATTTCTGCCTCGGCCGGGGCGGGTTCGGGTCCAGCCATTTGGACCCGTAGACCCGCCCCGCCCCGCAAGGTTAAGGGTGTATTTATAAAATTTTTAAAGTTTAGGACTGTTATATAATTTTTTAGGTTATATTTGTTAAACTTTTCATATATATAAATTCTTAATAATTTTACAAATAATGCAAATACTTTAATAAAAATGATATTTTAATTAATAATTAACATCTTTGAGTATATTAACATCAATTTTGTCATATTATAATGACAAAATAAAATATTTGTATTTTATAGTAATTGAATTTGTATAATATATACAATCTTGATATAAATTATTAAGTACTAATTAAATTATTGCAATATTAACAAGATTATTTTTAAAATATATTTATATAATATAATCAGTATATTATTTTCTAAATATGTAAATAAAAATATGATAAAAATAATCTTAAAACCTTAAATATATGATTTATTGTAATTTAAATTAATTAATTAAATTATTAATGTTTCATAAATATATAATGTTAATTATTTGGTGTATGCCAATAATATTTTTGCTATTATTAGATTGAATCTAAATCAACATATTATTAAAAATTTATTTAATTGTATTATCAACTATTTAAAAAATTATCAATTAAATAATTTATAAGCAATAATACACTTTTAACATTATTTCTAATAAAGTATGTAACATTATTACTAATATAATTAAATGACAATTAATGGTAATTAAATATTTATATTTTATAGTAATTAAATTTGTATAATATATACAATCTTGATATAGATTACTAAGTACTAATTAAATTATTGCAATATTAACATGATTATTTTAAAAATGTATATCTTTAATATAATCAATATATTATTTCCCAAATATATAAATAAAAATAGGATAAAAATAATCTTATAACCTTAAATATATGATTTATTGTAAATTCTTAATTTAAATTAATTAATTTAATTATTAATGTTTCATAAATACATATAATGTTAATTAATTAGTATATACAAATCTTATTATTACTATTATTAGATTGAAATTAAATCAACATACTATTGAAAAAGTGTTAATTAACTAGTTTACAAGAATAATACATTTCTAACATTATTTCTAATAAAACATGTAACATTATTACTAATAAAATCAAATGGTAATTAAATATTTATATTTTATAGTAATTAAATTTGTATAACATATACAATCTTGATATAGATTACTAAGTACTATTTAAATTATTGCAATATTAACAATATTATTTTAAAAATGTATATGTTTAATATAATCAATATATTATTTTCTAAATATGTAAATAGAAATATGATAAAAATAATCTTATAACTTTAAATATATGATTTATCGTAATTTAAATTAGTTAATTAAATTATTAATATTTCATAAATATTTATAATATTAATTATTTGGTATATACCAATCATATTATTACTATTATTAAATTGAAATTAAATGAACATGTCATTAAAAAATTATTTAATTGTACTATCAACTATTTTAAAAATTGTCATTTAACTAATTTACAAGCAATAATAAACTTTTAACATTATTTCTATTGGAATATGTAATATTATTACTAATAAAATCAAACGGTAATATACAATCATTTTGATTTTAGTTTGAAGATTTATTATTTTTATGATTGTTGAAAAATGATTATAGTTATAAATGATATGATGAGAAATTGATAAGGAAGTTATTTGCAAAGATGTAAATATTACAGGGGATGAAGTTAAAAAATATAAAGATTATAGGGGTGTGATTGTAAAAATATAAACAGTGGCAGGGCAGGGCGGGGCGGGTTTGGATCTGCTCAAAATTTTTTTTGCGCCGCCCGCCCCTCCCCGCCCCGCCCCGCAAAGGGGCAACGGGGTGGGGCGGGGCAAAAAAAAGGGGCAGCGGGGCGGGGCTGGATACTTGCTGCCTCGTACCCGCCCCGCCCTGGTTCCAAGCCTAATACTTGTTGATCTGTTTTTCAACCAAAACATTAAATAGCCTCAAAGTGAACTTAGCGTGTATGAAATTGTGTTGGAAAATTTTTTTGTAACGATGCTTGCTAACAATTTCATATCAGATTATTTGTAAAGATTCTTGCTACTTATGTCATATGAGATTATTTTGTAAGAATGCTTGACACACATAGTTTTATATGAGAAATTAGTTTGTAAGGATGCTTGATACTCACTAGTCTAATATGACAAACTATTTTGTAAAGATGCTGACACATTCGAAAATAGGATTGTCTCCCAAGTATAGGAGTATTGAAGTAATAAACCCGGTGAGACCGAGGTCGATCCACGAGGAAGGAGATTTTAGCGCTACAAATTAAAAGTAAGCAAATATGATATGAATGATTTAAAGATATGACAAGAGAATATCAATAATAGATGAGAATAATTAAAATAAGCAAGTAAAAGGAATTAACACAATAATAATGAAAGCTAAGGTTAGGGGATCCGCTCTTGATATATCAAATAAGGATAAGTAACCCATTTAGTTATATGAAATATATTTGTTTCGTTACCAATATTTATACCACTTCTTGTAAATGGGTTCAAGCATCCAATGTGTCAATCACTATATGTCTACAACAAATCAAGGTTCCTAACTAGATTCGTGTCGATAAGGAAGAACCATACGACATTTAGAAAGGATCCAAGCATTTGATGTGCCACGGATTATCGACAATTGAATAAGACCTCCACTTTACGAGTGGTGTCAAAATTGATTAAGAAAATAAATATAAATCATATAAAACAGACAACATAAGATTATGATTATTAAGCACATATCAAAGGGTTAGAAAATCCTTACTTTCATATCAAGGGTTTTACCCTTTCACCTTAGCAAGAGAGAAATTAGAAAGACATTATAAGAGAAAGAAAACAAATTATAAGAAAAAGAAGATTTATTAATAGCATAACACACAAGAGAGAAAAACACAATACTAGATCCCAGCCAAGGCCAAGATGTTCCAGCCAAGACCAAGATGCCCTAATGGGTCACAAGTGTCACGAGCTTAAAGTTTAGCGCAGCTGCTCGTGCGGTACTTGGGCAACTTGAACCCGAAAGTTGCTAAGTAAGCCTAGAAGTTTGCTTCTCGCTCAAGGAGAAGTTAGGAGCGTTGAGCTCGAAGAGCTTTGTAGACAACAAGAGAAGAGAAGAGAACTTAGAGGCAAGTGTTGCAAATGCAAAGAGTTTTTGTATTACACGAATGCTTGCTTACAATGCTTTTGGATTGTATTTGCTTTGATTGCTTAGATGCCTTACAAATGAGCCTTGGAGGGGTATTTATACTAATCCTCCTCCCAAATGAATGGCTAGGATCCAATACATCCAATGGCCATAAATGAGTCCTACCTAATTTAGGTGTGGTAGGTGAACTACCTTTGACAATGTATATTTACATGTGATAGTTGTACATATTTGACTTGCTAGAGTTTCTAGAAAATGGGCTTGGGTTGCATGTCTTCTAGAAATTGGGCCAAGCCTTTGTGCACATTTTGGGCCATTTTAGCAGGCAAATTGGGCGGGCTGTAACATCCTCCCCCACCTATTTTTGCGACGTCCTCGGTGCGCTCTCGTCCTTGTAGCGTTGGATGTATTTGCCAAATTTCCACAAGAGATCTTCGCGTTCCCAACTCGCCTCGCTGTCCGGAAGGTTTTTCCACTTCACCAAGTATTCGGTGTATGGTGGAACTCCTCTCCTTTGCATTACTTAATCTGCAAGGATGTACTCCACGTCCTTGTCGAATGAGGTGACGACGGCTGTGGGTGCTCGTTTGGACTCGCTTCGACTTAGATCCTCCTTGTCCTCATGATAGGGCTTGAGGAAGCTCACATGGAAGACCGGATGGATCTTGAGGTTAAGGGGCAACCGTACCTTGTAAGAGACTTCACCTACTCGTTTGATAATTGGGAAAGGACCTTCATATTTTTGCACCAACCCCTTGTGTAGTTTGCGAAGATTTGAATTGTTGGGGTAGGAGCTTGACGAGTACCAAGTCCCCCTCTTGAAATGTAAGGTGTCGTCTCTTTGTGTCTGCCTACTTCTTCATCTTTTTGGCGGCCTTGTCCAAGCATGTTTGTGTGATGTCGGCTTGTTCATGCCACTCCTTTGCAAGCTTGTAAGCCGCTGGACTCTTTCCTCCGTATGTCGAGGCTATGGCATGTGGAGTCATTGGTTGTTGCCCCGTCACAATCTTGAAGGGACTCTTGCTCGCTGCCTCGCTTCTTTGGAGGTTGTAAGAGAATTGGGCAACATCAAGCAACTTTGCCTAATCCTGTTGATGAGCGCTCACGTAATGCCTCAAGTATAGCTCAAGCAAGGCATTTATGCGCTCGGTTTGCCCGTCGGTTTCGGGATGAAAGCTTGTAGAGAAGCGTAAGTCGGTCCCCAACAATTTAAAGAGTTCATCCCAAAATCGACCAGTGAAGTGAGGGTCACGATCACTTACAATGTTTTGTAGAACTCCCGATAGCTTCACGATGTGCTTAAGAAAGGCTCGAGCGGCTTCATCCACTGTACAATCCGTAGAGACGGATATGAAGGTGGCATATTTGCTGAACCGATCGACTACCACCATTATGCTTCCATACCCTTCGGATTTTAGCAAGGCCACGATAAAGTCCATTGACACACTTTGCCATGGCCTTTCTGCAATGGGTAGGTGTTCAAGCAACCCCGCTGGTCGTTGGTGCTCAACCTTGTCTTGTTGGCACACAAGGCATGTTCTCACATAGCCTTCCACATCTTCCCACATTTGGGGCCAATAATAGGAATCTTGCACAAGTGCAAGGGTTCGTGCCATACCTGAGTGACCAGCCCACTTGGAATCGTGGCACTCCTTGATGATTTTCTTTCGCAAGTTTGCATACCTTGGCACGAATAAGCGACCTCCGGTTGTGAGGAGTAGGCCTTCGTCAAGCCAAAAGGGTCGTGTCTTCCCCTCACTTGCCAACTTCAAGAGGTTCTTAGCTAAGAGATCGTGCTCTAGGCCTTTTTTGATGCGGTCGATGAGTATACTTTGTGGGCGACTTGCGCTTAAGGTGGCGAGTTCCGACTTACGACTTAGGGCATCGGCCACAACGTTTGCCTTACCCGCTTTATACTCGAGCCTATAATCAAACTCGGCCAAGAAATCTTGCCATCTTGCTTGCTTGGGGCTCAGTTTCTTTTGAATTTGGAAATAACTTATGGCCACATTGTCAGTCTTGATAACAAAGTGTGAGCCAAGCAAGTAATGTCGCCAAACCCGTAGGCAATGGATGATGGCGGTCATCTCCTTTTCTTGGACCGTGTATCACCGTTCCGTATCATTAAGCTTACGGCTCTCGTATGCAATGGGGTGCCCTTCTTGCATGAGAACTCCCCCTATGACAAAGTCTGAAGCGTCCGTGTGTATTTCAAAGGGCTTGGTGTGGTCTGGTAGCACCAACACTGGTTCTTGACATATGGCCTTCTTTAGTTCCTCGAAGGCATGTTGGCACTCTTTGGACCAGTTGCATAAGCGATTCTTCTTTAGAAGATCCGTGAGTGGGGCGGCCTTGACTGAGTAGCCCATGATAAACCGTCAATAATAATTAACCAACCCAAGAAAAGATCTAAGCTCCAGTACCTTGGTTGGAGGCTCCTACTCTTGTATGGCCTTCACCTTTGCCTTGTCCATCATGAGCTTTCCATCTCGTATCCGGTGGCTAAGGAACTCTACCTCTCGTTGGGCAAATGAACATTTCTCCTTCTTGACGTAGAGTTCGTTGTTGCGTAGCACTTGGAAGATTTATTGGAGGTGTTGCAAGTGCTCTTCGAGAGTAGTGCTATAGACCACAATATCATCCAAGTATACCACCACAAACCGATCGAGATATGGATGGAATAACTTGTTCATGAGGGTGCAAAATATGGCGGGTGCATTGGTGAGACCGAATGGCATGACTAGAAATTCATAAGCACCGTACCTTGTTACACATGCGGTCTTTGGCTCGTCGCTTTTGGCAATGCGCACTTGGTAGTACCCCGATCTCAAGTCAAGCTTTATGAAGTATCGAGCCTTCCCAAGTTGATCGAATAACTCCACAATGAGTGGAATCGGGTACTTGTTCTTGATGGTGATCTTGTTAAGTGCCCGATAGTCGATGCACATGTAGAGGGATCCGTCCTTCTTCTTTTGGAAGAGGACGTGTGCACCATATGGAGCTTTGGAGGGCTGGATATATCCCGCATCAAGTAAATCTTGGAGTTGCTTCTTCAACTCCGCAAGTTCGGGTGGCGCCATGCGGTAAGGCGCCATGGCTGGAGGCTTTGCACCAAGTTCCAACTCGATCTCATGGTCTACTTTCCGTCGTGGAGGTAGCTTTTTTGGCAACTCTTGTGGCATCACATCCTTATATTTCTCAAGGATGGCTTGAATTTGCCTTGGCGTTGGGTCCTTGGCAATGGCAACGTCCTCTCCATCGTTTAGTTCTCGAACGGTGGCAAGGAAACTTGGATCCTTCTTCATTCCCCGTTTGACTTGTAGTGCGGAGAGCATTTTGCCTTTAACTTTCGTTGCACGCTCCGCCATCACCATGCATGAAGGGCTCCCATTGAGTATGTTGAGGGAGTTTGAAGATGGTATGGCGAAAGCATGGACTTGGTCGAAGAATTCCATACCAAGCACTACTTGAAAATCATCCATGGGAACAATGGAGAAATCAAGCTTACTGTTCCATATGCCAAGTTGAACCGTTGTTGCCTTGGACACTCCCAAGATTGTCTTGGCGGGTGAGTTTACCACCTTGATGGTGCCACCACCGTTAGTGTATTTGAGGCCTAGCCGTTTGGCCTCTTCTTCCGAGATGAAGTTGTGCGTGGCTCCCGTGTCGAGCATTGCACGCATATCTTTGCCATTGATTGTGGCGCTCACATACATAAGACCCTTTTGCATTAATGTGGGTCTTTTGAGTACGTCAATGGTACGGAGAGAACCCATCCCCGCTTGCGGTTCTTCATGTTGTACGCCCTCATTTTGAGCGGCTAGGGCGTTAAGAGTCTTCCTCTTTGGGCAATCTCGCACCCAATGAGGGCCATCACATAAAAAGCAAGGGCTTTTACGTTTAAGGGCTTCGAACTTACCTTTGTTAGGCGTTTCTCGTTTGTCCCCTCTGAAAGCCTTGCGTGTACCACCATCCCTTCGATCATGTCATTTCTTGGCATTTCGCTCTCCCCCACCTTTCCCATGATTAGGCTTCCTTTCCTTGGATTGGGACGTGTAGTCGACGAGGGATTCGGCTATGGCTATGGCGTCATCAAGGTTTTGCACGCCACGCCTCTCAAGCTCAACCTTTGCCCAATCCTTGAGCCCATCAAGAAAATAGAAGAGAGAGTCTTTTTCAGACATAGCTTCAATTTCAAGGATGATTGTGGTGAAGTCTTTGATACACTCACGAATGGTGCCGCTTTGCTTCAAACGACGGAGGCGACCCCTTGCCTCCTTTTCCGTATTGCTTGGAGAGAAATGCTTCCGTAGCTCTCTCTTGAAGTCCTCCCATATGCGGAGGATGACGATGCCTTTGCCCGTGTCGCCATGTTTACGACGCCACCACAATTGGGCTGCATCACGAAGGAAAGTAGGCGCAATGCCTATTCTCGAAGCATCATCATAGGCACCTTTCACCTCGAATATTGCTCCAAGCCAAAGAGGAAGTTTTTCACTTCCGTGGCATTGCGAGTGCCATGGTATGTGGCGGGAGTAGGCACTTGCATGTTTGTTAGCCCATTAGGACTTGTGTAGGAAGGGCTAGCACGTTCGCAATGATGCTTCTCCCATTTCGTGCGAGATTCCTCCACTTCCGCATGGATTGCCCGCAACTCACGCTCCACAAAGCTTCGTAAGCTAGCGAGCTCTCGTGTGAGGTTTTCACTAAATTCGAGTAATGTGGACTTTGTCGCTTGGGTGATCTCCCCATAATCCGTCTCTAGGCCTTCGAGACGATCGGAGAGGCCCTCGATAGCATTGTCCATACTCGAGATAGTTTGTTCTATGCTAGCAACACGAGGCTCTAAGGATTCCGAAGAGGAAGCTTTGGACTTACCTCGTTTTCCTTGTGGGCGTGGTTGAGGTTGAGGTTGTTCTTCACGTCCGCGGACTTGCTCCTCCACATTCATCTTAATGTCGGATGCCATTTGCTCTTGTGCTCGAACCTGGCTCTGATACCAACTGTCACGAGCTTAAAGTTTAGCGCAGCTGCTCGTGCGGCACTTAGGCAACTTGAACCCGAAAGTTGCTAAG
Organism: Boswellia sacra; assembly: GCA_013180625.2. Taxonomy (NCBI): domain Eukaryota; kingdom Viridiplantae; phylum Streptophyta; class Magnoliopsida; order Sapindales; family Burseraceae; genus Boswellia; species Boswellia sacra. The sequence continues at coordinate 202,584 of SNVD02011092.1, forward strand.
TAAGCCTAGAAGATTGCTTCTCGCTCAAGGAGAAGTTAGGACCGTTGAGCTCGAAGAGCTTTGTAGGCAACAAGAGAAGAGAAGAGAACTTAGAGGTAAGTGTTGCAAATGCAAAGAGTTTTTGTATTACACGAATACTTGCTTACAATGCTTTTGGATTGTATTTGCTTTGATTGCTTGGATGCCTTACAAATGAGCCTTGGAGGGGTATTTATACTAATCCTCCTCCCAAATGAATGGCTAGGATCCAATACATCCAATGGCCATAAATGAGTCCTACCTAATTTAGGTGTGGTAGGTGAACTACCTTTGACAATGTATATTTACATGTGATAGTTGTACATATTTGACTTGCTAGAGTTTCTAGAAAATGGGCTTGGGTTGCATGTCTTCTAGAAATCGAGTCAAGCCTTTGTGCACATTTTGGGCCATTCTAGCAAGCAAATTGGGCGGGTTGTAACACAAGACACCAAACTTATCAAATTATAAAGGAATAATTGTCAAATATTAGATGCACCAACTTTGACAATTGGGGTAATTAGGTAAATTGAATTTGACCACCATTTTGACCTTGAATTATTGAGAATTTTAATCACATGTCTTCATAAAAGTCGTAGATATTTCTCTCAGCTTTCTAGAACATCTTGATTCATATGATTTGGATACATATCTTGAGAGATATGGTCAAAATACTGAGGCATGGTCAGGCTGGGCTGAAACTGCAGATGGGTTCACTTCAAGCCTATTTTTGGTCCACTAAGAGTCCGAATTTGATGATGCTTGTGAAATACAATCTTGTATATAATTTAATCATATTTCCAAAACATTAAGATTTGCACCATTCTGATCTATAAATAGAAAGTTATGCCAATTTTACCAAACCTGTAACAAAACCAAAATTAAGAGAAGGTTAATTCCAAAGATGCAAAGACTACAAATATGCTTAAGTTGAGGAAATTAATGACACTATTAATGCAGTATGATGAACTAACTCTTATTAAGCATACATATTTAAGTGTTCATCAGATGCTTTGATGATATGTGAAATTATTTTGTATGGAAGCTACTCAATTATGTGGGTGCAGTTATGTAAAAAAAAAAATTTGATCTTTCGTTGTAATTTTTTTTTTGCATTGTTCGGTTCTTTTTCTTTTCCAACACAAAAGCTGTAAACAAAAGCTTATACAAATACAAGTACTAAGATCAAAACCAGTACATTTAGGAAGAAAATTTTCTTCAAATAGGTTTCTACAACTTTCATTCTTTCCTTCAAAGACATGAAATCATCTTGCACTTGCATGTTTGCATATGTCAATGCATCAATCTCCTCTATGTCAAGAATCCAAAATGAGTAGTACTCACACACCCTTCTATCACAATAGAAATATAGCTTGTTAGGGTTTGCATTTGATTCAGAAATTCTTAACCCAGCTTTCCAGCCACATAGACACCTTTTGTTTTTGAATCTAATGAATCCACCATTAACTTCTCTTAAATCTCTTCTATCAGCCATTGAAAATGAGAAGGAAATGAATGAGAAATTTATGAAGTGTGAGAGAGATGAGATGATGCTTTCGCTTTAAAAAAGAAGAGAATAAGAAAAATGAGAGAGTTGAGAGACGATGTGCATATATATATATATATATATATATATATATATATATATATATATATATATGTATATATATATATATATATATATATATAGGCAATGTGTATATAGCCGTTTGCGTGTACAGTAGTCTAAGGATTATTAACCAGAAAAAAAAATAAAAAACAAGCAAATAACACATTGTCAATCAATGTCATTAGAATTTCACTGTCATCAGAAGGGTATCCAGGTATTGCACATAAGAGAAGTAACGTACACAAACAGACTATAACGTCGGGGTCATAAGTGCTTATTTCAATAAAGTTGAGGTCATTTTTAGTATTAAGGCAAAACATGGGGTCATTTATGAAATTATCCCTAAAATATTCTAGATAATATATGAGATGAGGCTTAGTAGGATAAGTGTGCATCTAAGTGATAATGCATGAGATTACAATATATCTAAGTAATAATGCATGGGATAAATATAGAGTTTATGGATAATGCATATGGACTCTAATCTAATCAATCTCAATTTACCATCATGCCCTCCTTTAGCTTTAATTTGTTATTTGATCAAAACACCCACCAAGTGGGCTTTCACTTCAACAAATTGGGCTAAAGTGGGCCTCTTTTCATTTGTTTGTGCCAACCAAACCAAACTCACCAAGAGCTTGATGGGTGGCTTGGGTCCACTTGACCTGGAGGTTTCAATGTCATTGGTGCATGAGCTCTAGATAATGCATGAAAGAAATACTCAATTGTATCAGGTCTGGGCTCTAGAATACTATGAGTAGCACGAGGATATAACCTAATTGCATGATGAACCAGTTGGACTTAGAGGTTTATTTGGGTTAGCATGTTGCATGATGAATGCCTTTCATGTTTATAGTCCATTGACTACATGGCATGTTAATGTTAATAGCCTCATGAGGCTTTCCATGAGCTTAGAGTTTGTGTGGGCTTGTTTTGAGCCTCATTTCTCAACCTCTCGGGCTTGTAAATTTTCGGGCATCAAGAATTAGTTCATTAGTTTTTCATTTATTTCATTGAAAATTTTCTCGACACTTGACAAATCTTTGTAGGTTTCTGTTAAATTTTTTTCAAGAACTTTATTTAGATTTCATAAAGTTTATCAAAACTTTCCATGCAAGATAGATTATAAACTAAATTCTATTTGATCATGGGGGACTTATATATATTAATATTGAATGTTTCGCAAAGAACTTAAACTTTTGAATCAAACATACTATTTTGGAAGCTTAATCAACCCTTAATATATGTGAACGAAATCAGCCTCGATAAAAATGAATTCACGTATATTATAAATATTGATAAAAATGAATTCATGTATATTATATAAATATTGCAGAAATGTACACATATTAAATAGGCATAGAAAATAATAGTAAAAGAAAATATTTAGGTATAAAATAAACGCTCACACACAACACACATATCTATGATCAGTTGATAGCATACATAGCCACCCACAGGCCAGAGCAAATTATCACAATTCCATTCACCACTCAGCAGACCATTTCCATTCCTCATGATTCACTAAATAATGTCCTTAGAATCCATTCATAATTCATATAAAATACAAACTAATAATAAACATGGTAACATATTAAACGGAAATGAACATGCACGCATGTAACAGCACTAACCGACCAATAATCTAATCAAAGCAATGAACCATTGACCATCTAACCAGTACCAGAACTCTCACAGGGGTCAAGGTGCACCGCCAAGGCTGTTGGTCTCATTGGTTGTTGGGCGAGCTTGAGGAAGCACCTTCATTTCTAGGCGCATTGTGCCGTGTCCAACTGGCCTGCAGCTGAAGTACAGAGTCCCTTCTTCGGTCAACGGGATCACAGTTCTACCCTTCTGATATTGACTGATTGGGTCCGTTGTAATGCACTCCAGGTACTCCTGTTGGCCCACCTGTAGAGCACTGTGCTCCTCCATATAGATAAACACTGGTCCAAGGAGCCAAGACAGGTCCTTTAATTTAATAATTTACTATCATTATTAATCTCATATGTATATATTCTTTTTTACAAATTAAAGATATTCCTGTTCAAACATGCATGATTTCAACTCACATCTTCAAATCAGAAATAAGCAAGGGTCTTTAGCTTGTTAAATTTATATTAAAATCATGAATGTTTATCCTGTTCTACTCCTACAAACCAGAAGCAAACACAAGACTCGCAGTACTGTTATTCGACCTCTCATCTGTTAGAACAACTTTTCTTTCTTATATGGCATACGTACACCTTGATAGGATTCAAACCATGTCTAGTATTTCTCATGTCTACTTCTCTCTCACAAATTAGATTTGATTCTCGAACATGTAGGGATCTATTACTAGTAGAAGTAATAGTACTGCTATTTCTAGTATACATAAATCTAGTTTCCTATTGTTATGGGTTTTCTACTTCATAAAGAAGTCAATAGGACAGGAATCAAACTCAAATCTCCCAACTAATTTAAGCACTCACTCAAATGTGCATGCCACTTTTCCTAAAATACTTCAAGGAAACAAGAAATACTTTTCCAGCTCGTTGTGACAAAATAACTTGAATAACTCATGGCTGTAGCTAGCTGGGACAACCCATCTCTCGAGTCTGGAATTCCCTTTCTATGTTGTGAGTCTGAGATAGAAAACATATAAAAAGTGGTTATCTATCCTCTAAGTGAGTCCTCTAGTTATAGTTAATTGAACTCCGAAAGTTATTATTCTCTATTGAAGGATAGTTTCCACAGAAGATTCACAGCAGTTGCAGATTTCGGGTAGACATAGATGAATGAGAGCTTATATGGCCAAAATAATTGTTTGAATAATATATTTAAAATGTTAAAATGAAAACATTTTAGTTTATATATTTGTATTTTGCTCAGTTTGGCCCTCCTCTAATTAATGTTTTTCTTTCAATATCCATCCTTAATATTTATTTCTTACTAGTGGTCCCCTAATTATTTAATCCAAGCTCCGGCCCTGAATAAAACATACTGTCAATGGAGCTCCATCCAATACTCATGGCACCTTAAGCTGATTATCTTTTGTAAAACTTAAGACTGAAATGCTTATAAAATTAATGATTTATATCATCTCTGAATTAGTCTTAAGCATCAAATATTCACATACATACATAGAGATGGCAAAATTACCTGGCCGAGGCCGGGTACCTGGATCCCCGGCCCGATATTGCTGGAGAATTGCCCAGATTTCTGGGGAGATTGGCCGGGGATGGGGAGAGGAATCCCAGGGAACGGCCAGGGCTGGGCAGGGGTCGGGGACTAGGCTTCTCGGCTGAGCCCCGGTCCGGAATAAATATAAAAATACATTTTATTTAATTTATTTAATTACGATACAAAGAAATCCGACACTCGACATCCGTCTATTTTCAAAGACATCGAGTGTCGAATGTGTTGGATGGTGCATCCAACACTTGATATTATCTATCTTAAAAGATATCGAGTGTCGGATGCATCATCAGACACTCGACACTTACATGTTGAGTCGTGTCGGATTCACAACCGACACTAGATATCAGTCTATTTTAGAAGACATTGAGTGTCGGATGATGCATTCGACACTCGACACTTACATGTCGAGTCGTGTCGGATTCACAACCGACATTCGATCTCAGTCTATTTTAGAAGACATCGAGTATTGAATGATGCATCTTCATCTGACACTCGACACTTATATGTCGAGTTGTGTCGAATACACAACCGACATTCGATATCAGTCTATTTAGAAGACATCGAGTGTCGAATGCATCATCTGACATTCGACACTTACATGTCAAGTCGTGTTGGATTCACAACCGACACTCAATATCTGTCTATTTTAGAAGATGTCGTCATCTGACACTCGACACTAAATGTTGAGTCATGTCGAGCTCTATCGAGCGCGTCGAGTTTTGTCGAGCGTTTTGGCAGGTTGCTTGTTTTAGTTTTTTTTTTTCCTTTTTGCATTATATTTAACTATAACATATCCGGGGAATTGAATTCCCCGGCCTCGGCCTGGCTCCGGAATTTCCGGGGAATTTTTCGGGGATGGGGATTGAAAACCCTTCCCAGGGCCGGGGCCGGGATTGAGGTCCCCGACCCGGCCCCGGGTTTTTGCCATCCCTGCACACACACACACACACACACATAAATATATATATATATATATATATATATATATATATATATATATATATATATATATGTATTATACATACCATATGAAAAGAGAAAATTTCAACATTACTATCCTACTATCAAACTGTCCACAAAATCAATCACAGAAGTGTCATAGATTACGTTAGTCAGCTGTCGGTCCACATTACTTTGACTATACCCATGATTCTGACATTACTTTGACTACCCATGATTCTGAATTTACTTTTTAACCCCTAATAAATTAAGAAATAATATTTAAGGTAATAAAAAATTAAAATTTTTATGGGTTAGACTATTTACACACAAAAAAAATGCTATGGACAACCACAATTTTTTAAGACATTATTACTAAATTGCCCATTGTGTAATTACCAATAAGAACAAAAAAAATAACTAACATAATATACTATCGCAGTGATGCTATACATATAAAATGGTATCCTAACTTTGTGTCTCAAGTGAAGTGGTTGGTGAAATGTCAATTGACAGTTAATTAATTTAACAAAGAGGTGTGACGTAGAAAATTACTTGTATTGATATATGAACAGTCACTTTACTTGGAAAACAAAGTTAGGATATCAATTTAGTACATATAACATTACTCTCACTAGTAGAAAAAGGACCTACGGCAACGTGCATTGCACGTTGCGAAAAGGCTTTCGCAACGTGCAGGCGCATGTTGCTGTTCTGCGTGTTGCGAAAAGTCCATGACTTTCCGCAACGTGCATTGCACGTTGCCGTAGGCCGTTTTGCTTGTTGCAGTTAAGGCTTTAGCAACGTGCATTGCACGTTGTTAAATAACAAGCAATTATGAACTTTTAGCAACGTGCAATGCATGTTGCTATTTATTAAATCGCAACGTGCATTGCACGTTGCTGTATCTTAAATGGCAACGTGCATTGCACGTTGCTGTAGCTGCAATGGCAACGTGCATTGCACGTTGCTGTATCTCAAATGGCAACGTGCAATGCACGTTGCCATATCTTACGTGACATCTTTTTGGCAACATGCAATGCACGTTGCCGTAGGTATAATGTATATTTTTTAATTAGATGCATATATATTTTTATAAATTTTTAGGGTAATTTGGGATGCTTGTAATATTTTATAACTAATACATAATAATAGAAATGATTACATTCAAGTTCACAATTATATATAACATCAAAGTGCACATTTAAATTAAAATTAATATCATTACAATACTAAAAGTTCAAGTATTGGAATTGAAAACAAGTAGCCTACATGAACAATAAGAAAATAACAAGTACTAGATGATTTGAGTGCTTGAAGTACCACAAATGAAACAACCATTAGAAATCAAAATGTCTTCTCCTCTTTAACACTTTCATCATCTTGAAGATTTTAATAAACACCACCAAGGCCTACACAAGAAAATATTAACAAATTAGTTATTTTAAACACAATATTACGCCAAGTTAAATTTATAAATAAAAATAGTTGTCATAACAATCTAAAGAAATTTTGGCAGAGTTTCATCTGTTTATTGGCCTTTCCCAAAAGTACATAACGTATCAAAAACACTTCTAATACCAAATCATTTTTATAGAACAACAATATAAGACCTTCAATCCTCGCCAAACCAAGCCAACTCAAAACAACATCCAAACAAAAGTCATTAGAAATTAGTAAAGTATAATATATATACTACCTTAATAGACGCGCATGAAAAAACAACTTCCACCTACAACACAAATAACATATAACAATGACACAACTTGTGGACTTAATATATTCATAAAGTAAAATAATTTTATAATTACAAGTTTATAAACACTTATGAAGTTAATTAAAAAAAATTATAAAGTATTACCTTATTTATATCAATTTGATGCTATTCTTAGGCCAAGCAACAGCACTTCCTACTGCTTGATCAAGATATTCAGCTTCATCAGTTGACCTATATAATTCAACATTACCTTTGTGTGCATGAACTATCCAAACTTTCCAACAATCCCTTCCTAAAGGCTTGTGATGTACTTTAGCCTTAGGATCTACACTTGCAATCTGCCCTTCAGCCACAATTTCATCTGGATCATCTGAATACCAATGCAATAAATGGCATCTCGTATTTTCACTTGGTATAATTTGTGGACCACTTTCTTGGAATGACTACATTTCATAAAAATTAGAATATTGTAATGAATAAGTATTATAAACTGTCATTTAAATATTTATTATAAATAGAATACAACTTGTTGAAAATTCCTTACTTGAGGGGTACACGCACGAGAGCTCATCATATCATCAACACTTTGATTATTCTATACAATTTAAATACTTAATTAGTTATATAAAACTATAAATCTTATTTTTCATTTGTAGTTACTTATAGAACAACTTACTTGACTCATTTTCAATAGCAAAGCACTCATTTGCTCCATCTTCTCCTCTAATGCCATAACTTTTTGGTTGTTGGCATGCATTTCACTTTCAAGTTGCTTTACTTTCCCACTAGATTGCATGTGTGCATCTACTTGAGATGGATTGACCCCAAATCCTTTTCCACGTACTCTTCCACGTTTCTCACCTCCATATACAAGTTTAATAGGGTCTTCTCGTATGTTGTTCATATCCATATGAACACTTGATTGTTGAACTTCTTCAATTTGTTTCTAGAAAAAAGAAATTGTTATTAGTAACCCCTATTTAAGTTATATTTGTAAGACAAGTTATACTTTTATTCAAGAAAAGTCATACCATTTTAGATCGAATTGATTCGTTTGCAGGTTGACCTTGTTTGTTTAAATGTGCTTCAATCCAAACATCCACTCTTGTTATCGATGTTTCATCTGAGCTTTTCTTTTTCTGTAAATGAAGAAATACATTAATAATTTAATGTAAGAAGTAAAACAATTATTATTCACAAATATTAAATATTACCATGTCATATTCTTTACGAGCATAACCCAATCTTCCCATTGTATGTATGTCCTCTTGATTGTTTCGTAATGCTTTCATCTTCTGACTGATTACCTGTAACACAATTACCATTAAACATGCTATTATTATAGAAATAAAAACATTAATATAAGAGACTATCTTATTATTGTTATCATACTTCAAATTGTGGAGACAATCTTTCTTTGACAAATGATTCCCATTCTCGATCTGAGGCAATGTTGCTGGGCCTTATAAGAGACAAAGCTCGTGTTTTGTTTTGTTCTTTATCAGCTTTCCTTATCTTTGCTGTTATTTCAGACTTGAATTGCCTCCAACGATCACCTATCTTTCGAAGTGTCCAATGTTTATGGATGTCTTCTACAATAAAGCGTTGCTGTACAATTTTATTGAGAAAAAGTTAAACTATGACATATCCATAATTAAAGAGGAAATGTGTAGTGCATTAAAACATATGTACCTTAATCAACATCCAAAGATCTTCTTTTTTTTTGGGGGAAACTTGACTCCAATCTCTAACAACGATAGGTATATGTTCTCGTGCCAAAACTCCAAGATAAGATACATATTTCTTTGAATTCTGACAAACAGGTTGACCTACATCATTGAACTCAACACTTAAACGTAATGCAGAAGTTTTGATCATGCCTAAAGTTGTTGGACCTCTTTTCTTCTGTGAGCCTTTATTTGCTGACTCAGCCATATGTACATCTTCATCATGTTCCTCTATCCTAATTCCTTCATTTCTTCCTTCAACAGCAGCTGCCATGACTGCATGACGTTCCTTTTGCAATCTTTTTTTAGCTTTCCTTGAGGACTATGTGGCAGCCATTCAGAGCATGTGTTTTGACGACAAATTGGACAAGCAAATTTTCCTTTGGTAGACCACCCAGACATGTTGGCATATGCTGGAAAATCATTGATTGTCCACATCAAAATAACTTTTAAGCTGAATAAAGATTCGGTAAATGCATCATACATTTCAACCCCATCTATCCATAATTTTTTTAAATCTTCAACTAATGGTGTCAAATAGACATCTATATCATTACCGGGTTGCTTTGGATCAGGGATCAATAAAGACAACATTAAGCTTTCCTTAGACATGCATATCCATGGAGGCAAGTTATAGATAACCATAATTACGGGCCAACAACTATAACTTGTGCTAAGATCTTGAAAAGGATTGAAACCATCGATAGCAAGACCAAATCTAATATTTCGAGGGTCCGTTGCAAATGATTGCCATTTCTTGTCAATTAACTCCCATGCAACCGAATCAACTGGATGTCTCATTTTACCATCTTTACTTTTATTACTTTGGTGCCATCTAAGTTGCTCTGCCATTTCAGGTACACCAAACTGTTGACTCAGGTATGGCAACCCAAGAGGGGGGGTGAATTGGGTTTTTATTTATCAAAACGGATTTAGAAAACTTTTCTTGAAAGATCAAAATTATATAACTCTTTCTTTGAGAATGAAGGTGAAGAAGATGAAATTAGAATTTTTCAAAGATGCAATCAAAAGAATAATAATGATGAACAATCACAAGTGCAAGTAAATGTAAAGAGGAAAGGGATAGAGAGAGTGCAAACTCAATTTACGTGGTTCGGCAAACCTTGCCTACGTCCACGGGCTCCTAGCTCCACGAGCTAGCTTTCCACTAAGTTGTAGAAATCTTTACAACTTGCTTGATGAACAACCTCACCAAGACTTTTTCTTCAACTCTTGATAACACCACACCAAGAGTTCTTCTTGATGAACACCTCACCAAGGCAACTTCCTTCAACTCTTGATAACACCACACCAAGAGTTCTTCTTGATGAACAACCTCACCAAGGCAACTTCCTTCAACCCTTGATAACACCACACCAAGAGTTCTTCTTGATGAACAACCTCACCAAGGCAACTTCCTTCAACTCTTGATAACACCACACCAAGAGTTCTTCTTGATGAACAACCTCACCAAGGAAAGAGTTCTCTCAAGGATAACTTTTATCCTTTACAAGAAGATCTCACTCTCACCACAATACAAGAACAAAGAAAATTTTTACAACAAAAGTACAACTCTCTTCAAAGAGTAGATAAAGAATATAAAAGCTCTCTAAACTTGATATTTCTCTTATTTGTGGCTTGATGGATGTTCTTCTCTTCACTACTGAATGCATGGGAGAAGGCTCCTTTTATAGGCAAATGGATGAACTTAATCAAGTGAAGACACCATCTCCAAATTTTCTGCCCACCATAAAAACGTAATCTTGTCTGCCATTTTTGTCAATGTTCCGTTTGAAATTTGAAAATCTTAAAAACATAAAAGATCTGCACATTTGAATAAGCTTTCCAACGCATCAAGAATCAAGTCATTTGGATATCTGTAGCTCAAGATATGGCCAAAAACCATTCGGTGCTCATGTGACTTGATTTTTCCTCCATGTGTCAGTCCACCGACTTGAATGATAATTCTGTCAGCCTTCCGTTTGAAATTTGAATTTCTTCAAAACATAAAAGATCTTCATATTTGAATAAGCTTTCCAAAACATTAAGATTCAAAGAATTTGGATATCTCTATCTTAAGATATGGTCAAAACACCATTCGATGCTCATGTGAGTTGATTTTTCTTCTCTGTGTCAGTCCACCGAATTGCATGTCAATTATGCTGGCCTTCTGTTTGAAATTTGAATTTTTGCAAAACATATGAAATGTTCTTCATTATGTCATCTTTCCAATTCCATAAGAATCAAGTCATTTTGATTTTTCTAGCTCAAGATATGTCCAAAGGAGTATTCGGTGCTCATGTCAGCTGCTTCCATTTGTCTTTCAACTTGCATGATGATTTGGACAACCTTGCACTTGAAATTTGAATTTCATTAAAACATATGAAATGTTATAAATTGAGTAAGCTTTCCAAAGGCTCAAGAATCACGTCATTTGGATATTTGTAGAGATATATATGACCAATTGATTGAACATTGCTCATGTGTCACATTCCTTGAGTCAATCCTTGTTCTTAAACTTTGGTGCCTTTAACATGTAGTCTTCTCCTTAGCTTCAACACTTCATTTTAATAAGCCTCTTCTTGATTTTAAAATTATTTCAATGATCTTACTCTTGCACATAAATAAACATGTTAGTAAATCTCAATTAATCAATGTGTATTGTTATCATCAAAATTATCATGTAGCCTTAGGGCTAACAATCTCCCCCTTTTTGATGATGACAAACCATTGATTGCTTTAAAATAATATCTAAATCAAGAATGAAAATAAAATCAAGAATAAATAAAAATTTGGCACTTGTTATGAATATAAGCAATCCAACCATTTCTCCCCCTTTTGTTATCATCAAAAAGATATAATCAAATTAATTACTCCCCCTAAATATATTCTCCCCCTTAACATATGCTACCATTCAAAAATTATCATATAAAAGCAAAATTAAGCATATCCAATATGTCTAATTCTTTTCTAATTATGCAAAATCTATCTTGACTAAGGGGTTTATTTGTTGAAAAAAAAATTTTTGTTTAAAAAAGTTCTCACTTGTTTTTCAAATTGACAAGCATCACAAATCTTGTTATTTTCAAATTTTATTCTTGGAAAACCATCAACTAAATCATTTTTAGAAGTTTTTAAAATTTTGTCCATGCTAGCATGACCTAACCTTCTATGCTATAACCAAGTATTATGATTAACAATGAAACAATTTTTCACATGATTATTAACATCAATATCAATTGTATAAATATTACCACATCTATTACCAACAAATAATGTCTTTTTGTTACTAACATCCTTAATCACACATCTATTATGCTCAAAAGTAACGAAATATCCCTTATCACAAAATTAACTAATGCTAATCAAATCATGTTTCAAACCATTAACAAGCAAAATATTTTCAATAATAAGTGAAAAAGGGTTACCAATATCACCATGTTCGATTACCCTTCCTTTGGCATTATCACCGAAGGTCACATATCCTCCTTTCTTCATGATTAGTCTTGAGAACTTGGAGGCATCTCCGGTCATATGCCTTGAGCATCCACTATCTAAGTACCACTTGTGTTTGCCACTCCTTTGTTTCTACAATCAACATTAAAAGAGCGACTTTTTGGTACCCAAATGTTCTTGGGTCCTTGGGGGTTAGTTATGGTACTTTTTGGAACCCATATTTGTTTCAAATTAGGATTTCTCTTAATATAGCAAGAATGCACTTTGTGTCCTTTTCTTCCACAATAAGTACATGAATGATTAGGATTATTCCTAGAAGATGCATGAACAAAATAATTTTTAAAATACTTTTGATTTTTATGAGTTTTATATCCTAACCTCTTTTATCAAAAACACACCTTTGGTTTTGTAACATAGAATTCAAATTTTTTGTGCTTTTTGTAAAACTATCAACAATATTTCTTAAGTCATTATTTTCCTTTTTCAAAATAACATTTTCTTTCTCTAATTTATCAAAATCCTTTTGTTTTAAAATCTCATTTTCAGTTTTTAAAAAATGCATTTGACTTTCCAAACTTTCAAAATCTTTTTGCTTTAAAATTTCATTTTCATTTTCTAAAGCTTCATTTATTTCCACCAACTCTTCTAATTGAGATAACATGATTTTTGACTTCTTTTTGAAAGCATTGATTTTTGAATTTTGTTTATCAACTTGCACATTTAAATTTTGAAATGCTTCAAGTAATTCATCATATGAAAGTTTAGGATCATAGTTTAGAATACTTATCTCATTTTCTCTTAAAGCATGAAGCACATGTTTGCCACTTTGCAATCTTCTTCTTCATTCTCCTTCAAGGTGATTTCATGAGTCATGAGAGAACCCATAAGTTCTTCTAATAGTAGTTTGGTGAGGTCCTTTGCTTCTTGAATTGCCGTCACCTTTGGCTCCCAAGATTTTGGTAGACACCTAAGAATCTTTCTCACCATTTCAACATTAGAATAAGATTTACCAAGAGATTTCAAACTATTAATAATATCCGTAAATCTAGTAAACATTTCAGAAATTGATTCATCCGATTTCATCTTAAAAAGCTCATAACTATGAACTAGCATACTAATTTTGGATTCTTTAACTTGACTAGTTCCTTCATGAGTTACTTCAAGTGTGTGCCATATTTCTTGTGCCGTAGAACAAGTAGATATTCTATTAAACTCATTTCTATCTAGAGCACAATATAACACATTCATAGCTTTAGCATTCAAACTCAATTTCTTTTTATCATCTTCACTAAACTCTTTAGGTTCTTTAAGCATGCATTCCCCATTTTCAATTTTGGTAGGAACAAAAGGTCCTTCCAAAACAATAGACCACAAATCATAATCAAAAGATTTCAAGAAAATACTCATTCTAGTTTTCCAATAAGAGTAATCACTTCCATTAAAAAATGGAGGTCTAGAGATAGAAAGTCCCTCAACATATGAAGTTGAATTAAAAGTTGCCATAGCTCAAAATCGGTTAAGATTTAAAAAAAAAATGAGCAACCTTGCTCTGATACCACTTGTTGACCCAGGTATGGCAACCCAAGAGGGGGGGTGAATTGGGTTTTTATTTATCAAAACGGATTTAGAAAACTTTTCTTGAAAGATCAAAATTATATAACTCTTTCTTTGAGAATGAAGGTGAAGAAGATGAAATTAGAATTTTTCAAAGATGCAATCAAAAGAATAATAATGATGAACAATCACAAGTGCAAGTAAATGTAAAGAGGAAGGGATAGAGAGAGTGCAAACTCAATTTACGTGGTTCGGCAAACCTTGCCTACGTCCACGGGCTCCTAGCTCCACGAGCTAAGCTTTCCACTAAGTTGTAAAATCTTTACAACTTGCTTGATGAACAACCTCACCAAGACTTTTTCTTCCAACTCTTGATAACACCACACCAAGAGTTCTTCTTGATGAACAACCTCACCCAGGCAACTTCCTTCAACCCTTGATAACACCACACCAAGAGTTCTTCTTGATGAACAACCTCACCAAGGCAACTTTCTTCAACTCTTAATAACACCACACCAAGAGTTCTTCTTGATGAACAACCTCACCAAGGCAACTTTCTTCAACTCTTGATAACACCACACCAAGAGTTCTTCTTGATGAACATCCTCACCAAGGCAACTTTCTTCAACTCTTGATAACACCACACCAAGAGTTCTTCTTGATGAACAACTTCACCAAGGAAAGAGTTCTCTCAAGGATAACTTTTATCCTTTACAAGAAGATCTCACTCTCACCACAATACAACAACAAAGAAAAATTTTACAACAAAAGTACAACTCTCTTCAAAGAGTAGATAAAGAATATAAAAGCTTTCTAAACTTGATATTTCTCTTATTTGTGGCTTGATGGATGTTCTTCTCTTCACTACTGAATGCATGGGAGAAGGGCTCCTTTTATAGGCAAATAGGATGAACTTAATCAAGTGAAGACACCATCTCCAAATTTTCTGCCCACCATAAAAATCGTAATCTTGTCTGCCATTTTTGTCAATGTTCCGTTTGAAATTTGAAAATCTTAAAAACATAAAAGATCTGCACATTTGAATAAGCTTTCCAACGCATCAAGAACCAAGTCATTTGGATATCTGTAGCTCAAGATATGGCCAAATCACCATTCGGTGCTCAAGTGACTTGATTTTTCTTCCATGTGTCTGTCCACTGACTTGAATGATAATTCTGTCAGCCTTCCATTTGAAATTTGAATTTCTTCAAAACATAAAAGATCTTCATATTTTAATAAGCTTTCCAAAACATTAAGATTCAAAGAATTTGGATATCTCTATCTTAAGATATGGTCAAAACACCATTCGATGCTCATGTGAGTTGATTTTTCTTCTCTGTGTCAGTCCACCGAATTGCATGTCAATTATGCCGGCCTTCTGTTTGAAATTTGAATTTTTTCAAAACATATGAAATGTTCTTCATTATGTCATCTTTCCAATGCCATAAGAATCAAGTCATTTTGATTTTTCTAGCTCAAGATATGTCCAAAGGAGTATTCGGTGTTCATGTCAGCTGCTTCCATTTGTCTTTCAACTTGCATGATGATTTGGACAACCTTGCACTTGAAATTTGAATTTCATTAAAGCATATGAAATGTTATAAATTGAGTAGCTTTCCAAAGGCTCAAGAATCACGTCATTTGGATATTTGTAGAGATATATATGACCAATTGATTGAACATTGTTTATGTGTCACATTCCTTGAGTCAATCCTTGTTCTTAAACTTTGGTGCCTTTAACATGTAGTCTTCTCCTTAGCTTCAACACTTCATTTTAAATAAGCCTCTTCTTGATTTTAAAATTATTTCAATGATCTTACTCTTGCACATAAATAAACATGTTAGTAAATCTCAATTAATCAATGTGTATTGTTATCATCAAAATTATCATGTAGTCTTAGGGCTAACACAAACATCCTTTTAAGTCTTGGAATTATTGGAAAATAACGCAAGACTTTTGCAGGAACTCCTTCTTGGAGCCTTTTTGTCAGTTGATTAACTTTCCAACGAGAAGAACCACATTTGGGACACATTTTCTTGCTCCAACTCATTTCTAAATAGGCAACAATCATTTATACAAGCATCAATTTTCTCATACCTAAGATCAAATGCCTTAAGTGCCTTTTTGGTTGCATAAAATGATATTGGAAGTTTATTTTCAGCCGGTAACATATCATGGATAAGTTGAAGCAATTCATCGAAACAAGCATTAGATAGAACATGTGTAACTTTGAGCTTGAATAATGCAACAGTAGCTGACATTTTTGAATACTTTGTACAACCATGCCACAAAGGAGTTTCGGCATCTTTAATTAATTTTGTAAGCTCTTCTTTGCTTGTTTCACTATCATTATGTGAAATATTTCCTTCTTCAAAACCCATATGATCCCTATACATCCTAAAGGTATCCATCATTTCAATATCTTCATCTTGCATGGATGTACTATAACTCTCTCCATGAAGGACCCATATAGTATAAGTAGGATCCATTCCTTTGATAACTAAGTGCTCATACACTATGTTAAAGTGATGGCGTTGCACATTCTTACATTGTTTGCAAGGGCACACTATAATGTCCAAGTTTCCCGAATTTTCACGAGCCATGTTAACAAAATTTTAGTGCCCCTTTCCTATACTCCTCCGAACATCTACAAGTAACATGACATAATACCTTAAACTTAGTTTAACATTTTTTTAATGAATTAACTAAATTTAATGAATTGTTTGAAAGAGGAAAAAACCTTGATTGGTGTATCCATTGTTTATCCATCTCCAACACCTAATTTATCAAAACTTGGTTATATATACAATTATATCACTTGCTTCATCTATATATACTTATAAGCACTTGCTATAAGAATGAAATAGTGCAAGCATCTAGGTGTGCTATTATATCAAGTTATATTATATTAAATTTGTAAAACATAAAAGTTATAAAGAGAGTATAAATTAAAAAATAAAGAACCAAGGTTCAAATGTGAATTATTTTTATGATTTAATGACTTAGTTGAATTAAATAAATTTAGACATAAAATGATCCATCACATTTTGCATGTTAGTTATAAAGACAGTATAAATTAAAAAATAAAGAATAACTAAGGTTCATATGTGAATTATTTTGATGATTTAAGACTTAGTTGAATTAAATAAATTTAGATACAAAGTGGTCGATCACATTTTGCATGTTACTATTTATTTGTAGATCTAATGATTCATCATCTTCCACTTTAGATTCACTTTATAATTATATTAGTTTTAATATCTTACGAGTTAGCTAACTTGCTTTGTTATTTTATAATATATGATTATAATGCTATCTTAATTATATTAGTTATAATATAAAATTATATTAGCTTACTATATTAGTTTGTAATATATTAGTCTTAGTATCTTACGGGTTAGCTAACTTGCTTTGTTATTTTATAATATATGATTATCATAGTATCTTAATTATATTAGCTTATAATATATTAGTTTTAAAACATTATGGACGTAGAATTAGCTTGCTTTTTTACTTGTATTTTAAAAATAAAACTCATGATCTGATGCAGTCTTCATTACTTACTAATCCAAATAAAAGAGTAGTACCATCCAGTTGGGAAGTTACGGGATATTATAAGGTTTGATACAATAATATATAGCTTTTAATTATTAGTTAGCTAATGATTAGCCAATAAGGTACAATTACATGCAGCTAGTTAGGCTTCTTGTATTATAGCTAACTTATTTTATTAATTATTTCATTTGTTATCTTATCTTATAGTTTTTTGTTTATGTAGTGCTCCACCACTTGTCACATTTAAGACTACTTTATAAAAGATTGAAGATGAGAATGATTTGTTGGATTTTTAAATATCAATATGTTGTTCATATATGACTTTACAAGAGTTGGAACAAAATTTATTTGCGTGTATATGTTTTATTATTAATATTTGAGCTGGAACAATTTAAAAAAAAAAAATCTGTCGTGTAGAAATAGCTTCAAAGATAATAGAATTCATACTTGTTTACTAAGAGGTTACTTGTTTACTTCTAATACATTCTTTGCACATTCTTTGGTTTATACTTGCTTCTACTTTATTTTTTTTAAATATTATATATACATTCTTTCTTATAAAGTTTTTGTTGTTATAAAGTGGTCCAGTACTTATTACCTTTTTCTTTTATTAATGTAAAGAATCTAAACTTTATAGAAGAACTCCATTTTTATATAATTAACGTAATTTCTTGTTCACATTGGACTTTATTACTTAATTAAAGTTATTGATGGTCCCAACTGATTTTAATATTCTTTTTGGTTGTTTGTCATAACACAACAAAAATAGTTTGTATAAGACCCACACGGCTTCCTTTATTGAAAAGTAATGACAACTTTCATTTCAGCAAAAAGTAAGCATATAACAAACCATCAAAGTTCAAATTCCCCAGCATGCAGACTTTAGGAAACAAACCATGACTTTATTATATTATATAATTAAGAATATCCTAAAGTTGCCAAAGCATTATCTATATTATATTATTAATATATACAGCATGATCAGCAAAGCATGCAATAGGTTGTACAGCATGCAGACACACAACAAAGCATGCAATACGTTATAAACACAGCTTCAAAGTGTCTTGATGAACCAACCTGGGCTTCCTTGCTCTGCTTCTTTCTACCTCTTCAAAGGTCTTGGCTTCTCCGCAACTTTGCTTACACTGGCAGGTGATGTGAGAGAACAACATCAATAAGTTTTGTTCTACAAACACTTATTTAGCTAGGTCTCAATGAAAATCAATTTCAATTTATAAGTAAAAGTAAACAATTAATTACGTTGCATTCAATTCATTTAAATCTATTGCGCTCTCTCTCTCTCTTTTTCTGTTAACATTAGGTGAGTCGCCCTCTTCCCCACTATATATATGGGAACAGGACTTCATTTTGAATGACAGCTTAGCCATAGCCACTGATATAGTCTAAGCCAACAGCTTCAACTTAAGAAGAAATGAATAAAAATTTCTTACATTTGAGCAATAATACATTGGCTGGTAAACGGAAAAATCTAATTATTCATTCATTCCTAGTAGCAACATATATAATATTTAGTACTTATTGTGGCTTTCAAAAAGAAAAAGCTTAATAATACATTACAAGTAACATTAGGTAAAACTTTTTATTGCATCATCCAAACATTGCCTTTTCGAATTAGAAAGGGATAACAACGTCCTGGCTGCCTCTGTTCCTGCCTTGATACTTGACATCACTTATATGAATTAATATTTTATTACATGTACTCTTGTGGTGTCTTATTAAAAATTGACTTGTGTTAAACTTGTAAACAGGCCAAACTACATCGTGCTTCAAGTGATGAGAGGACTGATATATAAAATTTTTTTAATTTCAGTTTACAACTTACGACTTAAGGAGAAGACACGGACAGAAAAGGAGTATGTTGAGCCGAATATTTTCAAGCTTTTAGCTCCTTGTGCCACCTAAAGTAGATTCTTCACCATCTAAAAGATTAAGGATGGTGGTCCAAGATCATCCCAGTACAGCTGTAAAGAAATCCCTGAAAAAAAAAAGACAGAGCTTTTATTTATTTTACATAATCAAAGTCTCTCCCATCGACAAGAAGAGAAGAGAAGAGAGTGCCCCATACAAAACGACCACTCAACACTATTGATCACAACTGAAAAACTTACCCGCACACAAGAACGAAGCATCAAAATTAGATATGAATGAAAACCTAATTGAAAGACATTTTACTTGATTTCTACAAGTTTCATACCGTCTAGTGCCTTCCACTTGATTTGTTGGTTATTAATGTTGAAATTCGGTGACCGGAATCGTGAGCTAAGGTGGTGACTGAATTTGAGTTGCTGAGCGTTGGAGGAGTCCAAAGAAGAATGCGGTTTTGGCTTTACGGTGGGAAGAACAAGCAAGTTTTAAGTTAACCCTTTCAAGCTAAAACGACGGCGTTTTTGTTCTCTCTTATTAAAAAAATAATAATAAGAAGTACCAAAACGACGTCGTTTTGATTGCCTTTTTAATTTTCATTTCTAAAGAGCCACTGTTTCACTATATGAAGAGAAGAAGTATGAAAATGATGTAGTTTTCAATGCCCATTGTATCTTTTTCCACATTTAAATTCTTATATACCTTTTAATTTAAATTTTTACTAAGCCACTATTTCAATATGAAATTATATTATGAAAGAGTACTCTTTTTTATATATTTCTTATTCATAAGGTTCTTTTAAATAAATATTAATTCATTTATTTAACTTACAAATTTTATATAAAATAATTTATTTATTTCTTTAAATTTTTTAGTTTTTAATATTATATCTTAATGAATTTAAATTTATTATCTCTTATTTAATAAAACATCAATTATATGTTATTAATTTTAAACTTTTATATATTATTATATTTTGTGAATTAATATATAAATTAATTAATAATTTAATTTACTCATAAGTTGAGGTTTTTGCAACGTGCAAGTCATGCACGTTGTGAAAGCCTAGTTTTGGCAACGTGCACATGGTGCACGTTGCTAAAACTTGGTTTCCGCAACGTTCATTTGTTGCACGTTGATAAAAGGTAGATTTCGCAACGTACACATTGTGCATGTTGCGAAATACCTGTTGCCGTAGGTCCTTTTTCTTCTAGTGTCTATACTATAGATACAAGTTAGCACACCTATTATAACGCAAATCTAACTTTTTCATTATATTTATGAGAAAATAAAACAGAATATCGGGTTACAAGGATTTAAAAAAAAAAAATTTAGCATCAATTTTGTCGATAATGAGAAGAAAATAAGGATGCAAAATTGCAGTAAGTTTTTATTTGATAAATGCAGAGTGGTCCGCTGGCCATTGGCTTTTGAAGTTTGAAAATGAGTACAACTTTTGTTGACGAGATTTTTGTTATTCATTAATGGCATTTGAATTGGGGATTGAGTCTAAAGCCATAACAATGATCTTTGTTGGATTTGGGATGGAAACCTTTGTACAGTCAAGAAAGAGGTGCCATCTTGGACTTTATTCAACAGCAGGCAGATGGAAAGAGAAGCAACATCCGTTTTTTAAATGGGTGCATCGAGTAAATTAAAGTGAATTAAAAAAAATTATTGGAAGCAACATTCCCATGACACTGCAACCTGCCCCCTCCGTGCAACCAGTTGCTGCGGAGATTGCCACAGCGATTGTGATTCGTCTTTGGTTTTGTTGAACAAACTAGAGTGCAAAACTCTAATTTTATGGGTAAATGAACAAACAAAATAAATTATTTGTATTATAACCACACCAAATCTTACTACAACACTTCTCTCAATTTGAAGAAGAAAAACACCAAAATAAATACTCAAAAGAAAGAACTAATATTTTCTTTTATTCTAGGATTCTTGGATCCTTAGAATTCTTAGATGTTTGGATACTTAAAACTCAAACACAAGAGGACTATTTATAATTTACAAAAAGTAACCATAGCCACACAAAAGAAAACTAAATCTACACCCCACAAGTGTAACTCATACTACATAAATAAACTTTTAATACTTACTACACAAGTGTAACTCACACAATATAAATAAATATTTAACACACATCATACAAATCTTGAACTTAGGCTTTGCAATGGACTTCAATGTAAATTGGACTTGGACCATGAAATGGGATGGGGTTGATTTCTTAATGGGTTTTGCTTGTTTTATTTTTTCATCCTTACCTTTATTAGCTTACTTCTGGTTTTTGTGGGTTTTCCAATTCTATTTAACTAATTCAAGTTTCTGTAACTTATAATAAATTTGTTTTTCAACAACTATATAAGCTTACCTTCTATGAAGAGGAAGATAAATTTCATGAATTTACAAGCCACCCAACTAAAATATCGTTTTTTGCCCTTCCTGAGTTACTGATTTCAAACGTTAATAGAAGTAGGGGTGGGTGATGATATTCATCCGAAAAAGAATTCAATTCAATAAGAAGTTTATAAAGTCAATTTATCAAATATATGTATATATACACGTACTAAAAAGAAACAAAAAAGAGAATAACATAGGAAACAAAGATATATACCTAGTGAATCTCCAACGTAAAAGGTGGAAGAAGCCGACCATTCTTCTAGATTGGCGTCAAGGCTCCTACGAGATTCTCCACCCACCTCGTGGATTGTTTGAGCAGAGGCACAGCTGAGCCCAAGAGAGTTAAAAAAGTGCACTGGCTATCATCTTAAACATCTCCACTTCCAATGCTGAAATCATTGTCATATAGGAGTCAATTTTCCCTACAATCAACAAAAAGCTGTGGACCCGTCGGGTTGAAGTGCAGAAGAATGAACAGAAAATGAAATTTTTATACAAGAATTATAAACAAATTAGTATATAATTTAACAAAATTTGTACGCTGAATAGATAAGTTTCCTGATTAGAAAATATGACACATAACAACATCCAGAACTTGACACACTCTTGTATGAAAATCCGGATAGGATCGATGAAGAACGGTAGGTACGCTGGGATTTACGTGCAACACACTCACCTTCTTGTTGCTTATGCCTCTTGCACGTGGGCCTACTAGCCAGAGAAATATGATGATTATTATTATTATTATTTTCACTTATAAATACTTTCAACTGTGTATAGCACACTCTCTAACACCAAAAAAAAAAATCCTTTCAACTCATGGAAACTTTCTGATGGAAAACAGGAAAGAGATAAGAAGAAGCAAAAGACAAACCAGAGACAGTTAGAGAACAATAGCAGCTAAAGGTAGAAGAAAGAAAGCGGTTGAAAATGAAGTAGGGTTGGTGGGTTTCTATAGATAATAAGTTTGGAAATGAATTGTCAGAGAGAGTCTGTGGTGATATAGAGTACGTGATCAGTACGTGCATTGATGTGATATACTCTGGTTGGTTGGGCTGTATTGCCTACAGAGCCTCTCGAATTGTCAAATGCCCATGCATATAGACAAAACAAGACTGAGAGGATTACACGGCCCATTAGCTATGTTTTTTAGGGAATAGCTAGAATACAGCTGTCGGACTGGTACTTCAGTGACTGTTCACTACTGTAGCGGAACTGTATCAAGGGCAGCTTGATGGATGACACATGGTAGCAAATAGCAGAAAAGACAAGAAACGAACAAACCCTACAACCAGTTTCAACAACCGGTAATGTTCCTGCCCATATGCTACAGTACTCTTGCCAATTTTATATTATTATTTAAATCAATTTATAGAAAAATAACTGTTAATATTTATAAAATTGACCATCAACAATTTCGTGTAAGAGACATAAATTGCAAATAAACGTAAACCTTAAATAAAAATTGTAAACTAAGTTACTGTTCACAACAAGAGAGACAAAACAAAAATTTTTCAAAAGAAACAAACCAATTGTATAAAAATGATAAACTTGCATATAAAAGTAGTAAATGGCTCTAAAAAATCGTAAATGCACTATTTCATTTGACCTTTTTTCTAGCCAAAATTACTATTTAATTATGGAAAAATTACCCTTATCAATGTTTTGTAAAAGTCATACACGACATATAAAAGTCATAAATCAATATATAAATATCATGAACTTTAAATAAAAGTTCGAAAACAATATTACTATTCACAACAAGGGGGACTTGAAAGCCGTATACAAGTAAGTAAAAGTTAAAAAATTGCACGTTATAAATGACTTGTAAAAAGTCATAAATGCACTATTTAGTCACACCTTTTTTTAACCAAAATTACTGTTCAAATCTTTAAAAAATGACCCTTAGCAATCTTGTGTAAAAATCATAAATGACTTATAATATTTTACACCAATATTAAAAATAATAAATCTTAAGTAAAAAATTGTAAATAAAGTTACTTTTTATTGAAGAGGGACAAAACTAATATTTTAGAGAGCGGTCGAGTACGTCAAAGCGGTAAAGTTACGCGTAAAAGTAGAAAAAGACCTGTAAAAAGTTGTAAATAAACCGTTCCGTTCAACCTTTTTGTAGCCTTAGTCACTGTTTATATTTGGAAAAAGTTACTATTCATTTAGTGGAAAATTCGCAAACCGCGAACAAAAGCCCTAAACCAAGGAATTTCCTTCATCAATGGAAATCTAATCTTTACCCTTATCCCAGCCACTGGCCACCAGCCTTCTCCCTTGTATCACATCAAACCCTTAAATGGAAACCAACGCATTCACCAACTACACTTGCTCCCTATCGGCATCGTTTTCCAATCTTCGTCACTGAAAGTACAACATAAAAAAGAACCCAAACTATCTCTCTTTGTTCACGATCATCTAAACCAGCATGTGTTCGCGATTCTGCGACCTTCCAATCCCATGTATCCTCCCACTCACATCAAACCTAAACCAACCCATTTTAAATATAACCACAGTAAATCGTTTGAAGGAGGTACCTTCATAACTATTCCCTCTGATAATATGGACGGGGTCTAATCATTTCTCGTATTGACCGGAAAAGGTTGTATCGTTCACATATCCAGAAATCAGGGTCCGGTAAGCGAGGTATTTGTGGTAATAATATCGTTTTCTCAGCCCAGTCCCTCTCGCCACTTCCTCCACCTCGTGCCCAAGTCCGTGGCCATATATGTGGGTGTGTTTTATATGTTTCTCAATGCGTGATATGTGCGTTCATTTGTGATTTGTAATGGAGTCTTTTCGGAGATTTCACCTTTGCCCCTTCCTTAGAAATTATGACATCAAGTCTTTGGGTTTTTTGAGGTATTGCAATGGTCATTTGGGGTTTTCAATTGGGTTTCCATTGGTTCAGGGTAGAGGTCAGTTGCTGTTTTGCAGTTATTGGTCTGTGTGTTATTTTTATATTTGGTGTTCTGGATTATGGAACTTGAGTTTTAATCATTTAATGAGTGTTATTGATGTAATGTTGTGTCTGAATTGGAAATTCAGTGTACAAAATTCCATGGTGTTGTTGTTTCTGATAAATTCGTCAGAATAATTATTCGAGCTATGACACAGCAACACAAGGGTTTACGCATGCCATATATCAGAGGACGAACAATATTATATCTTGCTGATTCTTCATCTCATGCTGCTTAAACTCCCCTTTTTGAAGATGGAGGTACTACTACATTAAACTCTATGATATGGCTTTGGTTTACGAAGTTATCTTGTTACTTAAATATTTGTCTGTACCTCCTCCTATGCTCGGACAATTTAGTTATTAATTTGAGTTGATAAGTTCGGGTAGATGCTGTGATATGTCCAGGAACTGAAGATAATTTTGGATTAATTTCCAAGGCAGGGATTATGGCAAGCAAAACTCTTTTGCGCAGCAGTGCATTGCACATATACATACGGCTTGTGGTCACTGGTTCACATGTTAAAGATCGATATGAGCATGGATGCCTTGATATAACATTTATATATTATTTTTGACCTCCTCGTTGCATCCACTTCTGTATGTTTGGTTTTTCATTTTATTTATTTAATTGCAGAAATAAGAAAAAAAAAAGTTTGAAGCATCAGATTATTATTCATTTCTCTTCCTCCACTCATTCCTCTGCTCTTAGAGATGACAACCTGGAGTTATTATTATTATTTTTTCCCTTTTCCCCATATTCCAACTTTCAACCGTAACCATATTATGGAGTGATAATAGCCTGGAGTTGGTTGAGGATTTCAGTTGTTTTTGTTTATCCCTACAGTCACATTGTTTCATGCTTCATTCTCTAACCTTAAGAATATTATGGAGTAACTGATATGTTGTATCTCACTATGTTTGAGCATTATTTCTTCATCTAATTAGTGTTATGTGAATTGCTTATTACAAAGAAGAATTGGATTGAACCCATACATTCTCGTAAGAACTCTGCTCAAATAACAACCTCTGGGGACTTCTTTTGTTCAGACTTCTTATCATTCTTTTAGAGACGTATACATGCTCTAGCTTTTCCTCGTAAAATTTATGAACACATCAGTTATTGCCTCTAAAATTATTAGGTTGTCAGATTAGCATAGGTTTTTGAGGCAGAACCTTTTCAAAATTTAGGATTCTTATGTTTGCTTAATTTATCGGTTTTTTTTAATGAAGAAGATTAACATGTATTATTCGTTCCTTTGATTTTACATCATTTTAGGAAATTCTTCTTTGACGTAAGAATCAGCCAGTTCTTTTTGATAACAAGACAAAGCACGAAGCTATGAAATATGAGCAAGTTAGGTAGCTCCTCTCTCTTGTTAACATGGTTAAGAATCGGCAAGTTATTTTCCATAACAAGACTAAGGATGAGACTAAGAAATCCGATGAAGTTATGCAGCTCCTTTCTGTTGTTAACATGGTCATAGCCCAAAATGGTGGGCAGCTGTACACAGATGCAATTTTTTGAGTTGAAGGTTTGTTTATAGTAAGTGTAATGATCTGGTACTTATTGAGATCCCATGTAGATATAAATTGATCTCCTATAAAAGTCTGTGTGATTATTGTTTTAGGATACAATTAAAATTTTTGTTCATTGGGAAGCCTTTTACTTGTTTTGCTAATATAAGTTTAAGTCTGTGGTGAGGATGAAACCATTAACCGTGTAATTTGGGTAACTTACAAATTGCTCAATCAAGTACACATGTTTAAACTTGGGCCTGATATGAGCACAAAATGTATATGTTGAAAATTGCGGACGGCAAACTTTTAGTAGGAACATCTTTATTTTCTATGCTCCCTGTGTACTGACTTACACATTGGATTGCTTGCTTGTCATTTTCCATGGCTTTTTCCTCATAATTTATTGTTTGATTTTGTTGTTTCGACTATATTATGATGTTAATAGTGTCAATTAAATGCGAGAAGGGTCTGTTTGTTGGATTGCAACGTTATTGTCGCAACTTAAACACAGCAAGTTTTCAAAGATTTAATGAAAGCATTGTTCTAAAAATTTATATTTCTCAGGTTGGAGATGCAGCTATTCTAAATCCACTAACCGATGGGTAATTATACAAGGCAGAGTATAGGGCATACATCTAATTTTCAACTAAAAACTTAACAACCAGGTAATTTTCTCTAAAAACAAAACATCAGAGTTCACTTGGTGCATCAATCGGTCTTCCCTTAGCTGGAGATTTACTTCAACGCCTAAGTTGAGCCTAGGTTTTACTTATTCCAGAAGGCCACCTCTTCAATTTCACTGCATATGAAATATGATTAGGATACAGCAAATTCTCCAGTTGTCATGGAGACAACACTGGAGCATCCGTAATCCCGGAGTCGGCCTTCTTCGATCAAGATAAATCACGAATTACCCTCCCCCTTACCACTGTAGTAACAAATCAAGGTTAATTTTAAGGAGCTATCAAGGACATCTTAAGATAGACCGGTAAAGAATACGTAAGGGGTAGATTCTCTTACCATCCAATTAGGCTGCTGCTGATAATGATATCCTTGCTCATAAAGAATCATAACACAAGCCTGTGATTATGACATTCGTAAAAAATATTGATTTGGATCAAATTCTTCAAGCTGTTTCTTGAAATGTTCAGCCATCTTAACTTCCTCTTCTTTCCCTGGGGCTATGATTCTTCCGGTCAACCTCTCAGCAATGTTCAGCAAGCCTGCCATAACTAGCAAACGATTCCATGCCTTTGCATACATCTTTACTATAAATGTTTCATCCGATCAATTGGGTTATTTACTCTAAAGAATGATATGTCAGGAATAAGTCGACAATTCCAGGTTCCTCAGCTAACACTCCGAAACGCATCAACATCATCTTGACTGTATGCTTCAGACTGCTGAGCAGTTGATGGTCGGCTAGCAGATAAAAATTCCACAAATAATCCTAACAGATGAGGGCAACATATTAGCGGTGATGAAAATAACACAAATAAGCATAGTAATCTAAATGTAAGCTTGGATTTTAAAATTAGCTTTCCGGGAATATGTGCCCAATCGATTCGTCCTCATTTCTAGTTTTGAGCATCCTGTTTCACATGTACTGGTTTAAATTAATATCATGCTCTGTAACTAGTGGATATGATAACCAGAGCTAGTGGAAGCTATCCCTTTGTTGAAATTGTTTAAATTCATTTGCTAATAAAAAAAAAAAAGAAAAAGACAGAGATCAGCATGAAAATATGATAAGATAGCTCTTCGAATTAGAAACGTAAATCAGATCATATGGACACTAATAATTTGGAGACCCTTAAAAAATGAAAACAAAGAATTACCTTGCTAACTAGGGTGTTGCCAACGTTACGGTTGTTGAAAACAACAAAAGGGATCTGTGTAATCAGAAAACAACTTTAATGGACCCGATTAGAAAATAAAGAGCACTCACGATTCTTCTTTCGATAACAATAATAAAAACAAAGATAGAGAGAGAAGGAACCTCCACAATCGACATTCGTACAAAAAAGAGGAAGAAAAATGAATTCAGTTTTGCTGCTGCCGTGTCTTTTGAATCTCATGAAATCAGCACTCGATTTCCACAACTAATGAAAGAATGACATTAATATGAAATTGAGAGGATGTGGAGCTTAGTTGTGGTTGCAGTTTCAGGCTGGGAAATTCCTCTCCCTGCATGTTGTGCTGTCTGGAGGAAATAGGCTTGGGATTCGAAACTTGAAAGGGTTTGTGATGAGGTGGCAATTCAACTACAAGCATTAGGAAAGTGGGAGGGAGTGAAATAGAAACACAGAGAAAATTTTTGGGGGAGCGGGAATGCAGCGCGCTTCTAACTCCTTCAACGTCCATCTTGTCTTTCAAGTTTTTCTTCCTTTTTTTTTTTTTTTTTTGTTTTACTGCCATTTTATGGAATATAGTCATTTTATATTTTTTATAAATAAATTAACCGATTTTATATTTTTTATAAATGAATAAACTCAATTTAAACAATTATAAAATAAAAATTTAAAAAGTATAGATTAAGTTAAACACTATTATGCCTCATTCAATATTATCCATTTAATTTAGTCACAAATATAAAAATAATTTTAAATTGAATTAATTTGTATGACTTAATTATTTTGAAAATTTATATATAAATTTAGTACTTATTTTTATTTTTATTATTGATATCAAATCTTGTTAAACATATTTCTTCTAGATGCATAACAAAAAAAAAAAAAAGATACACATAGTGTGTGTGTGTGTATATATATAAATGTATGTGTGTATGTGTATATATATATAGTGAAATAAAATAAAGATACGCTTAAGATATATGAAAGATATAATATAAATTATATTTTTAAGTTCATGGGACACTTAATCGTACAATTATATTTATATGATATTGATCTCATTATAATTTATGCTTGTAAAAATTGTGTATATTATAAGTTCATAACTCGAAAAAAAATATATTAATAGTATATAATGTGATCTTAATTATAATTACACTAAAACTGTTTACTCTAAGAACAATAATACCAAAAATAGCAATTGAAGTCATGGACAATATTAGACAATATAAAATTTATTTAATTTATTCCTATTTCTATTTTTATAGCCTACGTAACAAAAACTTTCATGTGCACTAACCCACTTTGTAATAATCTTAACATAGTTTTCTAATTATGTCAACCATTTATTACATCATTTCTGCACTCTAAAAATTGCCCAAAATTGTACGATTGATGTAATCTATAGTTGTAAATTTATTACATTTTGTAAATGATATAATGTTATGATTAATTAGTATTATTTATACTACAGTTGTACTGGCAATTAATTACCTAGGTGCTGAAGTTAATTTTATTACTATATATAATGTAATTGACATGTAATAAACTATTAAAAAAGAATTATAATAGAGAGAGATTAATAATTTAATATAGAAAATTAAATCTTGCCATATGTAATTTGATTGATTAGTAATTTACTTAGTAATTTAATTTCACAACATACTAAAATGAAAAGAATTAGTTTAATTAACATAATCAATATTTTAATAAAATTTAAATTAAATTACTTTTACTATTTTAGTATATAATATATACTACATGTAATAAAATAATTAAATAACTTTCACATTTACTTGATTTTATGCAATTTTATCATAATGTGAATTAATATATACAATTAATTTATGCATAAGTATCTTAATTGATGTTAATCTTATCCCAAAATGTAAAGGCTCATTGGTATTCAATTTAGTAGTAAATCAACAGTAAAATACAACTTCTTCTATATGGATTTAAGAGTCAAATTGAAGAGCTTGTATACATACATACATACATACATACATATATACATACATATATATATATATATATATTACTTATAATTATTTTAACCGATCAATTTAGTG
This sequence comes from Boswellia sacra, assembly GCA_013180625.2. NCBI lineage: Eukaryota > Viridiplantae > Streptophyta > Magnoliopsida > Sapindales > Burseraceae > Boswellia > Boswellia sacra. Next base: position 233,044 of record SNVD02011092.1, read on the forward strand.
ATTTGAGTATTTGATAAATTTATTTATTTAGATATTATTTTATATTTAATTATGTAATCATATTTTAAAGAAAATAAAAGTGGATAGTAATATATGAAGCAATCAAATGGTTTATTTATTATTTGAAGTTTGAATTTTATTTATTGTCATACATTTTTTTCTTGCAGGTGTTTATTTTTCCAACTTAGGTTTGCTTCTTAGCTAATTATACATAAACATATTATGAGAGTACTCAGTATAATCATAATTTTTTTGCTTATAATTCTTTCAACTACAATTATCATTATGTTAAACCAAATTATTTATATTTAAATATACATCTATTTAATGACAAGAATAAAATATAACTAATTAATTGTAATAATATAAATTAAAAAGGTTAATTACTATAATGACATGATTGAAAATTATAAATTAAATTATAAATTAATTTATTAAAAATAAATTAAGGACATAAACTCTTAAATACTTATTTTATTTTTAACTAAATATTTCTTTGATTTAGTAATTAATAATTATTTTTATTTATAATTTTTGAATACTTAAACTTATAATTTTGATTACTCTAGTAATCATTTACTATATAATAATTGATGGAGTAATAAAATCAATAGCTTTTTATTTTTAATTTTTAAATATAGAGTAATTTATTATTTTTGGTTCACACAATGTATATATGACCAAGTAGTAATGCCTTGCTGACGGTCTGCCATCTATTATTTTTAGATAAAGTTATCAAAATATTAAACTTAAGTTTATTGTTGTAGGCTAGTGCCTTGCTGATGGTGTCCCATATATTATTTATGTATATTTTTATATATACATTTAACTCTTATACTAAGTATTACTTTATATATACGATATATTTATAACGAAGTGAAGCATATGGTCTTGATTTTAATTTCTAATTAAGAAGTATCAACCAATTATTAATTTTAAATTAATTCAATATAATTGTAAAAAAATTTTAAAATATGTATATGATATCAATGTTAATCTTGTTTAGCCGAATCTTATAAAATCAAAATTTATAAATTAATATATCTTTTTCATTTTCGTATAATTATCTAAATTGAAATCAACACAATTCAAATAAAATTTATATATTGAGTTTGATTGAATACTAAGTTACTAATAATCAATTAATATTATACTTTAATTTACATAATTATCTAAATTAGTGTCAATGTAAGCCTACATTCTTGTAAGTAAGTTAATAATTATCAATTAATATTATACTTTAATTTACATAATTATTTGAATTAATGTCAATGTAAGCTTATATTCTATACAAAGTGTACATATTTGTTATCAAATTAGTAAAATATATTTTTATCTGAGAACGAATTATTTCTGACCTAAAGCATTGACGAAGAATTAATTTCGTGAATTATTTTTTATCATGTATGTCATTCATTTACTTAATGAATTAATTGAGTATCCATACATTAAATTAAATAATAATCAATATATAAATTCTCTTAATTACTTGAAAAATTAAAAAATTTACAAGTTTTCATGTTTATCTTATGAGAACATTATGTATTACGATTAAATATTTGATTATATAAAAAATTAATAATAAGTATATTTACTAGTAACGAAATTCAAAATTATTTGATTTAATAAAAATATTTTTATATAATTATTTAATTATAACTTCCCTGCATATACTCTTGCCCTATTTAATTACATTTGGTTGGATATTTAAAAAAATATATATAATAATAAATGAAGCTTCAACCGAGATTTTTTTAATTAAATTTTGAAAATATGGTAATAATAGATAAAACCCATTAAGATGTCAAGTGTGATAAAAAAATTGTTAATTACATTAGTTAGTGATTAATTAATATTATATTTTTTTTACTTAATTATCTGAATTAATATCAATATAAGCCTAAATTTTATACACAGTTTAATAGATTAGCAATCAAATTAGTATAATATATTATTGCATGAAAAGAGAATTATTTCCTACCCAAAGCATTGTTGAAAAATTAATTTCGTAAATTACTTTTCACAATATATGCAATATATTTACTTAATGAAATAATTTAATATCCAAACTTTAAATTAAATGCTAACCAATATTTAATTCTATTAATTAATATCTAACAAATTAGAAATTTTACTAGTTTTTTTAACATATACTTTAAAAAATAAATTTACATTAAAATCAACTGAAATTACGAGAACATGTAAGCCCAAAAGTTAATATTGTATTATATATGTTAATAATAATCAGTAAAACTAGTAGAATACATTATCATCTTATATACGTGAAAATGAATTAAACTTTAAATTGCATAAATTTTTTTTAATCAAACTATCATTTTGCCTGTAATTTTATATTGAAATGAACTACAATTTTTTTGACCTCAGATTTTGAATTGAAATAAAATTAGATTTCACCTTGTTTTTTAAATTTACAAAAAAATACGAATTCTGCCCTAATTTTAAATTGACAAAGAATTACCATTTCACCCTGAATTTTAAATTTATGAAAGTATGAATGACTCAAGCTAATTGATTCAATTGAAATTACAATTTTACCCCTAAATATATATTGCAAACTTATAAATTGAATTATGAGAATAATTCTCAAAAACCTATAATAAAGAAAATCCATAATCCATCATGAACTTTAAAATTCTTATATACCATAAATCCATAAAATCCAAAAATATTAACTATCAATTATTTAATGACATACAAATTTATTTTACAATTAAAAATCTAACTCCATAAATCAATGATGTCGGCTCATATTTTACAATTAAAAATCCAACTCAATAAATCAATGATATCGGCTCGACCCGAAAGCATATGAAACCTATTAATAAAAACATAAAATTAGTAAATTGCATTTAATTATAAATAATATTACACAAATGAAAAAAAATTTGTTAAAGTATTCTAAGCAATAAATATAAAATATCAATGACAACACTAATACGATTGATTTAGTATATTTGTCCAAATAAGTGCTCGCTCTTTTGAACCTTATAAAATTATCTAAAATTACATTTCTCTAACAATTGCAATATCACCGCTACAGCTACACAGTGCATCACATTTATTGTATCACTTTCAAAAGGAAGTTTTTAACTATATAACAAAATATAAATTACTATTCTTGGGAAATTATGTTATCTACCATTTAAACTAAATAAAAGCATGGACAATCATATGGCTTTAGTAACAAGAATAAATCAAAAATTTCTTCCATAGGAAGTAGGCCATATAAATTAATTAAGATCAATCACAAATTAATTACTAAAAGTTAGGATATTTGTCCAAAGGAGATTAAATTAAAAATTTTAAAAATAAATAACAAAGAGTAGAGAAACTTCTTTTTTTTTTTGGAAAAGTTACTTAGTAATATAAATCCAAAAAAAATTATAGTGTACAAAAATCCGAGGGGCATACCCCAAGAATTACAACTAGGATGTTAAGTCCCACAAACAGTCCAACAATAAGTGAAAAATAAAAGGCCACAGGTGGCTTACAACAAATTAAAAAGACCACAAACAGCCTCAATAGCATAAAATAAAAGGCCTCAGACAGCCTGAACAAAGGAAAGGAAAAACAAGTCCGATAATGCAGAGCCTTAACCCTTCTTGTTCTTCTTTTTCTTACCCTTTTTTACAGGAGTACCCGGGGTTTCCGAGTGAGTATGGTCAATCCCATCAGATTGATCCTCATTACCTAGCCTATTCAAAGGCTCAAAACGAGAGGGAGAAGACACAGGAGGTTGTGCTGAATTTGTTTGCGCTGACGAAACAGATGCCATACGATTTGTAGAACACTGTATAGTACCCAGTAGCCTACCCTGATCGGTCGCAAATGAAGATAGAGAGTCAGAATCTGATGTTGACTCTGTGCTCGAAACTGTAGTAGCCTCTAGAGGCACAATCTGCACTGGAGAGTTGGCTGGAATAGCAATAGGTTTTGAAACCTTAGCGACCTCAGTCGCAACCTTGCCTGAATTCAAAGGGGCATCATCAGAGGTTTTAGCCTCACTCTTATCTTGACCTGAGGTCTTTACCTGTTCCTGGTAACGGTGATCAAATCTGCAACATTTGGGATAACGTTTTGGAACCCACTCATATTCAACTTGGATTTAGAAGGGCTCAGGAGAGAGTTTGCAACTAAACTCAAAGTCCTTAACTGGAGGATAGCTTGCATCAAGCAGAACACATACCCTCGCATACTCCAATCTAGAAAGATCAGAAGTCATCTTATCGCAAGAAATAGGTAATCCAACCATGCTAGAGACAATGCTAAGGCCGTTGGTCGTCCATAAAGGAAACGGCAAGCGATATAAACGGATCCAAACGGCAACCTTCCTCACTTGTTCTGCATCAAGATCCAAATGTGGGTGCCATGGCTGTAAGCAAATGTTTTTACCGCCAAACATCCAAGGACCACGAGCATTGATTGCATGAACTTCATCTTCTGTTCGAAAACGAAAGATGAAAAATCCCGTGTTTGTGGGGCGGATATCCTCTAGTCCATTTGATTTCCAAGCACGCATGGCCATCAATCGAGCAGCATGAAAGGACATCACATATCCCGAAAAGAAACCAATAAGAAATCTACGCCACTCGGCTACATTCTCATTGACGATCTCATCCGAGATCTCGAGGACTGTTCCCGGTTTCTTAGGGGAAACCGGAAGTAGTTTGCATCGGGTACTTGAATCCGTGATTTTGATTTTGTCAGCTCAAGAGCCAGCAGTTGACTTGGGTGGATCCATCAATCAAAATTCAAATACAATAAACATCTCATAAAAAGAGAAGGATAAACGAAAACAAACCGGGCACCAAATCGAGCTTGGCTTGTCAAGTCGTCGTCGCCTCTTTAAATCGATAATCCGAGAGGAATCAGGGTGGCAGCCGAGAAGCAAAGTTGCAGTGTTTAACCTGAGGAACAATCTGATAGAGTTCGTGAACAGTACTGGCCGGATGAACAGTGATCCCGACAATAGTTTCCGGTTGGCGGCGACGGTGAATAGTGACTTCTAAAATTTTGAGGCTTCGGACGGGGGTGATGCGGGCTGAATCAGGCGACAGTGAAGAAGGGAAAAGTGAAGATCTAAGCCCGATCTACCAGATTATGAGGGTGGTAAGATGCCACTCGCCGGATTCCGGCAAGCGGCTGTGATGAATAGTGATTTTCGAAATTTTGGGGCCGTGGATGGAGGTGTTACAGTCTGAAACGGGCGGCGATGCAGAAGGGAAAGTTGTAGAACGGGTTAAGATCAACACGATGGCGGTGGAGATGACGGTTTACTCGCTTGTCAACGGTGGATGAATAGTAAATCCGATCACGGTTTTGGGTGATTTTGAAGGCCTTTCGGCCAGATTCTGGAGAGGGGAAAGAAGGAAAGTTTCCTTAGGGTATCCCGATCTACAACATATGTAAATTTGAGGGGCTGATTCACCAAACGGCCGGAATGAACAGTGATTCCGGCGACCTAATTGAGAGAAAATTTTGAAACAAATCTAGCCATCTAGGCAGATCATCTACATCCAAGGGCTCACTTAAAAATTATTGCCCCAGCAATAACATGATAATCAGTTTTGTTAATAAACAATGATAAACTATGAAGAAATCACGGGGAAAAAATTTGTAGAGAAACTTCTTTTTCAAAGAGAAACTCTTCTTCATCAAAGGGAGGTGCATATACCAACTACGAATATATCATTAGCGCAATGGGAGTTGCACATATCAACTACGAATATATCATTGGCGCCTCCTTACTCATTAAGATTAATCAGAAATTACTAAAAGTTAGGATATTTAAAGGATTTACCTTATGGGCTTAATGATGCTGCTGGTAACTTTTAAGATTCTCAGATTTGCTTCTTTTTTTGAGCCTAATAGATTGATAACCCTCTCACAAACATCTATTAGCTTTTGGGTTCAAGTAGCTAAGAGCAATAAAGATATGAAACAAAGAGACTGATAATAAAATCCAAAAGGTTATACGCAGGTGCAATCATATAAAATGAACTGAAATTGAACAATTAGATTTCAAATACTATGATGAACACAAACTGAAGATTTTGCTGTTAATATCTTGATGACACACTCCAAACAACGATGAATGGGAAAAAAGAGTCTAAAGATTGCAAAGATGTCGATTGTTATCAAAATAGATCTTGATCACACTTTTATAGACAAGGGAACTAATAAATTACTGAATCTCGACATAAGCAAATTCAGTTCATATGAGAAATATTGCATTATCAGTTGGTCACTTTCTTACATTTCAAATATGTGAAAGTACTTTAAAGTTAAACCATGGGCAAGATTCATCTTTAGCCTTCTTATCAATAGTAATATCAATAAAAATCTGACTAAGAAGAGATGAATAAAGCAAGAAAATAAAAATCTGGTAGAACACAAACGGGCCAAATAATGATATCACCAATAACATATTTCCTATAGTAATTAACTAATTCAAAGCAGCAAGAAGAATAGAAAACTGAAATAAGATAAGATGAATAGCTATAATAGGGCAGAGAGGCATGCATTCAATCAATCTGATAATATATTGAATTGGTACTAAATAAAAAAGTAATAAACTAAGGAGATATAATGATGTAGGACATATTAGGAATAAATTAGGGATTTTAATTTTGATTTTATGGATTTTGACCGTTATTAGGGATTTTGACTTCCTAAATTGAGAGTAATCCTAATTTGAGTTATTTTCCTAATTAATAGTTTACTATTTTGTTAAGAATTTAACTTTGGTATTTTCTAGTTAAACTAGGATTATTATTTTATTTCCTAATGGAATTATATTTCTTAGCAGAACTATACTTTAAGGTCCTATAAATAGGAGTCTTTAGTTATGTTATTTTCATACTTGGTTATTATTGATTTTTGATCTTTTAGTAAAAAGATTATTTCTCCCTCAATTTGACTCTACTTTTCCCTCAATTTCTTCCATTATTTCTCCCCTTTCCTCTGTTGACATCTCTCTCCCTTTCTTTTAATTTGAGGAACCCCATTCCTCATCAATTGGTATCAGAGTGTGGTTTGATCCTCTCTTATAATATTTATCCTTTAATTTTTTGTTCAACCTATAAACCCTAAACCTCCCATCATCATTAACTTACTTTACCCCAATTTCATCTTCCATCACCCCTTCAATTTAAAAAAAAAAAAATAGTTACAGTCGCTATTCACGAACATGTACTGTTCAACCCCGAAACTACTGTTCGTCGGAGTTACTGTTCGCCTAACTACTATTCACCAGAGTTACTGTTCACCGCGACCACCATCATACTCTTCTTGTCGATATCTACAATGTGTCCTTCATTACAAACTTCAATACTCTCAATGATATAAGCCTCAGAAAATAGGACAAACATTAGGATTGATGCTTCGAAAAGTAGAATGGATGCCATGGACAATAGGATAGTAGAAATATCAGCAACTATAAAAGCCTTACAAGCTTTCTTTCTCACAAAACAAGACCTTAATTTGCAGTCATCTACCAAACATAGGAATCAAGGGATTTTGGGTGCAACTCCTAAGAACCATGAGAATGAATGTGATGATTCTAGTGGAGATGATGAAGCGAGCGAGATTAATCTTGAAGATGGACATGAATCCAAAGGTGATATTAAGATCGAGCGCAAGATGAATTCTAATGATGATGTGGAGCCTACATGTGAAGAATCTCATTAAATCATTCAAGAAGTTGATTTCATAGGTTATGATTCATATTTGGGTTATTCTACTCCTATCATTAGGTCAACCGTGAAGTCTTCCATGAAGATTATTGTTTCTCTACCAATATCGAAGGTCGCTGAAGTATCGGTAATTTTTCTATCATGTGTGCTTCCAATATTGGATCGTCATGAAGCGAAGATTTGGATTGACAACTTTCCAGTGATCGTGTAAGATAAGACGTGACGTTTCTTTGTGTATTGGCAACTTCCTCTTTGATAACTCACCAGGAGTCGAGTTCTCTCAAGCGGAGGAGAATTGATGTAGGACATATTAGGAATAAGTTAGGGATTTTAATTTTGATTTTAGAAATTTTAATTAATTAGAGATTTTGACCATTATTAAGGATTTTAACTTTTTAAATTGAGAGTAATCCTAATTTGAGTTATTTTCCTAATTAATAGTTTACTATTTTATTTAGAATTTAATTTTGGTATTTTCTATTTAAACTAGGATTAATATTCTATTTCCTAATGGAATTATATTTCTTAGTAGAACTATACTTTAAGGTTCTATAAATAAGAGTCTTTGGTTATGTTATTTTCATACTTGGTTATTATTGATTTTTGATCTTTTAGTAAAAAGATTATTTCTCCCTCAATTTCACTCTACTTCGTTCTCAATTTCTTCTATTATTTCTCCCATTTCCTATGTCTACATCTTCTTCACTTTCTTTTAATTTGAGGAATCTCGTTCCCGATCACATTAAAAATGAAAAAAGAAAAAGCAATATTAAAATCAAAGAACCTAAAATGATTCCTAAAGGAGCCATAGCAACAGACAATTATGACCTACATAGGCATAATGAAAATCAAATTTTGATTGCAAAGATCCTCAAGCCTACTAACCAAAGAAGCAGTAGATCTTATTAAATTTATAGCCTTTGTGTGTGCCTTCTTTCTATTCGAAACAAGAAAGACATTAGCAGTATAAAAAATTTCATCATAATTAACATTATATTAACCAGGTGAATAGTGGAAAACTAGTAAAAAAGAATCATCTCCTAGGCAGTTTCTGGATTCCAAAACTCACTGTCCTACAAATTTCCGGTGTAGATTACATTTTTCAAGTGATTAGAACTAAGATTTCTCTTCTATTAAGTCCAAAATCTTCTTTACATATTAGAATATAGCTCATAACATATAGATAATTTTTCAAGTGATTACAAATAAGATTTCTCTTCTATTAACATTCATCCAAAATGCTCTTTACATATTAGAATACAGCTCATAACATATAAATAATATGATAGATTTTTCAGCATTATTATTCTTTATTCAAGAGAATTGGGCATGCAATCTCCAACATCCAGTCCTAAAGAAAACTAGTGTCAACATTATCACATGTTATCTCTTTATCAAGTCTTCAACTTTGTAACCTTTGTGTGCAAGCTAAGTGCCAAGAGTAGACTTATTCACTTTTAAAATATACAATAATTGTCCAATAATAACAAGCCACTACAATGAATTTAGAGTGATTGCCGCAATAGTTATAAGTCTCCAAACAACCTTCAATATAAAAAAAAAAAAACCAAAAAGAAGCATGTAGGACCTAAATAACAGCTGATATCCAGGCCATCACCAAGACTTTCGTCTAGGCTTGTAAGATTTTTTCAATTGGAAAATTCATTGCATAAGCAAATTATTGAGGCAGCACGCAAAGAGAAAATTTATGGAACCAAAATCTTATTACATGGTTATCACATATGCACACTACTATAGATATTGCATTTGTGTAAGGCTACTCATTGTTGTAGCAAGACTTCATTTTGTTGATGAATATGAATATATCTACACTCATATACACTATTATATATATGCATTAGATACTTCGAAGAAGGCTCTAGACATGTTCATAATTAAAATTTCATTTGGAACAGACTAAAGTAGAGATAGATTCGGGCTAAAGTAGCTTGATGTACACTATCTCCAAGTGAAGGATTGTGATTAAGCTATCTATTAACACAGCTATAAATATCACCTAATAATTCCTTTAATTTTTGCCTTGTTAGCCAGCTATATATATGTACACGTCCAGTTCAATTGTTCTAAAACCATCATTAAAACTTGTAATTAGACCTACTTTTGCCAATCATCAAAGACCTGAGTTTCCAATGGATATAGAACAAACTAGTAGGGCATCAAGCAAATATTTCAATTACTTCTATGCTAACTGCATGCCCAAAATCAATTCAAACTTTCCTTCTTGGTTGGTTCTCTGTTTTATACATTAATCTATTGCAAATGTAATAATCAAATCATTGGCCAATCCACGTAGTAAATCGAAGAAATCCTCATTCAAGTAAATCATAAAAATTGAAAGCTTTAACATGAAAGTGTGAACATGTGGTAGTTAGTGAATTTTCTAGCAGGCAAATTGATTATTCAAAGCTAATTGATAGATTATTCTGCTATTTTGGAAACAGAGTAGTCACATGCAGAAGAACAAACCCTAATTTACAAATCCTAACATGCAAGTCAAAATTAATTCAACAAATAAATTTAGAAACATTAAATCAAAATAAAGCCCTAAATAGCATGCAAAACCCTAGATCGCCCAATAGAGAAGGCTCAGAGTAAACCTATTTGAGTGATTGGCTTGATTATAGGATGCTCAGTTATCTCTGAGTGATTGTTGCGATCTTGATGGATTTGAAAATTTGATATGAACTTTCAAGCTCGATCTCTTTCTTCTAGAGTCTAGGTTTTCCTTCACCTCCCTATAATCTAATTGCTTCAGCAAGTAATTTGTGAGAAAATTCATTGCTGATAAGGCGAAATTGATAACTCATGCTTAGGGCTTTTGCTTCATGTCAAGATGAGAGGAATCAGAGAGAGATGATCCAAGGACGAAAGATAAATGCTACTGGGATAACAGGTTGCTAGTAAAACTTGCAAAAAATAGCATAGCAAAGAGGAGCCATTAGACCGAGTTTGGCTATGGTATACTTGATGTATCGGTACATCAATTTTTCAAAATTGTATAAAAGTTGTAAATAAATGTATAAAAGTTATAAATCAATGTGTAAAAATTGTAAATACAACTTTTTTTTAGTGAATGTGTAAAAGTTGTAAACGGATTTGTAAAGTTGTAAATGAGTGTGTGAAATGTAAATGAATATGTAAAAGTCATATTTACAACTTTTACATACTTATTTATAATTTTCACACATTCATTGATAATATTTATACATTCATTTATAACTTTTACACAATTTTGAAATTTGAAGTACCGGTATATCAGGTGTACCATAGCCATACCCGGACTGGACTGGATACTTAATATAACCTTGTGATCTGACGACCAACAAAGTTGATGTATGTATATAGCAGGAGAACCGTAGTGCAACCCTTATTTTTTTATTTTAATGTGAACTAAACAGATGATTAGATAGTTGTGATATGGTTGGGGTTCACTACAATGCATTAGGCAGACCAATGCTCTCCAAAAAGTTGAGATAAAATTCAAAAAATATTTGGAACAGAATACTAAAAAAATTCAGGATTTGGAGAGGAATGGTGTTATGAAACATGGTGGATTACCACCCGTCTTATGTACAATGTGCCGTTCTCTTACTGAACAATTGAAAGACAATTTCATGCAACAAAATCCTCTTGATTGGTTCTTAAATTGGTGAAATCTGATTAGCTTATGATACAATTCATGAAACATACGTTCTTTTTTGTTAATGAAATATTATAAAAACCTATTTTACCCTTTCTAACTTGCTATTAAAAGGGTTTGGAATATTTTTAATTAAACTGTTGATTTGAACACCCATTTCCTTATATAAACCTCTAATAATTTCAAATTTTTATTTTCACTCATTAAACCTACCTTAATGTCAGGAATAACCTGTAGTAAAATAATTTTTTATAAATAAACCCATTCACCATAATTTAACAAACATCTCTTCTCACAAAAAACTTATATGCCATTTTGTTATTCTACTTGTCCATGCCTTATTTAATCTTGTGACATAATCAAGCTATGACTCTCTACAGAATTTTCAAAAATATTTTCTCTCTAAAATTCCAAAGAAGGAGAGCGAAAGCCAATAGAGAACACAAATTAAGAAGTAGCAAGTAAAAAGAAAAAAAAACCTTAATTTGATCATGAAAATTGTAATTAAATGAAAGTGCTTCTAACCAGGTAGTTTCCAGGTTGCATAAGAAAACAATTTCAATAATGAAGCAATTTAATTGAAAAAGTGAATTGAAGAGATTTAGAGAAGTAATTAAGTAACTAACACAAGGAACAGTCCGAGCCATCTATTCAAAAACAGACAGCTATATGTTTCCTGATTCGAAAGGGGAATCTTTCAACAATATTATTCATGGCCCTACGGCTGACTTTTACAAAGTCTCTTTATGTGTAAGTCCAGAATTTTGATGTACTCTGACTTTTATATTAAAGATTATTGTTGAGATTATCTCACATGCACATAACTTTGACCAGTACTTAAGAGTTGAAAGTGGTTATGATTTAAGTTGATATTTCTATTAACTAAAACTGATTTTACGATTCATTTCTCTTCGTGGTGACCAGCTTGAATCACGATTCGGAATATGAAAGAAATATTTGACTAAAACATAGCCCCATAACAGGGAATCTGTTTATTTATGATAGTAACAATATCAATTAATTAATAAGTCATTAGATTAATAGTGCTGAATTATACCCTCTGAACAAACAAACTCTAATATGTTCTCATGGAGGTGTTTTTATCTGCTACTTTTTTCCTCATTTAAGCAAATGTATGGTTCTGCCCAATTTAGAACCCTTTCAGAGGTCTAGAAGCGTAGCAGACACACTCCCAGTGTATTGTAGCTGGACTTTCAATCAATTAAGGTAGGATGAACCATCTAAATTAGAAGAAGGCGATGCGTACAAGGAAAGCCAATAATTTGACCATGTGAAGGAAGCCAGATGACTTTTAGAAGTTACAGGAGTGTTGGGATGCAATGCACACTCAGAACAGATTCTGGGAGAAAATTAACTTGTATTCACCGAGAAAATTATAATACAATATTTATACAAAAACTTCCCTAAACTACTTTCCTGGAGCTCTCCTGGCTCTCTATACCTCTCAAAACTCTCTGGTTCTGAATTGGACTCTCTCTGGAATCCCTCTCTGAATACATGGAGCTCTCTGGCTCTCTAACTCTCCTAAACTCTCTAGTTTAGATTTTTCTGGATTTCTTGGAGCTCTCCTGGCTCTCTTCCAAAACTCTCCGGTGGGATTCCCTCTGGAATGAATAACTCTGCAGAAATCATCCTCTATTTAGAGGAGATTTCTACATTACATTTTCAAGATGTTAGGTGAGGTTGGCCACCTAACCTTCACCTAACACACCTAATTATTGGTTAGTCACCTACCTCCCATGGGAGGTGCCAACCTTCTCCTAACTTCACCTCCCTTCACATGGGAGGGAGAAAAAACTCCAACAATTCTCCCCCTCCATCCCATGTGAAGGGGAATAATCACGAAGATAATCAAACAACCTCTAATTCAACTATGTCTGTGCATAGTTCTAGCTTTCTGGCTCCCCCTTCATCAGTAAGCAGTGTATATTCTGACTTCAGATATTTCTTCGACGGAATCCTACCTCACTCACATCGTCTTGGCTGAGGTTCTTCATCTTCAGGAGGTACAGCAACTTCTACATGTGATTGTGGCTCCCCTTGGCTTAATAGTCTCTTTAGTTTCCTCCTCCTAATCTACTTCTGAAACTTCTTCTCGCACCTCAGAAACTCAACTTAATTATGGCTCTGGATTATTCTTCCATTTTAGAAAAATTAATTGACTAAAATTGAAATTGAAGTTCAAAAATCCGAGTCCACCTTACGTCCAGAACAGTAAAAAATGGTGGAACAGCCTCTTCCAGGGCTCAAAAATTCCTTTTGTGCAAGAAATACGAAGCTTTGAAATCTCAAGGATTAAACTGAAAATCTCAAAGGACTAATCTGAAAACCTCAGAAAGTTATGGGGCCAAAAATAATTAACTAGAATTACAGGGGTCAGACTGTAATTTTGAAAGTAATGCTGACGTGGCAGATGCGGACACGTGTCGGACACATGGCTGGTTACTTGGATGACACGTGGTGACGTTCTTTGACGTGGTTGATGACATGGCACTATGTGGCTGCTGACGTTGTTGATGACATGGCTGTTCTGCTGACGTGTCTGCTAAGGTAGCGGATAATGCGCTGACGTGTCTGATGATGTGGCAGATGACGTCAGCGTTCTTCAACCTCTGGATGGCGCGTACGGCGCGTGTAGCGAAGGGACGCCCACCGCAGTCCAGGTGGGAGACGCGTGCGGCGTGTGCGGCTTCTCTGAGCGTCAGATTCGTCGTAGGAAAATTACAGAATGGTCCTCTCGACGTCACGAACACACTGGATATGTCAAATTTAAAATTTGAGCTCTTTCTGAAAATCCGAAATTTTCAGAAACAGGGGACAATTTTCTCTGATTTTTCTCTCTTTGTTCTGACGTTCTAGGAGCTCAACCAAGCTCTGATACCACTTGTTGGAGATGCGATACACACTGAGAACATATTCTGGGAGAAAAATAACTTGTATTCGTAGAGAAAATTATAATACAAGATTTATACAAAAAATCCCTAAACTAATTTCTTGGAGCCCTCCTGGCTCTCTATACCTCTTAGAACTCTTTGGTTCTGAATTGGACTCTCTTTGGAATCCCTCTCTAAATACATGGAGCTCTCTGGCTCTCTAACTCTCCTAAACTCTCTGGTTTAGATTTTTCTTGATTTCTTGGAGCTCTCTTGGCTCTCTTCCAAAACTCTCTGGTTTTAGGATTCCATCTGGAATGAATAACTCTGCAGAAATCATCCTCTATTTATAGGAGATTTCTGCATTAAATTTTCAAGATGTTAGGTGAGGTTGGCCACCTAACCTTCACCTAACACACCTAATTGTTGGTTGGTCACCTGCCTCCCATGGGAGGTGCCAACCTTCTCCTAACTTCACCTCCCTTTACATGGGAGGGAGAAAAAACTCCAACAAGGAGCACGCAGAACTGTTGCTTCACTGACGAACAACAATAATAAAAGCAAGCAAAAGCTATATATGCTGCATTAGAGTCTTTCCTTTCTTTGTCCAAACACAAAACTTGGTGAGAATTTGATTTTATTGCGAATCTTTCTTACTTTCGATGCTGATGGTTTAAATGGACGGCTGGTAAATATGGACTGTTCTTTCGGAATACAATGGATGTTTAAGGTATATCATGGTTGGTTAATGTAATATTTTCTACTTTTTGAAAGTATTTTTGTTGATTCAAGTAGAAACCTCTAATTTTTTTTAATAACTTTTAGTTTGATCTATGTATGAACAATAATTGTTCTTGAAATTGGTTTTTTTTTTCCCCTTTTATTCAGGCAAAATATGTATTGTTAACAATTTGGATGTAAAGATTTGATTTTTTTTTGCAAATTTGTTGTAAATTATGGTAGGTAATATCACATAAGAAGTTATACAACAACATTACTTTAGTTAGTTCAAATTCATGTATGTTGGGTTATATGCATTATTATTATTGTTGTTGTTGTTGTTGTTGTTACTATTGTCTACTTTGTTATTTACTGATTTATGTGTTTTCTTTTTTGATAAGTTTATGAAATTTGGGAATCCGCCAAATTCCTTTAGCTAGTTTATCTTTCAACAGATTTTAAGCTGCTTTAGCAACAATGTCGTTTAATATCTATAATAAAAGATTGTTGGTTATTATTCTAAGTCTCATTTTTAAATTTATGGATTAAGAGAGTTCGCCTATGAAATTTCTATTTAACTAGTTTAATTCTTGAAGAGTCATTAAGCAGATGAGAAGGTCAAAAGATTGCTAGGCATCAAAAGTCGCATTGTAATTTACAGTATGCTGTGAATTAGCTTTTATTAATTTTATCCCTGAGAATGTGGTATGTCTTTTACGACGTCGTTTTGAAACTTGTTATATATCCTTTTGTTATTACGGCCAACCTAATTGTGGTATGTGATAAGACTGTTTAATATAGTGAATGCAGTCTTACATTGATACAATTCAATTGTTGAAGTAGTACCAAACGACATCAACAATTGAAGAATAAAGAAATGGGAATTAAAAGGGAAAATTGTAGAAGAAGAATAAAGTGCAAATTAGAGAGGTATGGAAGTTCATTTGTTTCTCCATTGTGGTTAAACTTTTACTGAATTAATGAACGTGCATAAAAAGTGGATTACGTTTTCTTTTTGATTATTAATACTTTTTTTTAATTTATTTTAGTTTCTCTTGCTCCTCTCCTCCAGAAATGACCTCTGATAATGAACTATATTGAGCTAGTTCGAGGCTCTGCAAGATCAAGTGCCTAAGCTGATATGAAGCATATTAATCCCCTATCTGCATGCAAAAGGAAGACGAGTTGATTCTGGTGATTAGATTCTCCAAATGAGAATGAAGTATACCTCTAACATGACTTCAGTTTAGGATGATACCTTTGTTGTGTAAACGCGGAGGCGATACCAACAAAACAACCAAAATGCACAACCACAAACTATACCAGATAATTGAATATAATAGCAATTAAAGAGGTAACCAATCAACCACAATGCAGAAATAAAAAGAACACCAAGATTTAACGAGGTTTGGTATAAATACCTACGTTCTCGAGCGCCGCCGAAGAAACTTTCCACTATCTTCAAAGAGAATTACAAACTTTTAGGTCAAAATACAAATACCAAAACTATTGGACTAAACTGTAATTATCCAAATAGTTGGACCAAACTGTAATTATCCAAATTATTGGGCAAACTGTAATTACCCAAATAATTAGACAATACTACAAATACCAAAAATCAAAAGGTGAAAAAAGCAAATATTACAAAATTTAAGGTCCTTAAGGAAAGACCTTTAAACTATGAGGTCTTATATGTGAGGCCTTACAAATATAAGGGGTAGAGGGGAATTTTCAATAGGACAACTAAGTGAGAATACTTGGCTTTAATTTATAAGCCCAAGCCTCTCCAACATAATGACTCACACTCCATGTGAGATCCTTGCACACACAAGTAATTAGCTAAAGAGCCAAAGCTTCAACAATTCTCCACCTTGGCGATTTAGCCAATCCACTATAAAACTCTTACTTTTCCTCTATTCTCTATCATAGCTGCAACGCCTCCAAATCTGCCCAATGGCGCGGTCAAACTCGCACAATGTTGATTAAGTCCAAACAATGACTGAACTTGATCACTGTCACAACCTTAGTCAACATATCTGCAGGATTCTCGACAGTCTCAATCTTCTAAAGTATGATTCTTCCTTCATCAATGATCTCCCACACAAAATGATACCGAACATTAATATGCTTCGTACGAACATGGAACACTGGATTCTTCGCTAAATGGATAGCACTCTGACTGCCAGAATAAAGAGTGATCTTCTTCTGCCCAATTCCCAACTTATCCAGCAATCCCTGAAACCAAATAGCTT
This sequence comes from Boswellia sacra, assembly GCA_013180625.2. Taxonomy (NCBI): domain Eukaryota; kingdom Viridiplantae; phylum Streptophyta; class Magnoliopsida; order Sapindales; family Burseraceae; genus Boswellia; species Boswellia sacra. The sequence goes on from SNVD02011092.1 coordinate 250,286, forward strand.
CCTTCACAGCCTCTGTCATTGCCATATACTCTGCCCCTATAGCAGACAAAGCCGCTGTTGACTGTAAAGTAGACTTCCAACTCACTGGTCCTCTTGCAAGAGTAAACACATAACTGGTTGTCGACCGACGTTTATCCAAATCACCAGCATAATCAGAATCAACATAACTAATAGCATATTGATTACATGTATCATCCCTCTCAAAGACTAAGCCAACATCTACGGTTTTTAACAAATACCGTAGAATCCATTTCATTGCTTGCCAATGTCCTTTACCAGGATCATGCATATACCTGCTCACAACTCCAACTGCATGTAAAATGTCGGGTGTTGTACAAACCATAGCATACATCAGACTGCCAACTGTATTAGTATATGGAACTCGAGACATATACTCTCGTTCCTCAACTGTACTAGGAGATAAAGATGCACTGAGTTTCATACGAGGAGCAAGTGGGGTTCTAACAGGTTTTGACTGCTCTGTAATGCCAAACTGTTGTAATACCTTCTTCAGATACTGCTTCTGAGTCAAACAAATCTTGCCTCTCCCTCTATCTCTGCTAATCTCCATACCTAGTATCTTCTTAGCTTCACCCAAATCTTTCATCTCAAACTCTCAATTCAACTGAGTCTTCAACTTCACAATTTCTGCGACATTTGTCAAAGCTATCAACATATCATCAACATACAAGAGTAGATAAATGAAAGAATCATCATGTAGCCTCCGAAAATACACACAATTATCAAATTTGCTTCTTGTGTACCTTTGACCCATCATAAACCGATCAAATTGCTTGTACCACTGCCTCGGAGATTGCTTCAAATCATAAAGCGATCTTTTCAGTTTGCACACCAAATTTTCCTTACCAGCAACTTTGAATCCCTCTGGCTAAGTCATATAGATTTCCTCTTCTAAGTCACCATGTAAAAATATAGTTTTTACATCAAGTTGAACTAGTTCCAAATTCATCTGAGCTACCAAGGCCAACAAAATTCTAATGGAAGAATGTTTCACGACTGGAGAAAATACCTCATTGTAGTCAATTCCTTCCTTCTGAGTGTAGCCTTTAGCTACCAACCTTGCCTTGTAGCGGACGTCATTCTTGTCAGAAAATCCATCTTTCTTTGCATATACCCATTTGCACCCAATTATCTTTTTACCCTTCGGTAGTTGAGCTAGCTCCCAAGTTTCATTCTTCTGAAGAGACTGCATCTCTTCGCTCATAGCTATCTTCCACTGATCAACTTCAGAACATCTGACTGCCTCTTTATAAGTGGAAGGAACATCAGCATCTACAACATCAGCATCTACAATTGGAAGTGCATAGGCCACTATATCAGCATATCGAGCAGGTCTACGAATCTCACATCTCGGCCTATTAATTGCAATAGATTCTTGTTGCTGTTAAGGTTCCTGAGTAGAGCCCTCTCCATCATCTCCCAAATCCTCCTCTGTCACAGGAGTACCATCATCTATCTCAATAGATCTAACTGGGTTTAATGTTATCGTTTCAAACTCAACCTGCTGTTGAGTATGCTCCACCTGCTGTGGAGTACCATTCATCTTTGTCTGATTTTCTGATTGCTTCAACATTGAAGACTCATCAAATGTCACATCTCTTCTGGATACAATCCTCTTTGAACTAGGACACCAAAGACGATATCCTTTTACTCTAGAAGCAAATCCCAAGAAAATCGCTTTCTTGGCTCTAGGATCCAGCTTAGATTCTTTCACATGATAATATGTAGTTGAACCAAAAACATGTAAAGAATCATAATCAGAAACAGGTTGTCCAGACCATACCTCCAATGGAGTTCTATCACTAATAGCAGCTGAAGGTAGACAATTAATGAGATGACACGCATAAGTCACAGTCTCAACCCAAAATTCCTTGCCCAACCTAGCATTGAACAACATACACTGAACTTTCTCTAGCAATGTCTGGTTCATGCATTCTGCCACCCCATTCTGTTGTGATGTACCTCTAACTGTAAAATGACGTACAATACCTTCATCTCGACACAATTTCAAAAACTGATTACTGTAATACTCACCACCATTGTCTGTTCTGAAATGCTTGATCTTTTTGTCAGTTTGTGTCTCAATCATCTTTTTCCATTTAAGAAAAGCACCAAGTATATCATCTTTTGATTTCAAATAGTACACCTAAGTTCTTCTGGAAAGGTCATCAACAAAGTAACAAAGTAGTGCTTACCTCTCATTGATGTGGTTTTAGTAGGTCCTCACACATCTGAGTGAACATAATCAAGAATACCCTTGGTATTATGAATAGTTGTGCCAAATTTCACTCTCTTCTGCTTTCCCAGAACACAATGCTCACAAAAATCCAGCTTGCAGGTCTTTGCACCTTTCAATAAGCCTCATTTCACCAAACTGAATAGGGCTTTCTCACCTGCATGTTCCAAACATATATGCCATAGTCTAGTGATCTCTGAATCTGCATCATTATCAGAAACCATAACTGCTAATCCAATAACCGTACTACCATTATAGTAATACAAGTTGTTCCTCCTAGTGCCTCTCAATACCACAAGAGCGCCTGAAGTGACCCTTAGAATACCATCTCGAATAGATATAGCACAGCCTTTAGATTCCAAGGCTCCCAAAGAGATGAGATTCTTCTTCAACTTCGGTACATACCGAACATCTGTCAGAACTCTAGTCAGTCCATCATGATTCCTCAATCGGATCGAACCTATCCCAGCATTATGGTAAATATCATCATTGCCCATATACACAACTCCACAATCAAGCTCTTCAAACTGAAAGAACCATTTTCTATGTGGACACATATGATAAGTACAATCCGAATCCATAATTCACTCATCAGAACCAGAAGTAGATGGATGACTAACTAGACATATATCTGATTCACTATCATCCTCACGCTTAACAACACATGCATCAGAAATAGCCTTATCCTTATCTTTCTTTTTCAACTTAGGACAATCTTTTTTCCAATAGCCTTTCTCACGACAAAAGGCACACTCATCTTTTTCTAATCTACCCCTCGACCAAGATTTTTCCCTTTTTCCTGGTTTCCTACTTTGACTATGCCCTCTCACTGTCAATGCATCTATTTTTACATTTTTCATAGTCACTGTCTTCTCTAATACAGTCGACAATGATGCCATCACTACCTTTCATAAATAAGCTCGATACACAAATCACCAATAATCAAGCTCCAAACAAACTATTATATCCAATAACTAGCAATCTAAATTCAACAGCCCAGAATAGTAGCAAGTGCTTCAATGAAATAGCCACTAACTACCCAAAACCTTAGGCTCTGATACCAATTGTTGCGCAAAACCGGAAGCGATGCTAACAAAACAACCAAAATGCACAACCACAAACTATGCCAGATAATTGAATATAATAGCAACTAAAGAGGCAACCAATCAACCACAATGCAGAAATAGAAAGAACACCAAGATTTAACGAGGTTTGGTATAAATACCTACGTCCTCGGGCGTCGCTGAAGAAACCTTCCACTATCTTTAAAGAGAATTACAAACTTTTAGGTCACAATATAAATACCATAACTATTAGGTCAAACTGTAATTATCCAAATAGTTGGGTCAAACTGTAATTATCAAAACAATTGGGTAATACTACAAATACCCAAAATCAAAAGGGAAAAAAAACAAATATTACAAACTTTAAGATTCTTAATTAAAGCCCTTAAACTATGAGGTCTTATATGTGAGATCTTACAAATACAAGGGGTAGAGGGGAATTTTCAATGGGACAACTAAGTGAAAATACTTGACTTTAATTTATAAGCTCAAACCTCTTTAACATAATGACTCACACTTCATATAAGATCCTTACACACATAAGTAATTGGTTAAAGAACCAAAACTCCATCAACCTTAATGTAGTAATTAATATAAATTCTTGTGTACAATAGATTGATGTTTGTTAAAACTTTTATGGTTATTCAACTGTTTATCAAAAAAAAAAAGTACAGCTGAAAAAAATATTTTACCCTTTTTAACTAGGCCAAGCAAGGCTGCAGATCAACCCATGTGCACCAACTTATAGGTTTTTTTTTAATAATTTATTGTTTTATATAATTCTATCTTTTATGTAATTTTAGTAATATCTAATGATTACTAGATATTGAAAAGACAACATTTGACAGTGACTTGCAAATATTGCTAAAAAAAATTATTTTATTATTAATAGAGTTGAACCAATGTTCATGACACGGCTTAATTATCATCACCTCTAACGAATGTTGTTGCCATTACCCTTACCTTGTGCTGTTTATATGTTTGTGTGCACCAAGATCTGTTCCCGTAGGTTCAAGAAATCATCTCTCCCTTTTCTGAGACTCTGATGTCTCACTTCACTGTATACAATTTTTTTCCAATTTTAGATAGTGGTTGTCCCCTAATATGTTGCTTCTTGTAATGCTACCATTACTTAAACATGCCATTGTTTACACAGTTTGTGGATCAGTATATCCTCATCGTAAGTTTTGCTGCTTACTTGTCACATGTCTATGTTTATTTTCATAAGATTTTAGTGGATCTTTAGTGAATTACATTGTTACATCTCGCATCACTAATAAATGAGATCTTGAACTAATTTATAATGCATGAGTTTGTTAATTAACTAATTAAAGTTTTGCGATCATATGTACGCATAAAATAGATAATTTAAGAAAATGTTACTAATATTTTTCTTTTTGCAGAAATGTTTAAAAACAAGCGCCAATATTTTATGCTTTAAAAGAAATTGCCTCTCTCGTCATGTTGGAATCACATTTAAATGAATAATTAGTTATTGAGATACCCTAACATTCTAATTATTTTTATCATTTTAGCATATGGTTTAACTATAGGCAATGGCGGACTTATATAGGGACCTAATAGGGCCCAGACCCCTTCTGAAATTTAAAAATTTTGTCTTGATCTCCTTATTTTATATAGTCACTTTTATACCATTTTCCTAGAAAACTTAATTAAGTTTACGTTTTATATTATATTTTCACTTTCTCAACGTTTTCACATATAAAAGAGTTTCATCCAACAACAAAATACGTTTATATAATAATTTAATTAATTTTTACTATTATATTCATTTAAGATTTTTAGATTTTCTAATTCTTATTTTAGTTTGACATAAATTATATATTTCTTTTTATGTTTTCTTTTACAGTCTTAAAAAATTAATTAATTGTTATTAGAAGAGTATAAATTTGAAAATCTTGATGAACGATAATAACTAAATATTTTTTATAATTTTTAATAAAATTAAATATCATTAAAAATTATGAATGAGAGATTTTTATTTCATTTCATTTATTTGTAGTCTCTTTGAACAAAACATAATTTATTATAAAATAATCTTCTTTGAACAATTACAAAGAGAAAATTTGAAAAAAAATCTACCTTTTTATTAGCATCAAGTTCAAAAAAAATTAACACGCTTTATATATTATAATTTTGAACCGTTATAATTCTAATATCCCCTTATTTTCATATGTTTTTATTTATTTTTAATAAATTCTCTTACATTAGGTTTTATCAAGCAAATTATAAATGTTAAAATATCTATGGTGCTCTCTCTTTCATAAATTTTTGGGTCCATCACTAAATAGAAGTTTTTCTACTAATACATGAGGAGAGAGTATTGGGTGCAGCGGATGTACCACTTCAGCAAACTGAGCTAGTGCATCCTCCCAACCAAGAGTTGATATGTGTTTATGTAAAGTTTTTTAATCTTTTTGTAATTTTATTCACTCCACGTAAACCGTCTAAAATATTCAAAATCTTAAACGATTCAAATTTTGAAATTTGACTCTAAAACCCATAATTATAGCATTTCATTGATTTCCTCTCTCCCTCTCTCTTTTCACCAACTCAACAGCTCCTCCCATCTAACATCCATTTCCATCAATATTCCCCTCTCCTTTTAATTTCTGTTCTCTTCTCCTTTGTCAAGACTAGTCTCTCTCTCTCTCTCTCTCTCTCTCTATTAGAGGAGACCATGAAATCAACCAAGATTTGTTACAACAGCCAATTAAGATTTGTTCGAATCAGTCTCTCCTTTCTCTAACAAAATGGTGATTGTTGGGTCCCTTGGTAGCAGTGGTAAGAAGTGAAAACTCTGAAGAATGTTGTAGATTGAAGGATTTGAATCTTGGTGATGTGAGCAGTGTTCCATGGTGCAAGGGAGGACGGTTGTTGTTACATATTTTGTCATTTTTTACATTTAATTTTTTTTATATTGGTTGTAGATCTAGGATTGGTTTTTGATTTGGGATTCTTTTGTAAATTTCTTGAATAATGGTTTCATTCTATATATTTATTTTTTTATATTAGTTTTTAATTTGTTGAATTTATTTCTTATAAAAGTCTTGCGGTGATGTTGTATTTTTGCTGAAGCTATTTTGAGACAAGCACTGATTTTGGTGATATCATGTGTAATTTTTTTTCACTTGTTTCTCAATTGTTTTGCAAGCATCTTGTTTGATGATATTAATTTAATATATTTATTATTTGAATATTGTAGTAATATTGTGTTAATGCTGTTGAAGCTGAGTTTGATATTGCGTTAATGGTGGATTGTGAACCATGTGTTTGTCAAAATGCCTTGGTAAATCCTTCCTAGTAGAATTACACATTCTCGACCACTCATGCTACCAAGTAACCACCTATAAAATCCGTAGCATAAATGTATATTTTATATATTATGTGTTGCTTGACCAATTGAAAGTGGTTTCCTTCTTGTTACAAAATTATAGTAAAACTTGTGGTGCTTCTGCTATGAAGTTTATAAGAATCCGAATGTTGTGATTTATCATAATTTGTATATTAATTGGAATCAATTTTATTAAGTTAATCGCCCTGGTCCCCTCTAACATCAAGAAGGTGCAGCACTAACTGGATTGTCTCCGTGCATTAGCCTACAATTTTTGTATTCTTTGTATTCTTAAAGTTGCTGTTAGAGTGCCTTAATTCTTTTTAATTTTATTTTTGATATTCTTATTCAAAGACGTTTTAGGTTATTTAGTGGCGCTAAATAAAATTAGAGATGTGAGGACCGGACTAAGCTTAGAGGACAAACTTCAAACCTACCACACATTAATTTGTTGTGTAATTGTAACGTTGCTACCAATGACTCTGTCATTTAAAAAAGTAGAGCAACATAAATTAAATCATTGTTTGGGCTACTACATATGGATAACGAGCTGCAAATAAGTTGTTTGATTAATGTAAATTCGTCTTCTTTGGTTTCAATGTTTAAGTCTTGTTCCATATCACTCTTCCTCATGAACCTTTCGAACAACTAAAAAGAAAGAACTCAATAAGGAGGAATACCAAGGGCCAAATCGGAAAGAGAAAGACAATTTGATAGAATTTTAATTGGAACATAGAAATATAAACATTTTCTTAAATCAAAAGAAAACCAAAAGGAGAGCAAACCATAATAAAAAATAATCTGTTAAAGCTTTGCAGCAATAATCTATGAAGACATTCACCATGTTAAACAAGTTAATTGAACTTTGCACAAAGATACTCTCTGATTGAAGACTTCACTTAAATTATTTACTTGCTGCCTGCATATGAGAAAAACAATATCTATTTTAGCAAAATGTCCAAATTTTTTTTTTTTACAAATATATAGAAGAAATAGATAAAATTTAAGTGCACTTACACAAATAAAGGTCAATGAAAGCAATTAGCTTTGTCGCCCTTGATCTTGATCAACAACATAATTGCTCGAATCCTTTATTTGAACAATGTTAATTTTGTAATAACATTATCACTAAAAGTTAATATAGAATATTTAGAATAAAATGAAACCTAACTCAAGGGAAGCCATTGTCCATGTGAAGGCGTGGTTGAAAACCTAGTTAATTATAACAACCTAGAAATACAAATACAAATTAAAGTTTCAAAAATTACCTGGTTCATATAAGGCAATTGATTAATGCCTTGAAGCATAGAAAAACTGCTATGAGGATGCCCAATTAGTGAATTTGGATTGCCTTTACATGAGAAATGAAAGTAATATTAATTTCTATTAACACTGCATAAATAGTATAAACATAAAATATTTAGATTCATACCATATCGTATACTTCTACTTCTTGTGTTACACCAAATGACATGATGGAGTAAAGTTTGCAACATGAGATGGTGTTGTTACAAGAGATGGACTACTAGCAACATTATGAGTATATTGACCTATATCAACAATAATTAGTTAAAAAAAATAATAGTATAAATCAATTAAGATAACTTATGCCAAAACACTTGTAAGTGAAACTACATATTTTGGGAAAGTTTCATACCTTTTTTTGCCTTTTTCTTTTGCTTTTCTAAATTACTCTTCAATCTAACATTCATCATGCCTTTAGTCCTTACCTTTGGTGGATTCAATGCAAGGGGCTCACCTACAAGAATACTACAATTACCTTGGCCATCTATTTTCTTAGTAATCTCCAAAATCTTGCTAGTTTCCACATTTTCTTCAAGTAACTTCCTTACTGGTAGTAACTTCTCTTTAACAAGTGTAGTTCCAAAATCACTCAATGATGCTAAACTAAAAACTTGACTTTCGAGATGCATCAACTCACTATGTCTCAATTTTTGGCTAGACTTCATAGTACCACTTGAAAAGCCATTCACATCAATTTCTTTTTTTGCCTCTTTCGACCATCTTTTTAAAATGTAATGCATCGGTATGGTAGTTAAATTATTCAAATCAAACACTTTTAAAGAATGGCGGCACAACATTCCCATTGATTCAAATAATTTATAAGAGCATGAAATTGTCAAAGTATCAAACTTGAATTAAATTATATGCACTCTTTGTACATTAACTTGTTCATGTGCATCATAAATATAAACCCCATCAATCCTTCTAATTTCTCTCATTCTCACACCCATAAAACCTAATAGCTCTTTTTTCAAAAAAAAAAAAAAAAAACATCTTGATGGTGTAAATTTGACTTGCATGAGTCAAGATTTCACTTTTTACTTTTAGGTGAGGAATACCTTGTTTGCAATGGTAGTCGTCTTCCAACTCCGCCAACCTCATCTCTTTTGTTTTACTTTCATAGTGATGCACAAATTTAACGAGTTCCATTGTTTTTGTGGAAATTTTATGGAAAACATTATTTGTACTCTCACTCCTTTGAGTAGACTTGATATTTGCCGAAAAAATATCCAAACTATAAACCAAACACTACCTTTCTTTAAGTGTATAATTTTTTTAGCCATGAGTGATTCTGAAGATTCAATTCTCAAATCATATTATTCCAATGCACTTCAAATTCCATTTTATCATGACAGCCATGAAAACACTTGTTGAATGCTTTCTTGAAGTCAAGATTTGCATAAAGACTACTAAGATGTTGGGTAGGATTTTTAGCAATGTGCCAAGTGCATAATCGATGACGTGTCTTAGGAAATACAATCTCAATTACTTTTGCCATTGCTTTGTCCACATCTGTAAAAATCGTTTTAAGTTGTTTATTTCTCACTGCTTCCAAAAAAGGACTCAATCAACCAAACAAATGATTCAATGCTCAAATCCAATTAAAAAGCGCACCCAAACAACACATTTTTCCAATGATGATTAACTCCCACAAAAGGGGCACAAATCAAATTGTATTTATTAATTCTAAAAGTTGTATCAAAGCAAACAACATCACCAAAGCAATCATAATCCAACTTTTGATCTACAATCTCTCCAAAAGAAATTTGTCATTCGTTTATATTGATTGACTTGAATTGTATAAAAAAAGCTAGGATCCTCACCTTGTTTTCGTTTCAAATAATCGAGCAAACTTTGCACATCTCCCGCTTCCATCATTTCTTATTTTTTCTTTTGCAAGTAGTTTCTCATATCCTTTTTTGTTAACCCGACATTCTCAGCCCACCAACTTCATTTGCTAAAAAAAAATATGATTTTGTTGGTCTTATACTAGCATCAACCATAGAATTTATAACAATACCTTGAGCATTTGATATTTTTCGACCTGATTTAAGAAATTGTCTTTCTTCAGGTTTACAAGTTGATGGCTATGCTCAGAGTTTAGAAAAGAAATTACCCACACCCCATTATTCATAGTGAATCGAATTACAGCCTTGCAACCTGTTCTTGTCTCTAACTTATTTGCTTTCTTTGTTTCATATGCATTTCCATCTATATAAAACCCTTCTTTTGAACATAAAAATTCCCGTTGTCGAATATTATTGGATGCATCTCTTTGAATTTGCCACTTATAAATACTAAAACCTTTTCTTAAAGCATATGCATTGCATAATTTATGAGCTTCAGCATCCGAATGTACCTTCATTCCCAATTTGAGTTCACCACAATCTTCGTTTGTGAACATTTTTGTCATTTAGACAATCCATTATTTAAATTAACCTACAATAAAATAAGAGTAATTTCATCTTTATCATTTCATATAATTTTAAATTTTTAGGATGATGAATAAAATTGTTGAGCTATTATTAAATCTCCAAGAGACATATTAATGAATATGAATATATGAAAACAAAATCAAATGAAAAGATATATACTAATTCAGTTTCTTTAATAAACGCTATTTTTAATCATTTTTCCTAACGTGTATTTTAATTTTCAATATTTTAATATCTAATAATTGACTCTTAAATCCAACTTTAAATAGCTTTAATGTCTAATTTTTACCTACATTATAGAACACCACAAATGAACAATTAACATAAAAAAACTAAAGCGTTAAGCATTATATAACTAAATTACTTACTTAAACAAGTAAACAATTAATATATTTAACTACAAGTGCATTGCATATAACTAAATTACTAAAATCATTAATATTCTACACATAGAAAGTTAAAAAATTTACCTTAAAAATTGAATTTTCTAAAGCAGTATTACAAACCATGAAATTAAACAATAAATTACACTAAAAAATTACTAAATAATCTGTTATAGCTTGGGGTAATAGCAAAATGGCATCAAGATGGTTACAACAATGGCATAGAGACTTGGTGGGAAAAGCAGGACCACTGAAGAGAGAAGAGAAAAGCTGGAAAGAGAAGGTGAATGTTGGGACAATAGGTGAGACAAGAGAAGAGGTGAAGAGAAGGGCAACGCGGGACCACTTTTGGTAGAAGCGGGGATTTTGTTGGGTAATTAAATTATACAAAAAGTGAGAGAGAGTTTTAAGATCTGCCATGTTACATATGTTATCTCTTAGTTGGGAGGATGCACCAGCTCAGCTTGCTGAGGTGGTACATCCGCTGCACCCAAAACTCTCTCATACATGATACATTTTTTTTCAAAAGAATTTATCTCTATAATTATAATTTTTAGTTATTTGAACTTTAGATTATAATAGGCTTGTGTCTAGTTAAATATATATATTTTTCTAAATATTATAAGAGGCCTGTAGGCCTGCTAGGCCAGGCTTCGCAAGCTCGGCAACAAGCCCAAATTTTGGCCTCGGCTTCCCGCCAAGCCAGGCTTGGCCGTAGCGTGCTCTAGAGAGTCCGGCCCAAGCTGCCGACCTTCGGCCTTTCTCCAGTCCTCCCTAAATTGCAAGTCCACCAATATAATATGAATAATCCTATTGCCCCTTCTTTGTTCTTTTTGTCCATGGCAAAGTCTTCGTTACTGGTTCTTTTTTTTTCTTCTTATATTTTTCTTTCATCATGCAAATAAAAATAATAATAATGTCACCTCATACAACGTACGTAATTATACATTATATCTATATGATATTTTAACGTGACACAATATCATTAGAGTGAATAAATTTTACTATATAAATATTAATGAAGAAACTTGTAACAAATAATTGACAATCACACAATACTTCTACTTTATCAAATAAGTATATAATTAATATAAAAAATTATATATAAATATTCTTGGTGCGATTTGCAATGTTTTTATCGTGGCATTATTCCTAATTTGTCAGGTCCTCACGATGCCCAGAATTTATTTAATTGGGTTTGTCTTACTTCAGTTCCAGATCCAGTCTTCATCACCTCTTAATTATTCAACTGGTCGTCTCGTTCTCTTATTTGTCAAAGCTTCGAATTTCGCTATATGTTATTCTTGGGGTTAGTCTGGTAAGGTGAAGATCACCAAAACTTAGTGTAAATAATTAGTTTGTCAAATAAATTCTTTGAAATATTTCCGGAACCGCTTTTTCCCAAAAACATTTTTCAAAAAAGAAAAAACCAACCAGACTACACCCATAAATAGAACATAATAATCATTTTGAAGCAATTACTTGATTTGAAGTCTGAGCATGGATATATAGGGAAATATTGCTTGGCATATATTGCTGCCGGGTGCCGGCCGAGTACTAGATTCTACACGGATTGCAATGGAATCAGAACCACTAAAGTAAAGGTCAAAAGTTGCTCCACATGCGCGTTCTTGGTAGAGGTCAAAAAAGAGAAATCCAATCAGCGAAAGATATAATATTAATCCATTACATTACTGAATGTGAGAGCCAATACGATCTCTATATATTTGTCTATTGCTTCTTGATCAATTGACCAACCCATTTTCTCGGTTAATTTATCAACTCTCTCATCGTTGAGAACTTTCCCTCTGCGTTCCTTCCTGCGTAATTGTTTGACCGATTGCATTCCAGAGAGTTGCTGAATTTATCAGATCAAGTAAGGGGTACTTTCAAAGCTAAAGAAGCGGCCGGAAAAGAAAAGCTGAAAGATGCATGATTTGAGCAGTATATGACAACTGTTTCCTAGACTTGGCTGACGGTGCACGCATGAGGGCATGAGGCCAGTTTGCTTCTGAAGCTTTACGGTGAAATAAGATGGCAGAACATTAGGCTAGCACTGGCAAAGCTCCATGAGATAATCTTAGGTGTACTGGAGGTATGTACATTCGAGTTACAATAGAGCTCTTCCCAAGCTCAGAATAATGTGGGTGTTGGTGCTTTTCACTTTAATTCTTTCTTTTTCCCTTATTATGTGTCATTGATTTGCATAATTTTGTAGGGGTATATGACTATATATTTGCACCCAAATTTATACTCTACATATCTATTTATAAAATAAGCCCTCAATTAAAATTTTGAATTTTCATTTTAAACGCTCGACACCAGCCTTAGTACCAAATATAACCTTTATTAAAATAAAGGTTAATAATGAATTATTATTTTTTAGATAAACCTATCATCTTTTGTAGACTATTATCTTTTTCGCTAAAAAAAGCTTCTAGATGTGAACTATACCGAAAACACTTATCAACAAACTCTAGATTCAAAACAATCTAACAATTGAAAAAAAAAAAACAAGAACCATAAGAGAACCAAACTTTTGTCATTAAGATTTATACAAAGTGAATATACAAACTAAAGAAAATCTTCTTCTTCGTTTAACACTCTTAAGTCTTAACAAGTTGATGAATAGTTTTAAGAAATTTATCTTTCATCAAATCTCTATGTTTAGTTGATCTAGATCTCTCAAAGAAGATTATTACGAAATCAATTTAAAAAAAATATAATTGAGGTTTGTTGCTTCGTAACTTGAAGATATGTAACTATTTATTTTAATAAAATCTTTTTGGAAAAGTAGTTTTAGAGAAATAGGGTTTATATATGATGAATAGAGGATATGAGTGTAGAGAACGGTGCAAATTGTAAAAAAAATAAAAATATTTTCTTTTTATTTAACTATGTTGATTGTGCTTAATAGTAAATTGATCTATATTTTGGTGATAAAATTTTTTTATAAAAACAAAGTTGTAGAAAACATAAGTTTGGGTGCAAATTATAGTCATAACTTCGGTAGAGTTATTGCTAACTTACGTAGAGTTATTGCATCATTCTTTTACTCTGTTTTAGTGGCTGCCTGCATACAATTGCCTAATCACAACAAGCTGAATTTGTTGGGGCTGTATGTCTTGAAGCATTTGACCTAAAAAATCATATCCAATGTTAAAAGAACAAAACTCAGATTTAAATATCTATACTATTCTTGTCTAATTAATTATCACTAATAGGTAATTTGATGTTAAAGTGTTAAAGGATGGAAAACAGATATTTTATATTTATACTCCTACTTGTACGGAAAAAACAAAGAAATAAACGTTCAGCTTTCCTCTGATCATCAACAGGTGAGACTCTCTCCTTACAAATCAATTAACAATAACAAACAAACCTCTCCTAACCTTTTTGAAAAATTTAAGTCAATCTTGCTAGCTTTTGTCCTTTTTTAAAAAAATATATTCCAAAATTTTTAAAATAATTTATTGATGCCCTAAGTTTTTGATAACTCTTTTTAGGACTCTCAGGTAACAATTATGTCTTCATTTTAATCTATTTTGTTATATTTTAACTTGCTTTGTTAGTCGTACTTTCATTTTTCTCAGTTTGAGATGGTAAGATCTACGTTTGTTTTCATTGTCAAAAAAATTGGGAGACCTTATTTATCAAATAAATTTTAATTAATATCAATCACGTATTATTTTTAAAAATTAAAAAAAAATCCACCATATATTCTAACCTAATTTTGACCAAAAAAAAAAAAAACAGAAAATACGAAAACAGACAAAACCTTAAGAATTTGGCTAAGGACTGAACCTCAAATAGTACATAGTTAAACGACTCCATTACCAATTTCCTAGCTCTCCTTATCTCTTCTGCAAGCTTTCACATCCAAATCAAGCCACTTCCACCACTATCAACCATAACAAAAGTCCTAAAAGACTATACAATCAAGGAATGAAAAAGAAAGAAAGAAAGAAAGAAAAAAAAAAACCCCCCAAATCATGCATAACCAACTAGAAAACCAAAATCATTAACCAATTCCTAACCCTTTAACAACGTTATTTTGTTTCTTTGATTTTGATTTATTAGTGATGGAGCTAGCGTTGAATCCCGAAACGAATCAAAAAATTTTCATAACTTCTTCATCCGTTATCAGTTGATAACATACGTAGACACAACCCACAAACCAATCAAAAGACTTCACTAATTTATGTTCATAAGAAACACAAACTAATTCATAATGGTAACAGCACTAACCGCCACCAAGGGAAATCCAGTGCAATTATCAAAGCGATGAACCATGACCATGCAATTACCAGCACCACAACTCTCACATGGGTCAAAAATCTTCATTTAATTCTTGTAATGGAGGTTAAAGTGTTGGTCTCAATAGTGGACTAAGCTTTAGGGAACACCTTCACTTCTAGGCTCATTGTGCAGTGTCCAACTAGCCCGCATATGAAGTATAGAGTCTTTTCTTCGGTCAACTGGATCACGGCCCTACCAGTTTCCTCCTATTGTTTGATTGTTTCCGTTGTAATACAATCAAGGTATTGCCTTTGACCCACCTATAGAACATTGTGCTCCCCGGCCTTATACATGAACACTGTTCCAAGCAGCCAATTAGTCTTTCACTAAATACTTTTATACAAATTAATCTAACACTTATAAATATGGCTTACCTAAATCTAAGAAATTAACAAATGGACAAATGATATTGGAACAAAAGATCTCCATGTTCAGCTCCATGATTTCAACTCATAACATCCTCAACTTCAGAACTAAACAAGTCTATAAAATGTAATAAAATAAAGAAAGCAGTGGAAAAAGTTACTTGTATTACTATTTACAACTCATTAAATACAAAAGAGTTATCATGAAGATAGGAAAAAGTACCAAAACAAACTCCTAAAGTAATGGGATATATACAACAAAAGATAACTAAAAATCTATGTTAGCATGAATTCAAACCCATGTGATAAACAATAAAGTGATAAACAATAGCAAAGATAACTATGGACAACTGGTTGATAATGATAAGCCTTCTTCCTTGTCTTTTTCCTGGATATGCCCCCGTAAGCTGGTGTCACCATTACAGACACCAAGCTTGGCACGAAGAAGAACAAACCGTGACCTATCCAGGGGCTTGGTAAGAACATCAGCTATCTGATTAACTGTAGAGACATGTGACACTTGCAAGGAGCCATCATCAACCTTGTCTCGCACAAAGTGGTAGTCAAGAGCTATATGTTTCATGCGAGAATGAAATACGGGATTGGCACAGACATAAGTTGCTCCTAGATTGTCACATAACAGTCTTGGTGCTTGTGGAAGGGACATACCAAGTTCAAACAAAAGATTGCGAATCGATGACAATTTAGCAGCAGCAGAGGCAATGGAGCAGTATTCGACTTCGGTAGATGATCGTGCAACAGTCCTTTATTTTTTAGAACACCAAGAAATAGGATTGGAACCAAGAAATATAATGTAAGCAGAAATTGAAGAAAAATCATCACAGTTGCCGGCCCAGTCAGCATCAGAATATGCAAGAAGAGAAATTGCCTGAGAACATTGAGGAATAAGACCAAAATTAATAGTGTGTTTGAGGTATCGTAATAAGCGTTTGGCAGCTGTCCAATGAGATTGCGTGGAGCATGCATATATTGAATAAGTTTGTTGACAGTATAGGCAACACCAGGTCGAGTGAGAGAAAGATATTGCATAGCTCCGATGAGACTACGATATTGTGTAGCATCAGCTACCGCAGTACCATCATTAAGAGAAAGATGCATAGATGTACTCATTGGCGTAGCAGACTCTTTCATACCAGCCATCTGAAACCGTTCAAGCAAGTCACGTATATATTTGTGTGGGAGAGAAAGAACCCTTGAGAGTTTGAAATAACTTTAATCCCTAAAATATAATGAATATGTCCAAGATTTTTTGTTGAAAATCGGCGAGCGAGCTAGGGATCAATAATAGATTGAACAAAAGTTGAAGAGTTCCCTGTTACTAATAAATCATCAACATAAACCAAGAAGTAAACTATGAGAGAATTGTTAGTGTAAATGAATAGGGATGCATCAGACTTTGAATTAAGAAATCCAAAGGAAAGAAGAAACCCTTTAAGTTCTTGAAACCAAGTGCAAGGGGCCTGTTTAAGGCCATATAGAGAATGATGCAGACGACAAACATGATTTGGTCGTGACTGATCAATAAAACCCGGTGGTTGTGACATAGAAACTTCTTCAGAAGAGTGCCATGGAGAAAGGCATTGTTGACATCCAACTGATGAATGTTCCAGCCATGAGATAAGGCAAGTGTAAGGATCACACGAATTGTAGTGAGCTTAAAGACAGGACTGAAAGTTTCCTGATAATCCATACCAGGACGTTGATGAAACCCCTTGGCCATAAGACGAGCTTTATAACGGTCAATAGAACCATCAGGATGACGCTTAATCTGAAACACCCACTTACAGCAAATAATATTTTGAGAAGGATGGCATGGAACCAGCTCCCAAGTGCCATTACGAATAAGAGCAGTGAGTTCAACACACATAGCATCACGCCAGTTATTATTTTTAAGAGCTTCAGCAACAGTTCTAGGTTCAAGTGGTGGAGGTAATGGGTGTTTTGTGGCTTCTTGTTTTTGAACAGTAATAGTAGGAGAAGAACATGGCTTTGTTCCATCAACATAACCAAGTAAGTCATAACCATAAAGTAGTGCATCAAATTGCGCCTTCCAAGTTGCATAATTGTTTGGCAGCAATTTTACTGGAAGTTGAGTGGCATTGAGAGCAATCAAGCTTGCTGGAATAGGAGAGAAAGTGATAATGCTGTCGATAACTTGGGCAGAAGCAGTGGTTTCAGAACTTTTATCAGCCATGATGAAAGTCACAAAAGAAAGTTAAGAGTTCAGGATTGTAATACTCATGAGAGTAAAAAAAAGCTTTGATACCATATAAAAAGTAAGAATAAAATAAAGAAAGTAATGGAAAAAGTTACTTGTATTACTGTTTACAACTCATTATATACAAAAGAGCTATCATGAAGATAGGAAAAAATACCAAAATAAACTCCTAAAATAATGGAATAAATACAACAAAAGATAACTAAATATCTATGTTAGCATGAATTCAAACCCATGTGATAAACAATAGTAAAGATAACTATGGACAATTGGTTGATAATGATAAGCCTTCTTCCTTGTCTTTTTCCTTGATAAAGTCTTGTTTAACTTATGTTAAAATAAATAAATGATCTGTGCGGTATAAAGCATCCTTTTTTTCTTGAGTTTTAGGTTATAGATCACCCCACAAAATATACATATCCTATGTCCAGTTGAAGAAGACAACCAATATCTTTATAATCTGCAACAGTATATGTATGAAAGTAGAGCAGAATATAAATACCGAAATGCTTATGAGATTATACATAAGATATCATATCATCAATTAGTCTTAAGCATCACCTAAAAAGCTTGAAGGTGAAGACAACTTTAGCCACTTGGTTAATTATCTTAAAATGAAATTAAAGCAAGTGTGTTTTCAAGTTAATGTAGTGTATGGAATGTTTGCCCACGGGGATCCTGGTTTCGAATCTCTTGGTAATGTGCTGTGTGGTATGTTTGTCCTCGTCAGGGGAGTATTAGGATTACTACGTGGTGTATCATATATGGTGTCAAATCAAGAGTCATGATGATTGTTTGTCCGGAGGTCTTAATAGAACTAACAAAGAAGAAAGCATGGTGAGAGAAATATACCAAGAAAATCTCCAACATAAAAGGTGGAAGAGGCCGACCATTCTTCGAGTTCCGCGGAAAGGCTCCAACCAGATTCTCCGCCCACGTTGTGGAATACTTGAGCAGCAGAGGCACAGCGAGCTGAGCCCAAGAGAGTTAAAAATATTGCAATGGCAATCATCTTAATTATAAACTTCACTTCATACCCTGGCGCCATTGTCCTGAAACCAAAGACATCAAGTGCAATCAAGATGGGTATATAGTTTTGAGATATAGAAGTCTAATCAGATGATAGCACAACCTATTTGTCCAATATGATCAAGCCCAATTCACAAACTCATGGTCATAGTGTTGTACATAGAAATAGAGCAATCATAGAGACCTGACACATTATTAGATCTCCCAAATGAGGGATATTTTCAAAGCTCAACAAATTGAAGGGTAGAAAGAATAATGAAATTTTATGATAGAAACCCTAAACAAAGTATTATAAAGTTTAAAATTTTCTGTTCGCATAGATCCCGTCTAATCATATCAATATCAAACAAAATTTGCATCAACATCGATATACAGGCTACGGTCAGCCGGAGAGCTGCTAAAAGCCACCAGAAATTATTTTTTTTTTTTTTCACGTGAAAACGTTTTCTGGCTTATAGTACTCTCTAACGCGAAAAGAAGAAATTAAGGAAAAAAAATTTCAACTCAGAAATCAGTACAACCCATATCAAATTGATGTAAATCGCATGAAAAGAGATGGATGGTGTATTTCATTTTTTTATAAGATGCAAGAGATACATCTCAACGCATGCTTTTCTTTCATGATCATGACATATCACAATTTCAAACAAAGAAGCAGAAGAAAGTGATGATTCTAGACACAAAGTAAGAGAATTGGAAGCTGATCAGAAGGAGAGAGAAAGCTGCTGCGATATGTAGGTTTCAGGCTACCTAGCTACGTTTTCACCGATATTAACCAAAATAACGTCTGCAGGGGGAATTCCCAAGCAGAAACACAGTTGATTAATAACTCACAAAGGTTTCACTAGAAACTTTCTCATGGAAAACAAGCAAAAGATGAGGTTAAGCAAAAGAAAAACCAGAGATGTACCAAGCGAAGACGAAGATAGAGAATGAAGATGAGGGTTTAAGGTTGGCAGGCAGCTAAAGCAGGGTTTATAAAGTAGACAGGTTTCCATCGAACGTCTGGGTCTGGCAGCTAACCGACGTTTGCCAAATGACTAGAATACCCTCGCACGTCGTTATCGTATCTTATCCCTTGATTACATGACAAAGAAAATTTCCTTCTTTTACTTCGAACCAAAAGTTATTATAGTTTCAGTACCACAGCAGCCTCTTTGGGGAAGATGATGCTTCAGGGCCCTTCAAGCAATACTCAGAATACTTTTAAAATAAAGAAGATCATGGATAGGATTCAATTTTTTATTTAAAAAAAATTATAATAGGCTGGATTATGTTAATATTTCACTGTGTATGATTTAATTTATCTCACATGAATAATATTCAAAAAATCATACAAAAGCTTTCTAGATCTATCAATTGTATGATTTAATTTAATAATATCAAATAAATTAATAAAAAGTAATAGTATTTTAAGCATTTCGAATATCTTTAACAGTCAAAAGCAAATTTTCAACGTAACGGCAACTGATAAAGAGGCCAAAGAGGGTCGAGTGGTTGGCTTGCTATTACCAATGTACTATTCACCAAGGTTTCGTTTTGGTGTTGTTCTCCTTTCCCACAAAATGGAAGAGGAGAACACTTGTCAACGTTTCAAAATAGATGAGTAGGCGAAGAAACAAAATAGGACCCAGAGAGTAGTAGTAGCTACATATTAAAGGTCCAAGCATGAAGGCAGGCAGTGTGCTTGCCGCTGGCTCTGCTCATTGAGCTGGTTTTTAAGCAAACTAGCGATATTCTTTCTCTGAGTTGATGCTCGAAGCATCTATTGGCGTTTGCTTTTCTGACTTGGCTTCTGCCTAGAGGTCATCAGAAGTTCACTGCTCACAGCTGGTACTGATACCAAAAACAGATAAAATAGAAGCGTCTAATTATAGGTTAAAAAATTTTTTTTAAAAATTTCAGGTGATAAAGTGGATAAGATTTTAGTTAATTTCTTAATTCTTAGATATAGAGATCTTCAAAACCATAATTTTAATTTATGTATTTTAGCAAAAAAAAAAAAATTCTATGTTTAAGGTTCAAAAGACTAGTTTTGGAGACGTTTGAGTTTAGGTTTATTTATCATAAATCTTGAGTACTTTAGGTGTAAATTTTCTATAAATTACCTATCGTCATCTTTCTTGTTGACAAATCAAAAATTGTAATTATTCTAATTATATCTCTCTCTGATTGTACTAAAACTCATGATCAACAAACACATGAATTTATCACATCAAAAATCTAATGTGGTACGTGCATAATCCTATCAGAAGGGTTCACACCTATATATATATGTTAATCTTTCTATTCAGGAAAACATAAAATTTAGTCAAGTTTTGAAATATTTTCGAGAAATAGTCAACCTTTTCTTTCCTTTTACTTTTAATATTTTATTGCTAGAAAATTTCACATTTTTTTAGTACAATTTTCTACCAATACTAAAAAAGCTCTAACAATGTGTCTATGAATTTTAATTGTTTGTTGAGTAATGTCCAATTATTTGAGTCTTATTTTTACATTTCGAGACACATACATACATACATACATACATACATACATACATACATACATACATTCACACATATACACATATACATACAAGCGCTGACCTAGATACGAGCCTAAGGAGGCCCTGGCCCCCCTCAAGCCTGCAAGTAGCTCCCTTAGGTAGGATCTATGTATTAAAGAGATAATGAAATTGAATGGAATTGTGTATTATTCTGAGAAATACAAAGCTTTATGTAGGTATCTAAATTGAAGAAGGAAGCTAATCCTAGATATGACAAAAAATATATATATTTGAATGCATAATATTACACAATAATTACAGAATAAATAGATGATTATTTCCATATGTATGTAGCCAATAATCAAAGAGTGAATCATGGCCTAACAAATGGTATTGGCTTATCATGCCCCTGCAAGATTGACTGTCTGTTGAGGACACCAATCTTGGTTTTATGAGTGTGAAAGTGATGATTTGGTAGAGGTTTGGTAAGAGAATCGGCAAGGTGATCAGAAGTATGGACATGAGCAATGCGTAGGCAACCTGTAGCAACTTGATCTCGAACAAAATGAGAGTCGATGGCAATATGCTTCGTACGAGAATGAAAAACTAGATTGGCACAAACATAGGTAGCACTTGTTATGCGCAAGCGGAAGCGATAACAAACAGAACAACCAAATGCACAACACAAACTATGCTAGATAATTGAATATAATAGCAACTAAAGAGGCAACCAATCAACCACAATGCAGAAATAGAAAGAACATCAAGATTTAACGAGGTTCGGTATAAATACCTACGTCCTCGGGCGCCGCTGAAGAAACTTTCCATTATCTTCAAAGAGAATACAAACTTTTTGGGCCACAATACAAATACCACAACTATTGGGCCAAACTATAATTACCCAAATAGTTGGGCCAAACTGTAATTACCCAAACAATTGGGCAATACTACAAATACCCAAAACAAAGAAGGGAAAAAGCAAATATTACAAACTTTAAGGTCCTTACTGAAAGGCCCTTAAACTATGAGGTCTTATTAGTGAGACCTTACAAATATAGGGGGTGGAATGATATTTCAAATGGGACACTTATTCATTTCCCAAAAGGTTTCTTTTATAAGCCTACAAAAGTCCCAAGCTTTGCTATTTAAGCAATGTGGGATCTTTTATTTTGTGCATATGAGCCACAAAGGTCAACAAATCTCTACCTTGGTGAATATGCCAACCCATCACAAATTTCTTCCTTTTTCCCATATTCTCTATCACATTAGCAACGCCTCCAAATGCGCCCAATGGCGCGGTCAAACTCGTACAATATTGATCAAATCCAAACAATGACTGAACTTGATCGCTGTCACAACCTTAGTCAACATATCTGCGGGATTCTCGGCAGTCTCAATCTTCTGAAGTAAGATTCTTCCTTCATCAATGATCTCCCGCACAAAATGATACCGAACATCAATATGCTTCGTACGAACATGGAACACTGGATTCTTCGCTAAGTGGATAGCACTTTGACTGTCAGAATAAAGAGTGATCTTCTTCTGCCCAATTCCCAATTCATCCAGCAATCCCTGTAACCAAATAGCTTCCTTCACAGCCTCTGTCATAGCCATATACTCTGCCTCCGTAGTAGACAAAGCCACTGTAGACTGTAAAGTAGACTTTTAACTCACTGGTGCTCTTGCAAGAGTAAACACATAACCGGTTGTCGACCGACGTTTATCCAAATCACCAGCATAATCTGAATCAACATAACCAATAGCATACTGACCACATGTATCATCTCTCTCAAAGACTAAGCCAACATCCACGGTTTTCAACAAATACCGTAGAATCCATTTCACTGCTTGCCAATGTCCTTTACCAGGATCATGCATATACCTGCTCACAACTCCAACTGCATGTGAAATGTCGGGTCTCGTACACACCATAGCATACATTAGGCTACCAACTGCATTAGCATACGGAACTCGAGACATATACTCTCGTTCCTCATCTGTACTAGGAGATAAAGATGCACTGAGTTTCATATGAGGAGCAAGTGGCGTACTTACAGGTTTTGACTGCTCTGTAATGCCAAACCGTTGTAATACCTTCTGCAGATACTACTTCTGAGTCAAACAAATCTTGCTTCTCTCTTTATCTCTGCTAATCTCCATGCCAAGAATCTTCTTAGCTTCACCCAAATCTTTCATCTCAAACTCTCGATTCAACTGAGTCTTCAACTTTGCAATTTCTTCGACATCCGTCGAAGCTATCAACATATCATCAACATACAAGAGTAGATAAATGAAAGAACCATCACGTAGCCTTCGAAAATACACACAGTTATCAAATTTGCTTCTTGTGTACCTCTGACCCATCATAAACCGATCAAATCGCTTATACCACTGTCTGGGAGATTGCTTCAAACCATAAAGCGATCTTTTCAGTTTGCATACCAAATTTTCCTTACCAGCAACTTTGAATCCCTCTGGCTGAGTCATATAGATTTCCTCTTCCAAGTCACCATGTAAAAATGCAGTTTTTACATCAAGTTGAACTAGTTCCATATTCATCTGAGCTACCAAGGCCAACAAAATTCTAATGGAAGAATGTTTCACAACTGGAGAAAATACCTCATTGTAGTCAATTCCTTCCCTCTGAGCGTAGCCTTTAGCCACCAACCTTGCCTTGTAGCGGACGTCATTCTTGTCAGGAAATCTATCTTTCTTTGCATATACCCATTTGCATCCAATTGCCTTTTTACCCTTCGGTAGTTGAGCTAGCTCCCAAGTTTCATTCTTCTGAAGAGACTGCATCTCTTCGCTCATAGCTGTCTTTCACTGATCAACTTCAGAACATCTGACTGCCTCTCTATAAGTGGAAGGAACATCAGCATCTACAATTGGAAGTGCATAGGCCACCATATCAGCAAATCGAGCAGGTCTGCGAATCTCAAGTCTTGGCCTATTAACTGCAATAGATTCTTGTTGCTATAGAGGTTCCTGAGTAGAACCGTCACCATCATCTCCCAAATCTCCCTCTATCATAGGAGTATCAACATCTGTCTCAACAGATCTAATTGGGTTCAATGTCGTCGTTTCAAA
Organism: Boswellia sacra; assembly: GCA_013180625.2. Lineage (NCBI taxonomy): Eukaryota > Viridiplantae > Streptophyta > Magnoliopsida > Sapindales > Burseraceae > Boswellia > Boswellia sacra. The sequence continues at coordinate 274,598 of SNVD02011092.1, forward strand.
CTCCACCTGCTGCTGAGTATGCTCCACCTGCTGCGGAGTACCATTCACCTTTGTCTGGTTTTCTGATTTCTTTAATATTGAAGACTCATCAAATGTCACATCTCTACTGGATACAATCTTCCTCGAACTAAGACACCAAAGACGATATCCTTTTACTCCAGAAGTAAATCCCAAGAAAATCGCTTTCTTGGCTCTAGGATCCAGCTTAGATTCTTTCACATGATAATATGCAGTGGAGCCAAAAACATGTAAAGAATCATAATCAGAAACAGGTTGTCCAGACCATACCTCCAATGGAGTTCTATCACCAATAGCAGCTGATGGTAGACGATTAATGAGATGACACGCATAAGTCACAGCCTCAGCCCAAAACTCTTTGCCCAACCCAGCATTGGACAACATACACTGAACTTTCTCCAGCAATGTCCGGTTCATGCGTTCTGCCACCCCATTCTGCTGTGGTGTACCTATAACAGTAAAATGACGTACAATACCTTCATCTTGACACAATTTCAAAAACTGATCACTGCAATACTCACCACCATTGTCTGTTCTGAGATGCTTGATCTTCTTACCAGTCTGTGTCTCAATCATCTTTTTCCATTTAAGGAAAACACGGAGTACATCATCTTTTGATTTCAAACAGTACACCCAAGTTCTTCTAGAAAAGTCATCAACAAAAGTAACAAAGTAGTGCCTACCTCCCATCGATGCTATTTTGGTAGGTCCCCACACATCTGAGTGAACATAATCAAGAATACCCTTGGTATTATGAATAGCGGTGCCAAATTTCACTCTCTTATGCTTTCCCAGAACACAATGCTCACAGAAATCCAGCTTGCAGGTCTTTGCACCTTTCAATAAGCCTCGTTTCACCAAACTGAATAAGGCTTTCTCACCTGCATGTCCCAAACGCATATGCCACAGTCTCGTGATCTCTGAATCTGCATCATTATCAGAAACCGTAGCAGCTGATCTAATAACCGTACTACCATTATAGTAATACAAGTTGTTCCTCCTAGTGCCTTTCAATACCACAAGAGCGCCTGAAGTGACCCTCAGAATACCATCTCGAATAGATATACTACAGCCTTTAGATTCTAAGGCTCCCAAAGAGATAAGATTCTTCTTCAACTTCGGTACATACCGAACATCTGTCAGAACTCTAGTCAGTCCATCATGATTCCTCAAACGGATCAAACCTATCCCAACAGTATGACAAATATCATCATTGCCCATATACACAACTCCACAATCAAGTTCTTCAAACTGAAAGAACCAATCCCGATGTGGACACATATGATAAGTACAACCCGAATCCATAATCCACTCATCAGAACCAGAAGTGGATGGGTGACCAGCTAGACATATATCTGACTCACTATCATCCTCACGCTCAACAACACATGCATCAGAAACAGCCTTGCCCTTTTCTTTCTTTTTCAACTTAGGACAATCTTTCTTCCAATGCCCTTTCTCACGACAAAAGGCACACTCATCTTTTCCTAATCTACCCCTCGACCAAGATTTTCCCCTTTTTCCTGGTTTTCTACTATGACTACGCCCTCTCACTGTCAATGCATCTACTGACTCATCCCTATGTTCCCTTTGATCTTTCTTACGAATTTCATAATTCAACAAAGCAAAACAGACTTCTTCAAAAGACAGTTTATCTTTCCCATGGATAAGAGTAATGCACAAATGATCTAATTCATCCGAAAGTGAGCCAATCAATAGCATAGCCTTAATTTCATCTTTGAAGGTTTTATCTAAGTTTACCAAATCAGCAATTAACTTATTAAACTCATCAATATGAGAACTGATGCTCGTACCTGGTTTCAACTGGAGACAGAACAATCTCTTCAATAGATACAGCCGATTCTCATTGCTTTTCTTCATATATTTGTTCTCCAGCGCCTTCCACAATTTGCTTGCAGATGTCTCCTTAGTGAACGGATACTTTTGTTCTCTACACAAGCAAGAGCGAATCAACCCACAAGCTTTTATATTCAGCCTGTCCCAATCTCTGCACTGATATCTTCTGGTTTTGTTTCTTCCAGAACAATATCCAAATCTTGCTGATACAACCCGTCCAACACCTCACTCTGCCATAAGCCGAAATTATTTCGGCCATCAAAATTTTCAACATCTATTTTTGCATTTGTCACAGTCACTTTCTTCTCCGGTACAGTTGACGATGACGCCATTACTACCTCTCACAAATAAGCTCGATACACAAATCATCAATAACCAAGCTCCAAACAGACTATTATATTCAATAACTAGCAATCCAAAATCAACAGCCCAGAACAGTAGTAAGTGCTTCAATGAAATAGCCACTAACTACCCAAAACCTTCGGCTCTGATACCAATTGTTATGCACAAGCGGAAGCGATAACAAACATAACAACCAAATGCACAATACAAACTATGCTAGATAATTGAATATAATAGCAACTAAAGAGGCAACCAATCAACCACAATGCAGAAATAGAAAGAACACCAAGATTTAACGAGGTTCGGTATAAATACTTACATCCTTGGGCGCCGTTGAAGAAACTTTTCACTATCTTCAAAGAGAATACAAACTTTTTGGGCCACAATACAAATACCACAACTATTAGGCCAAACTGTAATTACCCAAATAGTTGGGTCAAACTGTAATTACCCAAACAATTAGGCAATACTACAAATACCCAAAACAAAGAAGAGAAAAAGCAAATATTACAAACTTTAAGGTCCTTACTGAAAGGCCCATAAACTATGAGGTCTTATTAGTGAGACCTTACAAATATAGGGGGTGGAATGATATTTCAAATGGGACACTTATTCATTTCCCAAAAGGTTTCTTTTATAAGCCTACAAAAGTCCCAAGCTTTGCTATTTAAGCAATGTAGGATCTTTTAATTTGTGCATATGAGCCACAAAGCTCAACAGCACTCATGTTGTCACAGTAGATGACTAGAGGAGGAGAAATAGGCACTCGTAGTTCTTGAAGAAGATTCGTTACCCAATTGAATTTAGCTTCAGTAGAGGCAATGGCTCAATACCCGCCTTGGGTGGAAGAGCAAGCTATAGTCTTTTGCTTTTAGAACTCCAAGATATTGGATTGGCGACAAAGAAGACAACATAACCAGAGGTTGAGGTGCGATATTGAGGATCACTTGCCTAATCAGCATCGACAAATGCATAAAGAGTTTGAGGAGAGTTTTCTCAAAGCATCAGACCATAGTCAAGAGTCCTAGCGAGATAACAGAGCAGTAGTTTAACAGTGATCCAATGAAGTGTGGAGGGACTATGTGTGAACTAAGACAACTTATTAATGGCACAAGAGACATCAGGATGAGTTAAAGAGATATATTGTAATGATCCAACAGTTTGACGATACAATGTGGCATCAGCTGGTGAAGTTCTATCAATTAACTTGAGAATTGTAGATGTTGCAAGAGGCGTAGAAACAGGCTTTGCAATAGTCATGTTAAGCTGATGTAATAGATCACTTATATATTTCTGCTGAGACAAAAACAAACTAGCAGTGGTATAATGAGCTTCAATCCCAAGAAAGTAGGAGAGATTACCAAGATCCTTTAGAGAGAATCGTCAAGCAAGAGTTGAGATAAAGGCAGCCATACGTGCAACATAGGATCCAGTGATGATGATATCATCAACATAAACCAATGGATACAAAACTGCATTGGAAGAGTGAAGCATAAATAAAGAAGTATTTGAATGGGAGTAGGTGAAGTCTTCAGATACAAGAAAATTACGAAGTTCCTAGTACCAAGCACAAGTGTTGGAAACAAAAAATCACAAACAACATAAAAAGAAAACAGAGGCAAAACAGAGGAGAACGAACATTCAACGTTTTTATTCTGCAGTACAAATTGATGAGCTAAACATGCCTTTATATAGGCTACAACTCTAACAAATTAACCTTAAAATTCTGCCCACTAACACACTAACAGCCTGCTAACTTTGCAACCAGTTTAATTGGCCACTAACTAAACATGCAGCAATAGACGAGATGTAACTTTGAATTATTCTTTAACACTCCCTCTTGATTCAAAGTTACAAACACCAAGTAGAGATCTGAAGTAGATAAACTTTTCTTTCGATAGAGCCTTAGTAAGCACATCAGCCAGTTGTTCGTTTGTGCTACAATACTCCAAAGTAATCTCCTCCTTTGCAACCAAATCACGAATAAAATGGAAGCGAATATCAATGTGTTTTGCTCTACTGTGAAAAGCTGGATTCTTTGTCATGGAGATTGTTGCTTTGTTGTTACAGAATATGGCTGTTGCTCGTTCTTGCTTTTGTTGAAGTTCTGCTAACATTCTCCTTAACCAAATGGCTTGACAAGCTGCTGAAGTGGATGCTACATATTCAGCTTCTAAGGAAGACAATGCTGTTGTAGCTTGCTTCTTTGAGCTCCAAGTGATTACTCCTAATCCAAGAGTAAAAACATTTGCCGAAATGCTCTGCCTATCATCCAACGAACTAGCCCAATCACTATCCGTGAACCCACATAATCTAGAACTAGAAACTTTTGAATACCAAATCCCATAATCCATTGTTCCAGTGATATAACGCAAAACCCGCTTTGCTGCACCGAGATGAAGCTTTGAAGGATTTTGCATAAATCTCGAAATTACACCAACAGAAAATGCAATATCGGGTCGAGTGTTAGTTAGATAAATTAAACCTCCATCAAGCTTCTGAATCTTTTAGCATTAGGCATCTCTCCTCCATCTTCATGCTGCAATTTTTCATTTATATTCATGGGCGTAGCTGCAGATTTACAATTAATCATGCCAAATTTCTTAAGAAGATCCTTGGCATATTTTCTTTGGGAAATAAAAATTCCATCTTCTGCTTGTTGAACTTTAAGGCCAAGAAAACAATGCAGCAAACCCATGTCTGACATTTCAAACTCATGCATCATACGTGATTTAAACTCAGCCACAAGGGAATTAGATGAGCTTGTATAAATGATATCATCAACATAGAGACAAATTATGATGAAATCATTTTTACCTTCCTTCTTCACGTAGAGAGTGGGCTCATTCTCACTCGTCAAGAACCCATTTTGCTGAAAATATCCATCAATTTTGCTGTACCATGCCCGAGGAGCCTGCTTCAATCCATACAAGGCCTTCCTCAACTTGTTCACCTTTGTCTCTTTTCCTTCAATTATGAAACCTTCTGGTTGAGCCACATAAACCTCCTCTTGTAAATCTCCATTTAAAAAAGCCGACTTGACATCAAATTGATAAATAGGCCATTGTAATTGTGCAGCCAATGCCAAGATAATTCTCACAGTTTCGAAACGAGCTACTGGAGAAAAAGTTTCTTCGAAATCAATACCATGTTGCTGGGCATATCCTTTTGCCACTAGTCAAGCTTTGTGTTTTTGTATGCTTCCATCTGCACAAAATTTTGTTCTGAATACCCACTTCAAACCAATTGCATTCTTGCCTTCCGGTAAGTCCACAATCTCCCACATTCCATTCTTTTCTATCGCTGTCAATTCTTCTTTCATTGCTTTTTGCCATTCTTCTTTTATAACTGCTTCCTCATAGGTGATAGGATCTGAAACAGTGAGAGCAAATTGGCAAGACTCATATATGTCTCTTAAGGATCAAGATTTTCTGGATGGTTTTTCACTCGACGACTCCTCAAGAGTGGATGAAGAGTTTTGGCTTGGTGATGTTGAGGTCGAAGAACTTGGTGACGCCATAGAGGAATCAGCTGGTGAATTTGTAGGAGTTGGCTCTTGACTTCTATTTGGAGATATTCCAATGGGCATAGGAATTTGTTGCATCTTCTCATCATTTTCACTCCAATCCCAGCTTGCATTTTCATCAAATACTACGTCCCTTTTAATTTAAATCTTGCCACTAAGAGGATTATATAATCTATATTCTTTGGAGTGTGTACAATAACCAATAAAAACACATTTTTCAGATTTTTCATCAAGTTTATGACGAAATTGAGAATTTATCAAAGCATATGCAACGCACCCAAAAATTCTTAAGTGACTTACAGATGGTCTTCTACCATGCCAAGCTTCAAATGGAGTTTGATTCACAACAGCCTTTGTGGAAGAAATGTTCAATAAATAGACTGATGTTGCGACAGCTTCAGCCCAAAAATGATTTGAAAGTCCCTTCGCTTGTAACATGCTTCTTGCCATCTCAACAACAATTCGATTTTTTCGCTCGGCGACACCGTTTTGCTCCAGAGTGTAAGGAGTTGTCAACTCCCTATGAATGCCATTTGCTTCACAAAAAAGATTAAATTCTGTGGATAGGAACTCTCCACCTCTATCAGTACGAAGAGCTTTGATGTAAGAACCACTTTGCTTCTCAGCCATAGCTTTAAAATGCTTGAATTTCTGAAATGTTTTCCAAAAAATAAACCCAACTCATGCGACTACAATCATCAATAAAAAGTAAAAAATAACGACTCCCACCGAAAGATGTAGTATGCATAGGCCCGCATAAATCTGCATGTATTAATTCAAGACACTTTGAAGCCCTCCAAGCCTTTCCAATAGGAAAAGATTTTCTTGTTTGTTTCCCATAAATGCACCCTTCACAAAAATCAACAGAACCAATTTTCGATAGTCCAAAAACCATACCTTTTTCATTTAGCAATTTCAGACCCTTGATGTTGAGATGTCCACATCGCAAATGCCATAGTTTTGAGTCATCTTTTCCACCAGCAGCAAAAACAAAATTCCCCATGCTTGAAACTTCTAAAGGGAACATTTTGTTTTGAGTCATGTTGATGTTAATCAACGTATGGCCTGACTGCTTGTCTTTAATAACACATGCATCATCATCAAATAATATTGAATATCCACCAGCCATTAATTGCCCAACACTTAGCAAATTACATCCCAAATTATATCCCACTGTACCTTTCCCTTCAACCTGCATTTCTTTGCCATTGCCAAGCTGCACCTTCATTTTTTGTGTCTCATCAAGCTCCGTAAATATGGATTTGATGCCTGTCATATGATTTGAACAGCCGCTGTCTACAAACCATACATTGCTTGACTGATTTTTGGTATCAAAATGAGCCATAAAAAGCTTACTTTCTTCACCATTTTCTGCTGTAAAATTCACTTGTTGGTCTTTGTACCAACAATCAGCTTTTATATGCCCATATCTCTTGCAATGATAGCATTGGATGCCACTCTTGTTGTTTCTTTGCTCGCTGGACTGGCGTTGTCCATCGAAGCGACCATTGCCTCTTCCATTACCACGACCACGACCACGACCACGGAATCCCCCTTTTCCACGGCCCATGCTTATTGAACTATCATGCTCTCCAGCTTTGTTGACAGCCTCCTTCACTTGAAATGCCTTTTCTTCATTCTTTTCAAGTGATCGATTAATTCTTGCCTCATGTGCTTGAAAGGACCCCATTAGTTCATCAAAAGAAAAAATTCACAAATATTTTGATTCTTCTATTGCAGCAACTACATGATCAAATTTTGGAGTCAAGCTTTGCAATATCTTTTCAACAATTGTTTGATCAGTAATATTCTCTCCATAAGATCGCATTTGACTGACTATTGTTGTTGCTTTGGACAAAAAATCAGCAATGGATTCTCCACTTTTCATGACCAGAGTTTCAAAGTCACGCCGAAGTGATTGCAATCTCACAACAATCACCTTTGAATCACCTTGAAACTCTTTCTGCAGAATCGACCAGGCCTGCTTTGATGTGGTTACCGCTGCAATTCGTGAGAAAACGCTGTCATGAACGGCCTGCTGGATGATCACTAATGCCTTGGAGTCCTTTTTCTTGTTTTCTTTCAATCTGCTTCATCAGGATCTGTATACCCCTGCTCCACCAAGTCCCAAAGATCTTGAGATCTAAGTAGAGTTTTCATACGAATACTCCAGAACTCGTAGCCTTCTCCCTTAAAGACAGGATTAAGAGGTTGTGCAGCACCCATCGAATTGCTGTTGCTGGCCATTGGCTTTTCCTCTCAAGTGTTTCACTCAACTCATGTTCTTACCCTCTCTACTCACTCTCTCAAGTATGCTCTGAGACCAAAGTTGTTCGAAAGAAAAAATCACAAACAGCATAAAAAGAAAACAGAGGCAAAACAGAGGAGAAAGAACATTCAACGTTTTTATTCTGTAGTACAAATTGATGAGCTAAACATGCCTCTATATAGGCTACAACTCTAACAAATTAACCTTAAAATTCTGCCCACTAACACACTAACAGCCCGCTAACTTTGCAACCAGTTTGACTGGCCACTAACTGAACGTGCAGCAATAGACGGGATGTAACTTTGAATTATTCTTTAACAACAAGGAGCTTGTTGCAACCCATAAATTGCCTTTTTTAACTTACAAAAATGATTAGGTAAACCAAAATGTTCGAAACCATTTAACACGCCTATTACAACGTAAATCCTAATTTTTTTATTAAAATTTATGAGAAAATAAAATAGTACATTGGATTACTAGGATTTTGTAAAAAAGTTATAGCATGAATTTGTTGATAACGGCAAGAAGGAGATCGGGATGCAAAATTGTAGAAGTTAGTAATTTGGTAAATGCAAAGTGGTCTGCTGGTCATTGGCTTTTGAAGTTTGGAAACGAATAGAATTGTTATTGACGAATTTTTTTTTTTTTTCATTAATGGCATTTGAGTTGGTGATTGAGTCGAAAGCTATAACAATGATCTTTGTTGAATTTGGGATGGAAACCTTTGTACTGTCAAGAAACGAGTGTCATCTTGAACTTTGTATGGCATTGCAACCCGCTCCCTCTGCGCAAGCGCTTGTACCGGAGATTACCACAGCGATTGTGATTCCTCTTTGGTGGTTGTTTATGATGATTGTGTTCTCAGTCTTGTTAAATCCGGCCAATTGTGCCTCGGATGATTGATTTGGTTCTTTTTTAAATGTTTTGTTGATGGGCTGAAGAGATCCAAATTTATAAAAATCTCTCCTTTGTTAGATTATATGTAGATTAGTGTGGATTATGCAATCTGGGATGCTCCTGAATGGATTGACAAGGTTATTTATATATTTTTTTTATCTTTTTCAAGTGGGGTTCTTCGGTTTTGCTTGTTTGATCCTTTCATCTTTAATCCTTACCTTTTATTAGCTTACTTCTGGTTTTCGTGGTTTCCAATTCTATTTAACCACTTCAAGTTTTTGTAACTTACAATAAATTTGTTTTTCAACAACTCTATTATAAGCTTACCTGAGGAAAATGAATTTCAGGAATGTACAAGGCAGCCAACTAAAATATCGTTTCTGCCCTTCCTGAGTTATTGATTTTAAATGGAGATAGAAGTAGGGGTGGTTGATGATATTCACCCAAAAAAGAATTCAATTCAATAAGAATTTTATAAAGTTAATTTATCATATATATATATATATATATATATATGATTAATTAACCCAAAAAAAAAAAACAGAGAGAGAGTAAAATTGGTTGTGAAGATATATACCTAGTGAATCTCCAGCATAAAAGTTGGAAGAATCCAACAAGATTCTCCATCGACCTTGTGGATTTTTTGTGCAGAGGCACAGCCTGAGCCCAAGAGAGTTAGAAAAAGTGCAATGGCTATTATCTTAAACATCTTCACTTCTAATACTGACATCATTGTCATGAAATTTGAAGTCAATTTCCTCGAAATCAAACAATAAAATAATATCAAGCCCAATCAACAAAAAGCTGCGGACCCGTGGGGCCGAATTGTAGAAGAATGAAAAGAAAATGAAATTTTTGTGCCAGAATTATAAACAAATTATTATATGATACAAAAAATTTTCTTAACTAAATAGATAGGTTTCCTAATCAGAAAACTTGACGCATAAAAAAATCCAGAACTTGATACACTCTTGTATGAAAATCGGGATAGGATCCATGAAGAAGAATAGCAGGTGGGCTAGGATATACGTGCAACAGACTCACCTTCTTGCTATTTCTGCCTGTTGCACATGCGCCTGCTAGCCAGATAAATATGATTACTATTATTATTATTATTATTATTATTATTATTATTATTATTATTTCACTTGTAAATAATTTTATCTGTGTACAGCACAGTCTCTAACACCAAATAAATAAATAAATAAATAAATAAAACTTCACTCAACTGATCGAAACTTTTCTGATGGAAAACAAAAAAGAGATGAGAAGAAGCAAAAGGCGAACCAGAGACAATAAGAGAATAATAGCAGCTAAAGGTAGAAGAAAGAAAGCGGCTGCAGATGAAGTTGGGTTGGCGGGTTTATAAAGATGAAGTTTTCGGATGAATTGTCAATGTCAAATGCCTACGCATAGAGACAAAACAAGACTCAGAGGTTTACTCGGCCCATTAGCTATTTTTAATTTTAATGTGAACTAAACAGATGATTTGATAGCTGTAATACGGTTGGGGTTCGCTACATTGCATCAGGTATACCAATACCCTCCAAAAAATTGAAGATAAAATTCAAAAAAATTTAGGACAGAATACTTAAAAAATTCAGGATTTGGAGGGGGAAGGTGTCATGAAACATGTTGGATTAGCATCCGTCTTATGTACGATGTGCCATTCTCTTATTGAACAATTGAAAGACAATTTCATGCAATAAAATCCTTTTCCTTATACAAACCTTTAAAAATTTCTAATTTTTATTTTCACTTATTAAACCTAACTTAACGTCAGAAATAACCTTAGTCAAATACTTTTAAATAAACCCATTTGCCACAATTTAACAAACATATCTTCTTACAAAGATATGCCATTTGTTATTCTGCTCTTCCATGCCTCATTTATTCTCGTAACATAATCAAGCTACGAAACTCGCTACGGAATTTTGAAAAATCTTATCTCTCTAAAATTCCAAAGAAGGAAAGCGAAAGCAAACGGAGAACACAAAGAACTAGCAAGTTAAAAAAAAAAATACCTTACTTTGATCATGAAGATTATAATGAAATGAAAGTGCTTCTAACCTAGTAGTTTCCAGGTTGCATAAGAATTTAATTTCAATAGTGCAGCAATTTAATTGAAAAAGTGAAATGAATAAAATTATAGAGAAGTAATTAACACAAGGAAACAGTCCGAGCCATCCATTCAAAAACAGGTCAGCAGGTTACAGCTGCATGTTTTCTAATTCGAAAGAAGAATTTTTCAACGCCATTTTTCATGGCCCCACTGTGACTTTTAGAAAAGTCTTTTTATGTGTAAGGCCAGATTTTTTACGGTATTCTGACCTTTATATTAAAGATTATTTTTGGGATTCATCTCATATATATCTAACATTGACCAGTACGTACTTAAGAATTGTAAATGGTGAAGATTTAAGTGAATATTTCTATATATTAAGTAATTAAAATCTGATTTCAATATTCAATATTTCTCTTCATGGTTACCGGCATGAATCACGATTCGGAATGCGAAACAAGTATTTGAGCAATACATAGCACCATAACCCGGAATAATCCACCAAAATGTTTATTTATGATAGTAACATTATCAGTTAATAGATAAGAGTCATGAGATTAATAGTGCTGAATTATACCCTCTTAAACAAAAAAATTGTAATTTGTTCTCATCTAGGAGTTTTTATCTGCTGCCTTTTTCTCATTTAAGCAAATGTATAGTTCTGTGCAATTTAGAACCCTTTCAGAGGTCTAGGAATATAGCAGACACACTCCCGGTAATTTTACTTTCTTGAACTTCATTGAATTTAATCTGAATATAAGGTTGAAAGAATTGAGATTGAGGAGAGGAGTTGAGCATTATCGTATAAGTGACATGTGGAAGGCACTAGTTTTTCACCTCAAACTTCTTACCGCATTTGCGTGCTTGATGGGTCTCACACATCAAAATAAATATAAGGCAGGTGATGATTAAATTGTAGATATAGAAATAAAAAGTGGAGCAGAAAGTGCGTTACTTCACCAATCCACTAACTAAGCCAAGAACAATGGAAGCTTTAATTTTAGTTTTCAAGTAGTGACATCATTAACTGTTTTAATGGACAACAATCTGGTCAAGAGCAAGCCGAATATTGCTGAAACTTTGGCATGTTTAACTTCAGCACTGACAACTAAACCAAATTATGGGTCAGTATAGTTTTCAGTGGTCCATTCTTAATTATTATTGGAATTAGAGATTGTCTACTCAACGCCAGTTTTTATCTCATTAGGCTTGTTATGAATTTAAACAAAGGTAAAAGTGTAATAAAAATATAATTAAATGAGATTGTTTAGTTATTTTCTATATATTTTTTCGTTTTCATTTTTATCATTTAAATGGGTTGATTTCCATCCATACCTATTATGACCTTTTCATATAAACCATCTTCATATACTACCTATTTTTTCATTTGTATCAACTCTATTTTAAATTAAGCTGGAAAGAGGTCCTTAATAAAAATTTGCATATCTTATGACACCTAAACGAAGATAATGATTTTACAAATTTCATTGTTCCCTACGTATCTCTCTCAATAATAAAATGGAAAAAAATTGAGACTCAATCTGGAGATTAGGAAGGCTATAAAATTGATACTGTATCATTATAACAATATTTCTTCTTCAGAAACAAAATTATAAAATTGAAATTGTCCTTGCTTATCTTCAACACCTAACAATTACGCCAACAAAGTGGAGGGCAAAAAAATTTTGCCACTAAAATTATGTACTTAAGTTGTCTGATTTAGGAAAGGGAGTAAACATGTAGCCACTATCAAGGGTTTATCATAGTTGAATAAACATGAAAAATAAAAGTTTTAGTTAATCATAATTGAATAAACATGGAAAATAAAAGTTTTAATACAAATATGATTTGATTTGGTAGTAAATTAATTTAAAATTATAAACTCTGGTTTTGGTTGTTAAAAAGAAAAGAAATTAATAATATAATAAATCTTAATATTTATGACATAAATGTGTCATAAAATTTTTAATTTTTAATTTGATTCTATTAGTTTCACCCAACAATAATAATTAAAAAAAGATAAATCTGTTTTTAATTTTACAATTTTATGCTCATTAAATTAGAGATAGGGTATTGTGATATGAAAAGTAAGAATTGAGTAGAATCCTTCTTAGAATTATTATTTGTTCGCCCTTTTCTTTGACTTGCCAAATCCAGTCCTTTAAGAGAGAGGAATCCTTTTGTCCTGTTAAAACAAGGAGTCCACCTTCTGTACGATTGACACAAGGCGCCCGGTCCACAAACTTTTGTAATTGGAATACAATAATTTAAAGCAAATAACATCAATTCTGGGGCAATTCTACTTTTACAAATTATTTAATAAAAACTTATTACGCAAGTTCGTAATGGCATAAAATAATTTGAGCAATAAATTTAAATGATCATTGATATTAATTAAGGTGGATGATGTAACAATCATGCAATAATAACATATGGGATTGATATAGACGGATTTATAACATTATTCTTGATTCATAAGAGGTTAATATTTTATCGTAAAAATACTAGACTTCAAAACTTTATTAGAAACTCTTTATAGACAGTTTATATTATTGTTCTTACCAACCTTGTACTCTTGTTCAATCAGGGAAAAAAATTAACTTTTAGAATCCATAAATTTTTAATTATTTTGGATGGTTTAGAGAAGATTGATTTATAGATGATAGGAGGAGATAATAGCTTGTGATTGGTGTATTTTTATTAAAAATTACTTCGAGATTTCGTTTGAAATTTCTATTTTATCCTTCTTCATTAAGTATCAAGAATCGAGGAAATTTACTAACAAAAATCTTTATGATGATTTTTTATAATACAAGGGAAGTAATAGATGATTTTTTAACCAAATATTACAGGGAAAATCAATGATGCTGACTCAATGAAGAATGCAAGACATGAGATGGGCCTTGTATCATGATTTGGAAACACCATAAATTTGATTATATATAGAGTTATCTTTCCATACAGAGAGATGGGTTATAATTTCATCTGACGCACTTAATCTAATTAAAAAGAGCATCTTCAATCTCATTGCAATTTCATCTAATCCATTTCAATCTCATCATTTAATTTTCTGCCTTGTTATTGTTTTATTGTATTTCTTTGCTAACCGATTTTTGTCCAAAGCCTCTGTGTGGATTTTACACCTCAACTAACAGTGTGTAACTAATTGCAACTTGTCAATATATGGTACGTGCATGTCTTTTGCCTTCAAATTTTACTAGTTTTCCATATTTTATTCAGTATGTGGCAAGTGCATGTATTTTGCCTTCAATAATCCTAGTTTTCATATTTTATCAATTAGGTGTAATTGTGATGGACTTTGTTTGAGGGCTTCTTTTAAGAGATGGACTTTATGATATGATATTTTTCTTTCTTGTCCTAAGCAATTGATTGGCGCTGTTTTGATATTGAATTAAGCATAGATTATATTTTTAGTTCCAAAAATTAATAAACTAAAACACTACAATTACTTGGAAAAGCATCACTTGTTGACTGAAAATGTAAAAAACTCTACTTGCAAAGAAACAATAAGACGTGCGAGTGATCTTCAACTAAGGAATTTTTGTAAGTTGTGTTCTATTTATAATGAATATTTAAATGAAATTTATAGTACTTATTCATTATATTCAACTAATTTTCTTCTAACTTGTTCATATTTTCTTCTGTAAGATTTGTTGGTGTTTATCAAATTACTTCAAGAAGATGAAAGTATTAAAGAGTTGTAGAAGACATATTTTCATTTCTAATAGTTGTTTCATTTATGGTGTCTAATCCAGAAAGTAATCATGTAGTATTTGTTATTTCCTTATTCTAAGTCATTTAGCCTACTATTGTATAGGAACAAATACTTTAAATTTTATTATTGTAAAATGATTTTTTTTTTTTAAATGTGCACTTTGATATTACATTTAATTGTACACTTTAATGTAATAATTTGTGTTATAATGTATATGATTGTAAATATCATAAGCATTACAAATTACTCAAAAAAATAGCATTATATATATATATATATATATATATATATATATATATATATATATATATATAAAACTTATGACAACGTGCATTGCATACTATCAAAAAGTTGTCATGTAACATATGGTAACGTGCATTATGCGTCACTAAAAGTTGAAAAATCATGACTTTTAGTAACGTGTAATGCACGTTACAAAATCGTTTATTACAACAAGCAAAAGAACATTTGATAACACGTAATGCACGTTATCATAGTTTAGAAACTTTTCGCAATACATAAAACAACAATAAGTACCTGCACGTTGCCATAGGCTTATATAAATTAGTAGGTCAAATTAACTTTAATATGATTTGATATTATAGATTATCCATTTTTTTTAATTTTTTTATGTGTCTGCTTTATAATTTCTACGTATTTGACAACCATGTGGACAAGGCTGTATCACTCGGGATATAGACAGCTCACCGATGGCTCAATGTGCAGTAGGATGATTTGTTGAGCCATCTTTGTCCACAACGCAACATATCCGCTAAATATTAAATTAATTGTACGCAAAAGGCAGTTTCTTTCCAGAAATATTATGGAAATTCAAACAATTGAAAGCTGGGATAGGCCATGAAGTTATATTTTCAATAAATTACTACGAAATTTAGAACTTTTTAAAGACGTGGGGGATACTATTTTCATACCTTTCTCTTCCTCTTCCCACATTGTTTCGTTCTCAAATTTCTTTCCAAGATACATCATACATCATTCATCATATTGATTATATCGTATACTCAACAAATTATAAATTATCATTGGTGCCAACCTATTATCAGTTTAAATCAATCCGATTGTGAATTTGAATTTTTTTAATTAGTTCCAAAATTTAAATTTTCTTTAATTATCTCATCCAACTTTTTAAAAGAAGACTCTTAATCGCTCTAATGTCTTTCTATTTCTTATTTTGAAATTCAAATTGAGGATGATATCTACTTAGCTTCAAAGGCTTAATAATAATTTCTCTATCTCTTCGTTTTCCTCCTTATATTCTATACTCTTACGATTTATAGCCTTCGTATGACTTTTTGTTATTATTTATATAATAAGTTAATGATAACTGAAATATTTTAAAAATAAATAAAAAAGGGACACGAAGTCCAGTGTAGATGTAGCCATTCATGTCCAGTGGCATTTCTTTAGAGCTTCTCAACATTTTGATACCATCATAGTCATCATGATTAATATGAAAATTACTTCTCCTAACAGCTTGTCGTAGATTCCGAATTCATTAATTATAGTACAAGATTTCTTAAAAAAATGTAAAACTAATATAAGAGATTTTTAAAATTGAAAAATAATCGAAATCCAATTTACACACCAATACTAACCCAACAAATTAAGAAATTTTTTTTTTCAAGTTAAGAAAAAAATTAGCAAAAAAGGTTGGTTATGGCTACCTATGGCCATTGTAAATGGGCACTCATCCAATGCCACACATGACTCATGGAAGCCATGTTTTTGAGGAAAGAAAAAGAAAGGCATGGAGAATTTCAAAATAAGAAAGAGAAAGAAAGATATGAGAGGGATTAAGAGAATATTTCTCTTAGAAAATTGGGTGGAATGGTTTAAAAAGATAAATAAATTTAAGAACAAATTAAAAGTAAAATTTAAATTGATGATGAAATGGATTTAAATTGATGATTAATAGTTTTTTGAGTACACCGCATAAGCAAAATGAGGTGATCATGCCCAATGTGTGTAAGTATTTCTCTTCTTGCAACACATTTCTTAAAGTTAGAAAAAGAAAATGATACATCACTCGTGAAGCACATTTCCAAAGTGAGTGGAACTACTCACATAATTTATAGATAAACAATATAATTTTATTCATTTATTCACACATCATAACTCATCATTAAATGAATTAATTTTTTATATTTACTATTCTAATAATCTTATAACACATTAATTCGTATGTAAAAATTTATAAAGCTGGCATTATTCTATTCATAAGAAAACATTTTAAAAAATTATAAAAGAAATTGCTAATTATTCTTTAAAAGTCTTTCCACGTTAAACCATGCATTATAATTTTTTGAATTGATGATGAGATGGATTTAAATTGATGATTAATAATTTTTTGAGTACACCGCATAAGCAAAATGAGGTGATCATGCCCAATGTGTGTAAGTATTTCTCTTCTTGCAACACATTTCTTAAAGTTAGAAAAAGAAAATGATACATCACTCGTGAAGCACATTTCCAAAGTGAGTGGAACTACTCACATAATTTATAGATAAACAATATAATTTTATTCATTTATTCACACATCATAACTCATCATTAAATGAATTAATTTTTTATATTTACTATTCTAATAATCTTATAACACATTAATTCTTACGTAAAAATTTATAAAGCTGGCATTATTCTATTCATAAGAAAACATTTTAAAAAATTATAAAAGAAATTGCTAATTATTCTTTAAAAGTCTTTCCATGTTAAACCATGCATTATAAAAACTTTTGTTTGTGAATTTTTTCAATGATCAGTGATGATGTCATTTTATAGTTTTTACAACTCAATGCATGGTTTTTACAACTCATGACTACTATTACGTGGAAAGACTTTTAAAGAATAAGTGTTAAGATATGTTTTTTTATAGTTTTATTAGTTTTAGGAATGCTTATAATAACGCAATTAGCAAAATTATCCAAAATTATCTTGTAATCTTATTCAACTTTTTAATTAAAAAAAATAGAATGAATTTAGGCTTTATCCAACTTAGTTAAAAAATTAGCACCTAAATTATATACCAAAGTCATATAATGTGATTTTTAAGGAATTATATCCTAATGATGATTTGCTTTAAACTTATTTAAAGAATAATATAAATTACGCCTGAATTATAGGAGAGAAGACCTACAATGTGCTTCACTAGTGAAGTTAAGAAATTTAAAAGTATTTAATTGAGCAAGAGAAGAAAAGTGTGGACGTGATATCGACGTATAATCTGGTGCTATAAACACTACTTATATGATGCAGGAGCCTGTATTATTACACACAAAAGAGGTACCCGTTAGAGGAGCTGAAGAAATAAAACAAAACAATCTACAAAATTTCTTCAAAAGTTTATAAAATGTCTTTTCAGGTTTCAGCAGTTCCTAACTCATTGAAAAGCATGAAACAAGACACCAATCGCCCTGCTGCAAACTTTCATCCGACCATTTGGGGAGATTATTTCCTCCGATATGCTAGCGAGTCCATGGTAATTCAACTGTGCTTCTTCAACTTTTGATCTACAAATGCATGGGTATGGTGGTACATAATGTTTTCAAATAATAATTTTACATATCTAAGAGCAATGATTATATTTATTTTCTAAAATTTATCTTAAAATCTGAAATTGTCACATCATTTATTAAATTATCAAACCCCCACTTGACAATCATTAACGATCAGTAATAAAATATGTATCATCAAAGATACGAAATTTAAGATAAAATTTATTATGGATATCATTGTTATATATTTAAATATTATATTTTTTTTGAACACTCACCTGTATTATTTTATATACAAAGAAATATAGATATTCGCCAGTTTTGAGAAATTAAATGTGGCAAATTGTTGTTGTTGTTGTTGTTGTTATTATTATTATTTTTTAATATTATTAATTTGTGCTTGCCATTAGGAAAGTGATACCAATACAAAGCTTTTAGAGCTGAAGGAAGAAATAAAAAGAATGCTAATGGCTGACGTGGACAAGGCTGCACATAAGCTTGATTTGGTTGACGCAATTCAGCGCTTAGGCGTGTCATATCATTTTGAAGCTGAGATTGATGAAATCCTAGAACAAGCCTACGAGGCTCATCAACATGACAGTGATCTTAGAAATGAAACTGCAGATGACCTCTATTCCATCTCTCTTCAATTTCGGTTACTTAGACAACATGGTTATAGGATTTCCAGCGGTAATACTATAACCATATATACTGCTCCTTGACTTGTTCTTTATTTATTTATTTGTTTTTATTAAGCTCCAGATGACATTATTAATTTTTTATATCACCTACATTTTGATATACATGTTGTGTGGTGAAGCAGATGTTTTCAACAAGTTCAAGGACCGCAAAGGGAACTTCATTACTTCTCTCCGAGGTGATGTTAAAGCAATTTTAAGCTTGTATGAAGCCACATATCTCAGAGTGCATGGAGAAGATATACTAGATGAAGCGCTTCCTTTCACAACCTGCCAGCTTGAGTCAATGGCAACACAACTCAGCCCTTCCCTTGCAGAGCAAGTTAGATATGCCTTAATTCAACCTATCCGAAAAAACATACCAAGGCTAGAGGCACGATATTACATGCCTATCTACGAACAAGACCCTCTGCACAATAAAGCTATATTAACCTTCGCAAAGTTGGATTTTAACATGTTACAAAAACTGCATAAGAAGGAATTGAGTGGTCTCACAAGGTACGAACGGCTTGAAACTTTTATATACGTGGCTTTTCAACTGGTTTTACATTTTGTCAACAAGTTTCTATATATAATATGAATAATGTTTTGTTTATTAATTAGGTGGTGGAAAGGTTTAGATATTCCAAATAAGCTGCCTTTTGCAAGAGATAGAGTGGTGGAGTTATACTTCAACTGGGTCTATGCAGTGTATTTCGAGCCTAATTATTCATACGCAAGGAGAATACTAGCCAAATTGCTTTGCTTATGTACTATTTTAGACGACATCTATGATGCCTATGGTAGTTTTGAAGAACTTAAGCAGTTTACGACAGCAATTGAGAGGTTAATATTTACTTCAGTATCTTGTCATCAGTTAATTTAAGGTACCATTTCATGGAAAAATATGCTTTGTAAGATTGATATATATTATTTTTCAGGTGGGATGCCAGTGCCGCAGATCAACTTCCTGAGTATATGAAACATGTTTATGAAGTAATACTTGATGTGTACAATGAAATTGAGATAGAAATGGCTCTTCAAGGAAAATTGTACCGGTTTCATTATGCAAAAGAAGCGGTGAGTTAGGGGACAATTGTTTTTTTGTTTGAGAGTGATTTTTTTTGTCTAAATAGGTCTAAATTTAACTGAAATATAAATAGATCTGAATATATTAATCTGAATAATACGTTCGTTTTTTCTAATTTCAACATCTAAATTAAAATGTTTAAAATTAATAATTTTATACACACACAAATACAAACTCTCTCTCTCTCTCTCTCTCTCTCTCTCTCTCTATTTATATATATATATATATATATATATATATATATATATATATATAGACACACACACACTTATTGTTTGATGTTGTTTTCACTAGTGTTATTTTGACATATTAATAGTATTAGTAAATTAATGTCTAAAAAAATTAATAATGAATTATTTAAATATTTATATTTTTAAATAGTTTATTATTACACTATAAATTTTTTCTAAATTAGTAAAATAATAATTTATAGTGTAATTATATATATAATTATTTATATATGTATTGTTCTATAAAAGTAACATATAAAAGATAATAAATGAATCAGATGGGGGTATTTGAGAATTAAAAGAGATATGAACCATTAAGATAAAAGCTAAATATTTCTGCTTTTTTCATTAATATGAGAATGTATCAAATTAAGTTCTAAGTTAAAAAATATGAAAAGTTTTGAAATATGAGAATAAGATAAATCTATACTTCAGAGCAAAAAATAAAAGGCTTCTTCTATTTAACTTATTAACATGAAAGCAATGCCAAATAAATAGCTAGCCTACGAGACTCTTAGTTGGCTTTTTTTTCCCCTTAAAAAATTAATGAAGTCCATCCACTCTTCTCATTAGGAAATACAAATCAAATTAATGATACCCCAAAATTTGATCCTTTGCAAATTAAAAGAAGCAATTAGGATAATAATCCAACGAACTAAACAAATTAATGCCATTACATATTATTTGTAGTGTGTTGTGATAATTTGTATTGCTAATTCTGAGGTGCGTGTTTGGGATTCTTAGTTTAAGGAGTTAGTGAGACATTACTTCATTGAAGCTAGATGGTATAAACAACGATATGTACCATTATCAGTGGAGGAGCACTTGAGTGTTTCATTAATTTCTTGTGGTTACAAAGCGTTATCAATCACGTCGTTTGTGGGAATGGGAGATATCGTAACTAAAGAAGCCTTTGAATGGGCATCTAGAATTCCCAAGATTATTGAGGCTGCCTCAACAGTTAGCAGACTCATGGATGACATAGCCGGCCACGAGGTACTGATCCCAATATATCCCATAAATGATTTGTAATGATTTGATCACTTCTATCATGCATTAATTGTTTTGTATCAAATATGCAGGATGAGCAAAAGAGAGGACATGTTGCCTCAACTGTTGAATGCTACATGAATCAGTATGGTGCTTCTTTAGAAGAGGCAGTTCAAGTGTTACGCCAGCGAATTACGAATGCCTGGAAAGACATAAACGAGGCTTTCCTTAGACCAACTGCTGTGCCAATGCCAGTGCTTGAGCGGGTTCTTAACCTTGCCCGCACAATGGATGTTTCGTACAAGGAAAAAGATTGCTACACCAATGCCCACTTAATGAAAGACTTTGTAATTTCAACGCTCAGGGACCCTGTAACCATTTGAATGCTAAGTTGGCATTTGTTTTATTTTTTTGATAATAAGTCTTGTAATATAAGAATAATAGGTCTAAATAAAAATATTTGAATAAATGTTAGTTTTTCTTTTTCTGATAATAAGTTTTTAAGTCCTTTATTTTTAAAAGCTGAAACTGTCTTAAAACTATAAAATTGATATGCATGCTTTCATCAATTGTGTATATATATACAAACATATTCAAAGAAAAAGTATAGGGTGAGACTTCAAAGAAATAAGAAGTTATTTAAATATTTGGAATTATTATTTCTGTATCATGTAAAAGTTTGTTTTAGTTTGTATTTATTATTACTTGTGAGGAAGTTTTTATTCTCTTTTAATCATCTTGTTCCAAAAAGAGCATTAACAAAGGGATATTAGTACCAATATTTGTTAGCTTATAGAAACAAAGATTGAAAATGTTCAACAATTGGGTGATGACATGTAAGAAGAGGCCTTATTATTATTGTCAATGGAGGTGAAAAGCATGCATTGCATTGAATAGAATTCATCATTCGGAGTAAAACCCATACATTAACTTCTTTTCCTTGACAAACTAAAACAGAAATCAAAAGAATTCTCTGAAATCTCAATAGCTAACAAATCAACACTGACCGCATGAAGGCCGAATGATTAATTAGCGTAAGCACTTGATCGCATTTCTTCAGCAGAAGCTCTCTTCAAATGCAGAAGATATGAACACAATTGCTTCACGACTTGGTAGCGGACATGATGAGGTGGAATGAACGGATCAGATGAAGATCGGCAGAGCTGAGAGGGACGGGACAGATTTTGAATTGTTTTGACGTGTTGTTGGATCCCGGTGGGTATAATAGAGTTGGAGTTGATAGAGAGAGCCGGCACAACCTCTTCTCTATCTCCAGAATGATTTTTTTTCTTTTCCATGAAATTTAGTATTGACACCATGTTTGTTTTGGGATTGGTTTGATTCTGATTTGACTGTCGATTTAGTCGCATTTGATAGTCAATATTTAAAATAATTAATTAATTATTTTAATTAAAATACTTCATCACAAAATTTGAAAAAACAATACTGAAAGTAATTAACAAACATTTGAATAATTAAATAATTTTATATTTATAAATTTTGTATACAAAAATTGATGTGATATCAAAAATATCTACAAAAATCAATATAATAAATAATATAGATTTATATTTTCCATGAGTACCCTACACTAATACCTTATTTTTACGCACTTAAACTTGGCAAAATATTATTACTAGCATTTTTGTTGTCGATACTTTCTTAACTTTAGCTATTATTCATCACTTTGTTCTCTCAATTTTTGCTTCTTTAGGAAAATTATAATAATATAAAGCTATTAAAGTTGAAGGAAGAAGTAAGAAGAATGCTGAAGGCTAACGTGAACAAGCCTGCACAAAAGCTTGATTTGGCTGATACAATTTACCGCTTAGGTGTGTCATATCATTTTGAAGCTGAGATTGATAAAATCTTAAAACAAGTCTACGAGGCTAATAACAAGTCTATGAGGCTCATAGCCATGATTAGTGGCGGAACCAGGATTTTATTAAAGAGAGGCACCTTAGTATTACTAAATTTATATAATTTTTTTGCTAAACAATACAAAAGAGAAAATTTACTGAAAATTGAAAAAAAATACACATAGATAGGGGATATAATGTACTTTACCCCGTAAAATAAATCCTAATACAATAAAAAAATGTAAAATATTAAAATTTGATAGTTTGACAATTCAACAAATACAAAGTTATAACTGTCCCCTGCGAGTTTTCATATTTTGAAAACGTTGCATGATTACATCATTTTTAATACTATAAAAAATATCTTTCTCAATTTATACAAGCAAGCTATTGTTCATTCATTTGTCTCCCATTTGATTGTATGATTCAGTCTTCATAATATTCATAGCAGAAATGTCTTCTCAGCTTTGGCAGTTGCAACCGATAGAATTAGTGCCAATGTCAAAAGAAAATACACCAATGGATAAATTTTGTCTTTGTTTTAACTATTTTTTGGGCAAGACTAGAAATGTCTTTCAACTCTGAAAACTCACCATTAGAATGCATAACCACAATAAAGTTTTCAAGTCGATCTTCAAGTGTTTTGAGTTGAATTACTGAAAAATCTTTAGGATAAAATTGAGCAACTCTATAAGCTTCTGTTTATCAAAAGAAGAAAATAGATCACTTGGATTCAGACATGCTACACAAAGAAGTAGCTCAGTATTTGTTTTAGTAAAATGATTATTTAGTTCCTACAGCTGCATATCTATAACAGAAAAAAATATCTCAACACGATAATGATGCATGTGTGTTCGCTTCAGCTTTACGTCTTGATTTCCCTTGAGGCCAAAAAAATCATCCATGTTAGGAACTTCAACATTGTGTTTAGCACAAAAAGAAGAAACTTCATCCAATAACAGATCCCAACCATTTTCCCTAATCATTTGCAACCTTTCCTTACAAACTCTAACTAACTCTATGGCATTCGCAATATCTTGATCCTTTCTTTGTAAAGCTTGTGACAAATCATTTGTTATTCCTAATATTGTTTTCATCAAATGTAGAGAAAAAATAATATCAAAGGATTTTTGATAAAATTCAATACAAGCTTGGCCTCATATTTATGATCAGCATCAGATCCATCCTTTACTATCATCTCTATTATATCTACTACAAATGAAAACATAGAAATCAAACTTATTAAAGAATTGTAATGAGAGCTCCAACGTGTATCACCTGGCTTTTTGAGATTGATTCCTTGATTTAAGCCTCGTCCAGTTGAAAGCTCTCCATTAGTAAGTGCTTCAAAAATAATTGCTGCATGTTTTCCATAGAGAATATCATGATGTCTAATGCTTAAACTACATTAAACACATTAGCAACCAAAAAAAAAAAAGAGCAGCAATTTCTATATGATTTTTTACCATAGCCGCAAGAGCTAACTGAAGTTGATGAGCAAAACAATGACATAAAAAGCAGATTCATTATCTTTCAAAACAAGTGCTTTCAAACCATTAAATTTACTTGCACATTACTTGCTCCATCATAAACTTGTCCTCGTAACTAAGAGATACTCAATCCGTGCCTGGAAAACAAATTATCAATAGCTTTTTTAAGTGATAGTGTCGTAGTGTCAATAACATGCTCAATGCCAACAAATTGCTCAATCACATTGCCATTTTTATCCACATAACGTAATATAATGGCCATCTGCTCTTTTGAAGACACATCACGAGACTCATCAACAATAATTGAAAATAATGCATCACCAATATCTTTGATAATGCCAATAGCAATTTCAATTGAAATAGCATTTACTTCATCTTTCTGAATTTTTTGTGCTACCAATTTCAAATTTTTAGGAGCATTTTGCAATGCAACTTTTCTTATTTCCTCGTTATGATCACACAACCAATGTAAGAGTTAAAGAAAATTTCTTCGCAATTTTTAGAATCTTTAGTTTCATCATGTCCACGAAATGGAAGCCCTTGTCTTAAAAAAATCTGATACAATCAATTGATGCACCCAAACGAGCTCGATAGTCAATTCAAGCTTGGTCAGATTATCTCACTAAAGTTGTCTCTATATGTTGCTCTTGCTTTAACAATGCTTCACACATACCCCAAGCTTGATCATGAGCACTGTTAGGCCCCCAACATGAACTTTTAGCTTCTATTTTTTCTTCCAATTCAAAAACCCTGTACTTGCAAAAGATTCACCACCTGCTTGCTCTCCAATATCTAGTCTAAAGAGATAACACCATAAGCAAAATAAGGCATCTTTTGCTATACTATACCCACTTAGGATATTTATTAAACCAAGCTGAAAACAATCTTCTTGACTTTTCTCCATATCTTTTAAAGGAAAAATTGTGATCACAAGATTGAGAATGACCCTTTTGAAGATAAGCTCTTCGAACTTGATCTCAAATATTAGGATTATATTCCAAAATTCGAGTTCTAAGTCCAGGATCTGCAAGCAAATCTTGTAAATTAACATCTTCACAAATTTGTTTCAAGCTTTTAGAACTTTTGTTTAGACTTGATGCCAACTCAGAAGTAGATTTTCTTTTTAAATATCTCTCCATAACTGATAAATAAAAATGATACGTATTATTCTACTATTCAAAAAGACTATGATCACATTAAATAATAAAAAGTCTCTATAACATAATCTTTTTAATGATATTTAATTTTTTTTACTCTAATCAATACAAATAAATCAAGAATAAAGAGGTATATGACGCAAATATACTATATAATATAAATTAGAAAAGAAAGCCATTACTATTCAAAGGAATTTCTTTCAATTTGTACTCTTTTTATAAGAATCAATTGATTAATTTTTGATGAAACAAAAGATAAAAAGAAAAAGCAATAATTTATATCAAAATAAATAAATAAATATTAAAAAAGTTTACATAATTTTATATACAAAATAAAGTTTACATAATGTATTATAACTAGTGAAACTTGAGGGGTTATAAAGAAATTTTAATATTTCAAGAGGGGCCCAGGCCCCCTTGGGTCCTAATGTCGGTCCGCCTCTAACCATGATAGTGATCCGAGAAATGAACCTGTCGATGACCTCTATTCCGTCTCTCTTCTATTTTGGTTACTTAGACAATTACACACTTATAGGTTTTCCTGCAGTAATTTTGTAACTATATTTACTGTTTCTTTATTTGTCCTTTGTTGATGGAGAAAAACTGCACTACTAGTAGCTCAACACGTATCTAGTATAAAAATGAAGCGCCATGAGATGGTTGGATGATCACCTGAGGACCTGGTGACAAGACGTTCTCCCTCTTTCTAATTCAAAGGAGTCTCAATATGCTTCACTAGAGTTGACTAATCCTTCTTCACTTACATTTCCTCCATGAACAATAAGCTATAAGACAATGGAATAGGTTGAGGGGAGCCAGTCAAGCCCATCATATCCCCTCTGGCAGCCCAAGTTAGCATGGCTCATGGTGAAATAACTTCAACTGGAACCCAAAGATATATTGGACAATTCTTAAAGAATGCACAAGTTGGATTTTTAAAGTAAGAATGAAGTGTATTGGTGAAGGATTGAGACATATAGGCTATCGTTTGACAATTGTAAGGATCTGTTTGAAGAAAGGCCATTGATTCCATTTACTCGGTGGTCTAATTCTATTCTTGGGAGGTTCCTTAAACCCTCAAAGAATGACGATTGCCTAAGGTTTCTCACCAAGATCCCAACCTACCTCTCTTAACCCAACTTAAGGTTTAAATATTCCATACCTCCATTCGTGTGGACAACCTGGGCTGCTCATTCCATGCTTGATGAGTGGCTAGAGAATAAGTTCTTTTACCTTTACTTTATGAAATTGGTATAGGCCCTCCCTTCCTTACACGCACAAACGAAGCAAGATTCGTAATACGAAAACCAAAATCAAAATGTACAGACTGAACTCAGGACTTCATATAGGTCAACGGAAGGTTCAGCAGGTTAGAAAGAATCCATTCCATGGCGGTTTTCTTCAACTAGTGCCCGTTCCGTTGCGCGTCAATGCCTCTCTCTATTGACAGATGACGGATTGGTAGATCTTGGCATACCAGCGCATGTCACCCTATCTATAAAAGATGGTCCACTAGGAAAGTCTACTTAATGAGACTAGGAAAGCGCTGTTGATGTAGTGCATGGAGGGCTGCTGTCCTAACAGCTCATGGAGTGGATAAGCAACGAGCAAGGCAGATTCTCCATAAGATTGACTAGTCTAAATGTGCCGCATAAGGATTGACTATATCGACCAGTAGTGCTTAACTGTCAAGTCCTCTTATACCTATGTGGATCACACCACAAGATCGAACTGCACTCATGCCTCTCCCGCATCAAGTTGCCCGCCCCCTCCCTATCCCTAAGTAGTGATTCTATCAATCATGTACTCAACATTGGATATGTATTTAAAAACTACTGCTAGATCTCCTCAATAGGAACTACCCAGCTTTTATCCCGTAGTTGCATTTCTATCCCGGTTTTCATCAGATTTTTGGCTTTGACCAATTCAAGGTGAAAAATGGGGTTGGCTGCCTCACACCACTGGCATTGAAGAAGTAGTGCTTTCTTCTTTGCTAAAGAGAATGTCAAACCTGCAAACAGAAGGCATATTCTAGCTCTTTCTCTTCCCTACAAAAACCATTGCTTTCTTTCCAACACTTCGGATAGGCGGAAGGAGGGTCCAACTAACCATCTTCTCCACTACAGAAATATCATGGCACTGAACACATCAGAAGACTATCTGATGTGCCGTGTCTTCCCAGCCAGCCTGAGGGTTCGATCAGTAGAGGGGACGACTTTGCCTCCACAGAAAAAGAATAGCCCCGCTCTCTAGCCGTCAAGACTGACTCATATTATTCCGTTCTTGCTTTCTTATTCAAGATGGCTTTACTTACAGTGGAAAGGAATAGGAATCCTCTCATCTAGAGACCGGGGCGAAGGGATCACCGTCTTTCCTCTCCTTCTTGGCTTAACAGAGGGGCTGGCCTGGCTTCATTCTGTCTAGCGCTAGTAGGATTCCTTTTGTTCTGTGTTTAAGGAAAAAGCTATATGTTCCTTCTTCTTTGAAGCTGCAAAATGATAGTGAGGTAGCAAGGATTCTGGGGTTTAGTAGCCAACTTCGGAAGGAACTCGTCTAAAGACTTATGTCTTAAGTCCACTTTGGAATAAACAATACAAGAAAAGAAATGGCTTCTCCTGCCGGCCGATTGAACTACAATCCCAGGAAAATTAGGCGTACAGCCTAAAAATTCGAAAGACAAGATCAATCATTTAGTCTAGTCAAAAAGCTATGGAATCTGACAGGTATCGGTATTGAACAGAGGGGGCATGTGAATCATCCGGCTGACATCGAGTCATCGCTTGGAATAGTAAGGCGATCGGTGCATCTTTTCATTTTTCATATTCTGGATTTGGGACTCGAGTTGTATTTTTTGCCTTTATGCTTTCAAGCTTTCTTCACCCGAATGGGAAAGTCGGAAAGAGCGGAGCCGTGAAAAGAGTAGCGGAGATTCCTCAAAGACTAGCAGCCCAAATAAAGTACCCCTGCTTCCTTTAGTAGCTTGTATACTAGCCTCTTAAACTTAGGTCCAAGTCAGTTTGGGGGGTGTGGACACACTTGCGCAAATTCGGGTAACAGCTCCCTCTCTCAGGTTCGTCGATCCTCTCTTTTTTCTAATCTTTCCAATGGATATGATTGGAATAATGGAAAAGAAAAACATTTGGCGATTGAAGAGACGACTTATCATTATAATAAACAAATGTTCAACTTTCTTTTATAGGCTTGGTAGAAATATGTTTCAGGCTCCTAAAGCTGGAATAACTCAGAAAGAGAGTGGCGCCTATGAACAGAGTTTGGCAAACTCCTTTGCTGGTATGCACGTTTCTTCCAATGCTCCTTCTGCTTCACCTACTATCTCTTCATCCATTGGGACTTTATCGGCCATCCTCTTTGGGCTTTCCGGAAGACGATTTTTTGGAGAGAGATGTGGAAGGTGGAACTTTATGCAATCTGCCATCAATGTCCACTTCGAAGATTTCAGTAGTAACTTTATTCTGATCAACAATAAAGGAGAATTATAAGAATATTAGCAACAATAACAAGGATTTAACCTTATAGTCTTCCTATGCATATACACCAAGATAATCACCAATCTTCGATATACGCTTTCAAGGAAAGGCTAACAGAAAAGAACTCCTACAGGTATTCTATCTATATTCACGGTTATCAATTCCAAGCCGTAGCTTCCAAGATCATGATCTTGCTCACGATTAATGACTCCAATCATAGCTTCCCAGATCACCTAAACATTGTCATCCTTGCCGTCTCCCAAGACACCTCAAACATTTATTACCATTTTCTCTCCTGCACAACCTGGTATGTATTGTATTCTATGTTCTCTCCCTTATACACACAAGGCTTTATATAAGGCCAAGAGTCTCTTTCTTCGTCTAACCATGATTTCTATACTAGAAGTACAACCAAAACTATTCTTATTTCAGTTTTCTTATCCAACTATAAGTAACCTAGGTTATTCTAATTAAAAAAAAATTACAATTAGACTCAACTTTCTATTTTGATACAAATTCTAATTTGTTTTAATTCTAATATAGAAACAAATCCTATATTGCCTAATATTCTAACAAGACAAAAACACACATAACAAAGTGATTTAGACTATTCGTTACATGCATGATGAGCACAGTTGGATGAACTTTCTTCCATATAAAGCCAACCAGCTGTCTCTTTTTGGGTCCTTTTTAGCTCTAGAATGGACGTGTGCAAGTAAAGGACCACCTCTACACACTACTCTGCTATGTAATTAACATACGTTTGGACCAATATCTTTTCCTATAAAGGTGTTGTACACCTTGATATACCTTGTCTGTTTTATCATTCTCCTCAAATCCATGGGCTCCAACCATGAGGTGACTACAGGGGATATTTCAGCCATTACTACATCTGCTCTCTATGGAAAGGATTACTTGGAATTATTGACATAAGGGCATCTAAGTCTTTTCTTTAAAAGGAGTAGTATTTTCCATTTACATTCTTTAATTTTTAATTTTTATATAGCTACAAATATCCTTAATTTTTTTTTTGTTTACATAATTTACATACTGATAGACATGTTGGGCGGTAAAGCTGATGTACAATTGTATTGGACTTTATTTCCTTTCTCAAATGCTCTGAATGTACCTGAGACAAAATAATTAAACAAAAAAGATACATAAAAGAAGATGGCAAAATATTATAATCCTTGAGATTAATATTCCGTCATCTTCTAGTCATCAATGATTATAATATTACATCATCTTCCATCATCAAGGATTGCAAAATATATCTTTTAAAGGTATCTTTTAAAATAACAATTATTGGAAGATCCCCTATTATTTACTGAAACATTTTGGTTATCCAACATTTTCAAAAATATTCACTTAATCACCAACCATTAGTCTCCATTTAAATCAAATCAATGAAAATAAGTAATTTGATATTACTACGAAATTCCTTTTTTAAATAAAATGAATTTCCAAAAAGCTCTCTCTCTTCTCAAATTAGAAAATTTGCAGTACATTCCTATTGTAACTCAAAATCTTATTTTCTGTAATTTATATTTTTTTAATACATTATTTTACATTCAATATCAGTCACATATCACTTCTAAAATTAAAAATAATTTAAAATCAAACACATTTTCCTATTGAAAGCAAAAACAAATAATTAAAAAGGAACATAACTCTAATCTAAAAAGATGCGCTTGAATCATTTTCCAATTCAAACATTCAAAATCCAAAACATCTCCACCAAACATCTCCAATCCCTTCCAACGCAACAACCTTCATGTTATGTGTGTTCTTGTCTTATTAGAATTTTAGGTAATATAGGATTCGTTTCTCTATTAGAATTAAAACAATTTGGAATTTATATTAAACTAGCAAGTTGAGTGTAATTGTAATTTGTTTTAATAGGATAATCTTGGGTACTGATAGTTTGATAAGGAAACTAAAATAAGAAGAGTTTTGATTATACTTCTAGTCTAGTAATCATTGTTGGATTGGGAAAGAAACTCGAAGGTCTATATAAAAGCCTTATTCATGAGTGAAAAAAGAAAAAGAGAAAGAAGAAGAAGACTGGAGAGGGAAAAAGTTTTGAACGCCTTAGGAGACTATAAGGATTGGCAACATATGTTTCAAATACCTTGGAATAAAGAAGGTTGCCAATCTGTGGGTGTGATCTTGGAGGTCTGCGATTTAAAATTTCTTGAAAACAATCATCAAAGGTGTGACATCCTTGGAGTGTTGTTAAAGAGATAATCATGTTAAAGATCTGATGCCCGATGAGTTCTTCTTGGTTAGTCTTTACTTGGAAGTATGTATCATAGATTGATGATTTTATATATATATATATATATATATATATATATAGAGAGAGAGAGAGAGAGAGAGAGAGAGAGAGAGAGATTGTAAGGTGAAATTCTTGAAATTGCTGCTCATATTCTTGTAATCCTTTTATTATTGATTAGAATAAAAGTTGCTGCTGAGATCTTTACAGTGAACGTAGACTTAATTGACTGAACCACTATAAATCTGGTGCTACTGTATTGTCTATTTTCTTGTTTGATTTTCTGGTTTGTTATTTCATCATAATTTTTTTAAGATCTTATATAAAACGCTTTCGCACATAACCCAAAATTCATAACAAATTGGTATTAGAGCCATGATTCTTGAATATGGGATGGCTATAATAAAATTTGAGATGGAACGTTTTCATGGCGAGGGTGATTTTAGTATTTGACGTAGAAGAATGAAAGTCATGATGGTTCAACAAAAGGTGGCTCAGGCCCTGGGTGGTGAGTGTAAATTACTGGCTACGTTGACTGAAGAGCAAAAATAAGAGATGTTAGCAACAACATACAGTTTCATTGTTCTACATCTAAGTGACAATGTGTTGAGATAGGTTTCGAAGGAGACAACTGCAGTTGCAATTTGGATGAAGTTAGAGAGTCTGTACATGACGAAATCTCTAACAAACCGAATATTTAAAGGCAAAGCTATTTGGGTTCAAGATGAAGAGGAAAAAAGCATTGATTAGAATATTGATGAATTTAATAGAATATTCATTGATCTGAAAAACATTGAGGAAAAGATCAATAAGGAAGATCAAGCTATCATCTTGCTGAACTCATTACTATCGGCATACAGTCAACTGACAGATACCTTCAGGTATGGCCATGAGTCTTTAACTATGAAAAATTTGGAACTTGCGATTAGATCTAAGAGATGGAGTTAAAGGTTGAAGAAAATTCATTGAGTATTAGGAGAAGCAATGAAGTATTAACTGTCAAAGGCAACAAAGGAAAGAATCGATCATCATCTAAGAAGTTTGACAAATCAAAAGTGAGGTGCCATCACTATAAGAATTTA
The DNA here is from genome assembly GCA_013180625.2 of Boswellia sacra. Lineage (NCBI taxonomy): Eukaryota > Viridiplantae > Streptophyta > Magnoliopsida > Sapindales > Burseraceae > Boswellia > Boswellia sacra. Next base: position 307,155 of record SNVD02011092.1, read on the forward strand.
GGACTTTCTGAAAGGACTATCTGGAAAGATTAAAGTATCAAAGAGATAAAAAGTCTAGGCATGGAGATGTGGCTTTTGTAGGATATGAATCTAGTGAAGTCTTAGTATATTTGTTAATTGAAGGCCAAAAGAAATGGATTATTGATTATGGATGTCCATTCTACATGTGTTTGCATAAAGGATGGTTTCAATCCTTTGATGACTAGGTGAAGGGGCTTGCAAGATAGGTGGGTTGACTCAATCAAAGTCAAGATGTTCGATGGATGTGATCATGATCTCAGTAATGTGAGGTATGTGCCTGAGTTGAGAAGGAATTTGATATCTCTTGGTGTGCTTGATGATCTATGATATGTAGTCAAGATAGACAAAGGCCATATGGAAATTATTAAGGATTCAGTGATCATTATGAAGGGCATACTTAATAGTGCTCTATATTCTCTAATTGAAAGTGAAGAAGCATCTGATACTAGTAATAGGAAAGACTGTTTTGAGCTTAAGGTGGAGTTGTTGGTAGAAAGCTCGACTCATGCACTACAAGAATTTTTTACATATTTGTCACTTCACAACTTTTTTATTTGACAGTTTTTTAAAAAAGTGAGAAATTTAACCATGTCTTAAAAGTCAAATCTATCAATTCATCTTATTTGTCACTTTTTGTCTTTATTCAATCACATATATATCACATTTTTATAAAAGTTTGACAAATATGTGAAAATGTAATTTTTTCTTTTCCCTATCAAAATTTTCTCTTTCTTTTTATTTTTTCTTTTAAATATGTGAATATAATATTTAAAATTTCAATAAATTTATGTAAATATAATTAAACAATATAATTTTATTTTTAATCTAAAATAAAAAAATTTTAAAAATCTTTAAATTAAAGATAAAATTATTATATGTATGAAAGAACAAATTTTTACATATTAAATTTTAAAAAAATAAATTTTTAGATGTGAAAATTTTATGAAATAAATAAAATTATTTTTTAATTTCAAAATGATAAAAATCACATTATTTAACTGCTTTGATGAAAATTAAGCAATTAAAAATATCAAAAAAATTATTTTATAATAATATAACATTTTAAATATGCAAAACGTTATTATAATTTATTTTAAAAATTAAATTAAAACATTTAGTACTCTAAAAATTATAAAAAATTAATCTAATGGTGTAAATAAAAAAATTTAAAATATAGGGACTGAATTGGAGGATGAATTTGAAAATTTTTAATAGATATGGATTTTTTGAATTTTGTAATATTATATACAGAAAATGAGACAACCCTAGCCGCTCTAAATCCCTAATTCCTAAACCTTCCTCCAACCTCCACTCTACTATCCTATGCCACCGTCCTTGGCCTCGGCCCGAGTTCGGGCTCGGCAAGCTCTGAAAGCACTCCACCTTCAGTTTTCGAGCAAGCTTCGGCAAGGGTGGGAACGTGAGATGAAATGCTGATGAATCGCCGTTAGAGTGGATGAAAGTTATGCACAGCATCATGATAGTAAAGTTACCGGGTTCCCAAAATGGTTCACCTCTCTCCCGCCGGCTCTGCTCCTTCAGTATCTCCCTTCTCTGGTAACAAAGAATCTTTTCGATTCTGAAGAAGGTCTACATCGGATGCATACGAGAAGACGAACGAGGTTGGACTCAGGAGCCCTACGTTTCCTTACAACGTGTGACATATAAGGGATGACAGTGCGGAAATATTTTCGGGTACCAGTGGTGATCAACGCTAAAGCTAAAGCATATGCTATGTTGGGTGTGTGATGCACGTGTGGGTAGACGTGGCCCCGTTCATTCCGGTTCTGAATATGGCATATGTGATATGTGATTCACGGCCACCTATAAAGCATTGATCGCTAGCGCATGGACGGCGGGGCACGTAATCGGTCTGCAGCAGTCTTCTTCAAGCTCTTAAATCTTTGGTACAATATTTTCATTTTTGTTTAGTTTTTACAGGTTTTATGATTTAATAATGGGTTCTTTTTCATGGATTTGCGTGATTGAGATTGCAATCAATGGCGGATTATATTGGAATTTAGTGTTTTTGTTTCCATTTTTGAGCGTTATTTGCTTGGAGATATTTGTTTAGTTTGTTAGAATGAACTGACTACTAAATACTTGTGTTTTGATGGCTGAGAGAGAAAATTTGAAATGATGGTGTGATGTGGGGATGGTTGATGGCTTTGTAAGTCTCAGGTTTGAACTTTTGAGGACTTATATTATAGACTTGCACTTGCTGCATTGCTCAGATGGATGGATTTAATGACTGCAATTCGCATGACAAATGTAACTCATGAACCTTTGATTTCAGGCTCAAGTTATTCAGGATATAGAGCCAGTTCAATTTGTCTTCATCTTCCAAACATTAATTGTTTTTAAGGTTTGTACACTACAAGTTATTTTTGTATTTTTTAAAAAAATTCAGTCAATCATGAGATTTTTTTTTCTTTTTCCTTTAATCTTTTGCCTTTTCTTGTAGGGAGGTTTAAATACACGGTACAAGCAGTCTATTGCAGCACAAGGTATTGTAGATGAAACCTACAGTGAAAAACAGATAGCTCTTTTTTTAGTACAAGGCATGAGCCCAAACTGCATGCAATCCATCCAAGTGGATCTAGTAAGTTTAAGTCAGGGTACCTTCTGAAATGATAGCTATTTCTCTATTTCATATGCAATGCACGTGTGGTATGCCTTGTGATATTCTTTTGGGCTATGACACTTTTAGCTTCCTGTACATTGTCGTGTAGTGTGTATCAGTAGAGTCTATGATATGTCAAATTTGGTATAAATTGTTTATCCTATGTCAAATCTGGAAAGCTAATCCAGTTGAATTTGACTCAGTTTTTAATCAAAGCCGGTACAGTATCTCTTATGGTAGCCCCGATATTGTTCCGATATTTTGTGGAGCCTTGCAACACAGCACCTAGAGTACTTATCCTCATGAATTTGAAGACTTTGCAACTGGTTCGTTCTGTCACAATCTCTTGGCATAAATTTTATTAGTGTTCTTGTGGTTATCACCTAAAAGCTAGAAGCAAAAAGAAGCTTTGTAAAGATTTCTTATGAAGTTTCTTCCCCTATATATTTAATTATTTCTTTTTCTGGTTATATATAATTAAACTGATTGATTAATATCGATATACTTCTTATCTTTTCTATTTCTTTTTTCTTTTTTCATACGCTAACGTGGGACTGAAAATTGTGGTAAAAATCTCATCCATTAACTTTTTGCTAAACTGTATTTTCTATGGAGTAAACTTCTCTTCAGTGTTTTCTTTCTTTCCTAATTTTGCCTTTGCAATTTCTTGATTGATACAATGCCAGTTTGTTGTCAATATTTGAGTTTGTTTGGCTACAATCATAGGTGAAGTAACTATCTATCATTATCTTGGTCCAAACTAGCTTGTGTGACCCACTATCATTGGCTCATGGGGCCCAAAGATTTTATTATTAAAGTATTAGCTTTTGTTGTTATTTTTTTTTTGTTGTTCAATGCTTTATCAATTTGATAGTGTTACTGTAGATGCTTCATTTTTGGATGAGTGGTCTTTTGATCAATTTAAGAGCCTTCTTAATAGGTCCAATGAAGACCCAAAGTTAAAGGAGCTACTGCAACAGGATAATCTTGTTATATTTCTACATCTACTTGGTTGTGATTCAAATGGACATGCACATCGGCCTTATTCATCCATCTATCTCAACAATGTGAAAGTTGTTGACCATATTGCCAAGCGAATGTATTTTCTTCTTGAAGATTATTTCAAGGACAATCGCACAGCATACATTTTCGCTGCTGATCATGGGATGCATGACAAAGGTCAAAATAATTTTTTTCTATATTATTTTCAACTAAGAATTTTTCTTACTTTATTGCATTCAAGAGAAAACAATTATCATAGTGGTCTGGACTGCCTTTTCACCTTCATTGGAAAGTTTGTTAGTTTAATACCAATATCCTTCTGTTTCCTATCTGAAGAAATAAAAAATAAGGGTGCTGAAATTGATACTGTTTTTCTGACAGGTAGCCATGGAGATGGTCATCCTACGAATACTGATACCCCTCTTGTTGTTTGGGGAGCAGTTGTTAACCATCCCAAGCCAATCTCTGAAAAAAAATAATTCTGATTATGGTTTTCGTTTTATTGATGAACATGCACATGACACACCAATACCTAAAGAATAGGGCCTCGATGGCATTAAAAGGGTGGACGTCAATCAAGCTGATATTGCACCACTTATGGTTTTGCTTATATTTGTCTTTTATAATTTTTGTTTTGAGCCTAATCACATGTTTGATATGCTGATTAACTTTTCTGCCAGTCAGCACTTCTTGGTTTGCCATGCCCTGTTAACTCCGTTGGAAATTTACCACTTGAATATATTAACATGAATGAGGTGAGCTAAGTGGATTTCTTTGGCAATAGCACCTTTCCTTGGTTGTAATTAATGATTCAGGTGTTGTAATTAATTTTGGGCAGGAATTGTATTGTTCCTAAATTATAATTTCATGTTTTGGAGTGGTCTGAATAGAATATTACTGGTAGTGAATTGACAGAGATTTCATATCTATTCTAATGGTCAGGTGGAAAAAGTTGAAGTTGTGCTAGCCAACACAAAACAAATTCTCAATCTGTTTCTTAGGAAATCACGTATCCTTTTTCTATTGTAGTTTAATTTGTAATAATTTAGACTATTGCTGGAACAAGTTTGTGAAGCTCAAAGGCTTACATGTTCAATTTCTCTGAAGATTATCTAGTAACTGAATTATCTCTTACATTTTTATGCTAAAGCCGTTTAAATTCTTCATATTGATCTCTGATTTTAGATTTAGAGATAATGTTATGGTGCTTGTGATTTCTTATTTTGATCAATGCATACTACTTTTGTGTTTTATTTGTTAGTTGTCGCTATCTTGATTTATTTGTTAGTTGTCGCTAGAGCAAGAGAAAGCCATGGCAGTTTATGTTTTTGGTATAGGGGTCGAGAATACTAACAATGGCAGCAGGGAGGTATGAGCTCTTTCTTGCTTGTCAAATCATAGTGATGTCCTTGCCTGTTGATATCCTCTATCTGATGGTAGCTTCCAGCATTGTTATATATCTGTATGACTTCTTCTAACAACATTTATTCTATTTGTTCCAGGTAGGAAATTCATCAGTCCTAGAGCGTGCTGAAGATGTGCAAGCACAAAAAAGAACCCCTGTAAGTTTCATGTCTGAATGTGATACTATTGATCCTCCTCACCAAACTAAAAATGATTTTCCTTATAACGAGGTATTGTAATTTCTTAACAGGAAAGTTAGTTTGCTGTCCTATGAATGGATAACTGGATTACTACTATTATTAATTAATTTGATTCCATCCTTCTCTGAACTTTCAAGTGGGGTGGCATTTCTTCCAAAGAGCTTGATGAGGCAGTTAGGCTTGAAGAAGCTCTTTTTGGTGAAATTCCATAAGGTAGTTCACATCGCCTTACCTGTTCTACAAAGTAGTACAGACAGAAATGTGGGTTCAAATTCCCTCCCAGTTTCCTATCAGTCATCATCTTCTGCATGGCGCAGATGTTATTATGACAACAACTGGTAGAAACTTCTCAGTATCAATTACATGTTTGATTTTGTGCTGTCTATGACTTTATTCTCTTATTTTGCTTGTAGGATGATGAGTATTTGGCATCTTTGATAGCTGACAGAGAAAAAGAAGCTAAATATTTGAAGGAATCTGAGACTCTTCGTTCAAAGGAAGATGAATCTCAGAAAAAATTGCTTGAGGAAGAGGTAGCATATCTGTTAGAGTTATGTTTACCTCAGTTTTTCATCATTTTGTGCTTGGAAAACTATTTTCATTGTTATTTGAAGCCATTTATAGCTTCTTCCCCTATGCACAGAATTATAGAAGTAAGAATCATGTCCGGATAAGCTTTTACAACGCAATACAGAGATTCATGATAATCCTTCCTAGATTAGATATAGAAATATGATCAAGAATAAGGAGTGAATTTGGTTTAACTTCTTTGAGATTGATAATTGCATTGGTTTTGTTATAAAATTTATGTGAACTATTTGGTGTAATTTTTTATCTTTTGCTGATCTTTTGTGGACTTCACACATACCAGTACTTTTTTATGTTTGCAGTTCTGAGAAAAATTAGTTATTCTGTCATGAGAAATAATAATGCTCTCATGTGTAGTATGCTTACTTGTTTGTTATATGGATTTTTGATATATGATAAAGTGTGATTGATTTGAGGATTGATACTTGTTTTATGAGAAATTTGTTTAATGTAACAAATGATACAGATTATGAATTTCTGAAATTTAAAATACCTATTATATATACTTGACAGTTAGTAATCGGCCAAGTATTTAATATATATATATATATATATATATATTAAATACTTGGCCGTAAAAAACTGTCATATATATTTTTTTATTTTTATAACTAATTATACTTGGCGGTCAAAAACCGTCAAGTTTATATTTTTTTTTTATAGTTAGGTGCATACTTGGCGGCCGAAAACTGCCAAGTATTTTTTTTTAATTTTTAAATCTACTATATTTGGCGGTCAAAAAACGTCAAGTATAGTCAGATGAATATTTGGCACTTTGACCGACCACCAAATATAGTCAAACTGACTATATTTGACGGTGCTATTGGTGGCGCTTTTAAGACCGCCAAATATGATCATATTTGGCGGTTCATTTTTCTTGTAGTGATGATTCGAATACTAGGGGAATAGATGGAGCATGAAAAAAGAGTTATCTGGTGCTGGAATGGTTTGATAGGACAGTTAGCAAGTTCAAGCATTGCTTGGGCTTGATCCAAATCAATTTCACATGATGTCTTGAGGGGCTTGTGGAGAGCAATAGCTAGAACAGAGAAGGAAAGTTCAAAATCAAATTTGAAGCAATTGCACGCTCGCGTAAAGTGAGTTACACTCTTGTGCAATTCTGACACAAACTCAATGCTCTTGCATAGCCAATGTTACGCGCCTGTGTAACATTCATGCGTTACAACACGCTTTAGACAGATAGTTTACGCTCTTGCGCAATAGCACTTGCGTGCCTACGCAATGATGTGAACAAGGAATCCTTCTTTAACATGGAATCAACCATGGTTGAAGAAGCATTTGAGGGGTGGAGATTGTTATGTGTGTTTTTGTCTTATTAGAATGGTAGACAATATAAGATTTGTTTCTATATTAGAATTAGAACAAATTAGAATTTGTATCAAACTAGGAAGTTGAGTTTGATTATAATTTGTTTTAATAGGATAATCTTGAGATAGTTTGATAAGAAAACTAAAATAGGAAGAATTTTTATTATATTTCTAGTCTAAAAATCATTGTTAGACTAGGAAAGAAACTCAAAGGCCTATATAAGAGCCTTGTTCATATGGGTGAAAAAAGAAGAGGAGAAAAGAAGAAGAAGAATAGAGAGGGTAAACGTTTTAGAGGTTTCGGGAGACTTCAAGGATTGACAACGTACATTTCAAACGCCTTGGAATAAAGAAGGTTGGCAACATGTGGGAGTGATTTTGGAGGTCCACAATTTGAAATCTCTTGGAAAAAATTATCAAATATGTGGTATCCTTGGGTTGCTGTTAGAGAGATAATCGTATTAGAGATCTGATGTCCGGTGAGTTCTTCTTGGTTAGTCTTTCCTTGGAAGTGAATATTATATATTGGTGATTATCTTGAAAAATATACAAAGGAAGGCTGTAAGGTTAAATCCTTAAAATTGCTACTTGTATTCTTACAATTCTTTTATTATTGATTGGACTAAAAACTGCTATGCTATTAAGGTCTTTAAAGTGCATATAGACTTAATTGATCAAACCACTATAAATTTGGTATCACTATCTTGTCTATTTTCTTGTTAATTTGATTTTCTTGCTTGTTGTTTCATCATAATTTTCTTAACATTTCGGATAAAACACTTCCATGGATAACCCGAAATTCACAAAACTTCACTTGTTCCTTCATCACTCCTTTCGTTGCCGCTATCACTCATGGAGATCCCTCCAACTGATGAGAAAAATTTAATTACTTTTAATTAGTGTAAAATGGTTGATTTCATCAATACAGAATCAATGTATATACGCAGCTGCAGGGCTAGGAGCAGGGCCACTTGCAGCGTGATTCCAGCTTTTGCAAAATTGATAAAAATTTGAGTTTCAGGGGAATTGGGATCCATGTGTAGAAGGGCTGCATCCATATGGAGCATGGTAATCAAACACTAGCCAACCCAGGAATATTATATTAATATCATGAGTTTGAAGAGAAAAAATTTGTAATCGTTGGTAGCGTTTGCGCTTACAAAGCAGGACATTGAGAAACGTTGGCAGGTACATGACAGACAGATGGCAGGCCTGAAGCTAGTGTAGCATTGATGTTGATACCAAGGTGTGGATCATTTCTATCTCTGATAATCACACGCAAACACTTGTCGTTCTTCAAGACTTGTTTGAGACCTGTACAACAGTCTGGTGTTGGAGCTTTGGCTGTACCCCCAACATATGACTAACATGCAGCAGGCCCGGCTGCTGATTTGTGCACTCTTCTAGGTCTTTTGCATTTTCTGCGATTGACCAGCTTATTAGCATTCACAGTACTAAAACCAAGTAATACAACTATAAGCCCATTGTTGCTAATTGCTAAAAAAAGGAGAAAGGTTTAAGCTCATTTTAAAGGAGCTAACTGGTCTTGCCCTTGCATACTTTTCATTGCCACCTCATAGTACGTGCTTTCTTGAATTACATTGAATTCAAACTGAAAATGAGATTAAAAGAATTGAGATTGAGGAGAGGAGTTGAGGCTGAGCATTATTGTATACGTGACATGTGGAAAGCCGTAGTTTTTCACCTCAAACATCTTACTGCATATGGGTACTTGATGGATCTCGCACCTCACAATAAATTTAAATTGTAGATATAGAAACAGAAAGTGGAGCAGAAAGTGCGTCATTTCTCCAACCCACTAACTAAGCAAAGAACAATAGAAACTCAATTTTAGTTTTAAAGCAGTGACATCTTTCACCGTTTTAGTGATCTCATTATATCATAACAAGACTCGAGTCCAGAGCAAGCCGAATCTGCTGAAATTTGGCATTTTTAACTTCAACACTGACAACCAAATTATGGGTCAGTATAGTTCTCAGTGGTCTAGTCTCGGCATGCTGAAAGTGATGATGCAATAGATTTTTGCTAGCTGGTCTTTCGGCCCAACCTTTTTCTTGACTCGCCAATCCAGTCCAACAAGTTGCCTTTAAGAGAGATGGATCCTTTCACACTATTAAAACAAGGAGTCCATTCCACAAATTTGTGTGACTGAAAAACAATACGGTCAAGCAAATAATATTAATTCAAGCACAATTCTAAATTTACAAATTATTAATTACAAACTTATCACCGAAATTCATAAGGCCATAAAATAATTTGAGGAATAAATTTCAAATATTATTAATATTAACTAAGATTGATGTTGCAATAATCATGCAATAACACAACATAGGTTTGTACAGATGGGTTTACAATGTAGTGCTACTCTTTATTCATAAAATGTTAATATTTTATCGCGAAAATCCTAGGCTTAAAAACTTTATGTGCCAACTCTTTATATACAGTTTAGCACTTCTCACTGACCTTGTACTTACTTTTGTTCAATTTAGGGGAAAAAAGAAAAACATTTAGACCCAATAACTTGAGCAACTTTGTTAACCAAATCCATTAATTTTTAATCATTTTGGATCGTTTAAAGAAGATTAATTTAGAGATGATAGGAGGAGATTTTAGTTTGTGATTGTTGTATTTTTATTAAAAATCAATTGGAGATTTCGTATGAAATTTCTATGTTCCTTCTTCGTATGTTAAGTGTCAAGGATTGAGGAAATTAACAAAAATCTTTATGATGAGTACTTTTTATGATACTAGGGAAGTAATAGATTATTTGTTTAATCTAATTAAAAGGATGATCAATAATGTTGACTCATTAAAGAAGGGAAGACATGCGCATTGTATCATGATTTGAGAACACGGTAAACTTCCTCTATGGTTCTTCCATTAGTTTATCAAACAAGAAAGTATTAATGGAAAACAAAATTCATAAATCAGATTTGTAACGTCTTATGCATATTTATTATATGATTAATCTATCTTTTGCAAGTTTCAAAATTTATGAATGAATTTTATTTGGATTTTTGATTTGGTGTCTTAGATCAACTCCATTAATTCTTAGAATATATTGATAAAAGAATCATAATTCTTTTGTTTGATGCTGCAATTTATTGGAGTTCATTTCAGTTGAGATGTAGGAAAAGCAGCAAATGATATATTTTGCTTGTAGGAAGAAAATTTATGCCTTTAAATATCTACTATGATTAGTAAGTTACGTACATAGCTTTAGTCTAGAAAGAGCCTTTAAATTTTGCTCGCAGTGGATATCTAGCCCATGAGAACTATAGTTACTATTTTAGAGTTTATGCTTCGTTTGACCTAGTAGGTGTTTGCCGTCAGTTTTCTTGCCAAAACGAGCATTATGAACTCCCTCTATGTCATTCTCTTGTAAATTGTTTTGTCTACAAGTTCTGGCAGAGGTCGAATCATTGTCCTCAAACTGGACCATGAAATGCTACTATTGAAAGGCGTTCCTTTTCTGGATTCACAGCAGCTCTGTGCTGTATGCTCTTATATTCTCCATTGATCACAATCTAGTTCAAAAAAGAAAGTTATTTTTCTATTAACAGTGTAATGAAAACCTATTTTCTTTTACAAAAGTCGTAATTGAAGTTATTGTATGATGTGGAGTACAACTAATTATTTACCACAATTATGTCGCCAATGTTGCTAATTAATGCACATGGGATAGGTTTCACGGCTACCCTCTTTCCATCTTTCTTGATAGTTTAATGAGTAATAGTAGCATTAATGGTTTGTTTCTCCATATGAAAGAGTTTTCATTAAACTTTTGTTGATCCTACTTTGAAAAAAGAAAAAAGAGAAAGAAACAAAGAAACAAAGAAACATTTTCAGATAGCTATTATCGATTGCAGATAGTCCATGATGAAAATTGAGATGGGCATAAACTTAAAGGTGAGTTTAGAGACAGGTGTTGATGGTTAAAAATATTTTAGCTAATTAGGTTTTATTAGATTTAATAATAAATTTATCTCAAGATAATTTTGAAATATTTATAAAATAATTTTAAAAAAATATAGTGTGTTTGCAACATTCCCAAATTAGCAATTGACCATGACCTTAATTTATCTTGAGTGCACAGACATAGTTAGTTATGTGTATTCAAGTGTTGTGATGAAAAAAATTAATAGCAAGAGGGGCAAATTGTACGATGCAGGAGCTAAGGCCCTAGCTTGAAAAATGATTACGTGTGTGTGTGTGTGTATATATACATATAAGGGTCGGGGATTAGGCTTCTCTAGAGATTTCATTTCCCTTCTTCAAGCCAAAGCCCCCAACCCACTTTGCTGCCCTAAGCCTTGGAGGAGAAAGAAGAAGTAGAAGGAAGAGGTAAAGATTCATTTCCTTTCCTTAATTTCACATGAATTTTGGGTTATTTTTTTAAATAACCTCTTTTGGGGTCTCTTTTTCAAATCTGACCCCCTTTTGATAGTTGATTAATTTTGACCCCTTTTGGACATGAAAAGTCCAATTTATCCTTAAGAGTTAAGATGAAAAGATGAATAGAACACTCACTCTCCCAAAACAGCTCCAATACGAACTCTCCTACACGAACACCCCAAAACGGCTCTCCCAACTCTCCAACACGCACACCCCAAAACAGAAAACTGAAAATTTTCTGATGAAAGCAATGTGAAGCTAGTGAGTGAAGATTGAAATCTAAGAAGTTGATTGTTAATCCAAAAAGCTAGTGAGTGAAGGTATTCATAGTTGATTTTGTCTTGAGATTTGTCTTGAGATTTGTTTTCTCCATTTTTTATGTTTGATATCTATTGAAGTGGTCCATGTTGAAGGAAATTAAGGCTTGAAATTGTGGGCTTGTTATGTAAGAACGTTTTCCACGACCCTTTTCTCCAAAGGGTCGTGCAGCACGACCCTTTTCGCCAAAGGGTCGTGCAGCACGACCATTTATCCAAAGAGTCATGCAAAACGACCCTTTTCTCTAAACGGTCGTGCAAAACGACCATTTTCTCCAATTAGTCATGGTATATAATGCTTTTGTCGAAATAGTCATGATACATAATACTTGTCTAACGATCGTGCAATAGAGTGAAATCTGTTTGAATTAATTATAATGTTTTGTATTGGTATTGCAGGCTTTAGTAAATGGATAATGTTCGTTTTCCTATCGTGTATGATGGTGAATGGGTGTTGAGTGGCAGATAATTTTTTTTCAATGGTTGTAGAAGCAAAGGTGTGACTTTGCATATGTCAACAACCTATGAAGAGTTACCATGTAAAAATGTTATTGCAGTGTGTAAATGCGTAACTTATCAGTCTATAATTTTACTCATCACTTTTATAGGTCCGAAGTCTTATTGACTGCATATGCGGAAGCTATCTACCCTGTTGGTTCGTCTGAGAAGTGGGATATCCCAGATGAAGTCGAGGCACATATAATATTACCCCCCGCGAAATGTCGCGGTCGGGGTAGGCAAAAGAAGAATCGAATTCCATCGTTGGGTGAAGAAAGGACATCACATAAATGTGGGCGGTGTGGTGACAGAAGTCATAATCGAAAGACATGCAAGTCGATGAATCCGCTGTCAACCCAAAGAAATCTGGAGGCTCCATTAAATGATACCGGTGGGGAGTAACCACATGTACCTACTGCTTTGTAAAAGCTTTACTTTAAGCTTTGAATGATATGTGTGTTGCAATCGTTTATAGATGTGTGTGTTGTAATTGTTTTGTTGGACATGTTAGTGGTTGATGTTGTTGCCTAATGATTTCAATAAATAACATTATTATTACGTTGTTCTTGTACACCGATTAGCTATGGCATTGTACTGCAATTTCATTTCTCTTACATTGTAATTTTATATAATATGAATAGAAATGGACAAGAGTGACATCTAAAACAGGACAAAGCATTGTGTAATAGAGCATTGTGTATATTAAGTAATCTGCATATGAGCACGACCCGATTGTGCTGACTGCACGACCCGGTCGTGCAGAAAACCAGATTGCATAATGCAATCTGCATTTCAGCTGAAACTTGTCCTGAAATGATAAAGCAGCCAATATAAATATCAATGCAAGAGAGAGCCATAATTCTCTAGTGTAAAAAATTTATAATGGCTTTGTACAAGAGACCATCATGTAGTAGAAATTCTGGATACTTGACCGGTTCGATTCAACCATAGCATATATACACACTTCACAAGACAAACATGGTAATACCATTGTGGAGAAATCAAAAAGGAATATACAGTTTTTGTAATCTTGTTGATAAATGCATTTACCAGAAGAGTGTGCTCAAAATGAGCACTGCATTTACCATCTACAGTAACAGCAGTCCAACCATCAGGCCACATACGGTCACGCCTTTAAGCATTAAGCATAATCAAAGAAACCAAATTGCATAAAGCAGATTCTGCCTTTCTGCACAACCGGTCGTGCTGACTGCACGACCCGGTCGTGTAGAAAACCAGATTGCATTAAGCAATCTGCCTTTCAGCACGACCAGTCGTGCTGACTGCACGACCCGGTCGTGTAGAAAACCAGATTGCATTAAGCAATCTGCCTTTCAGCACGACCGGTCGTGTTGACTGTACGACCCGGTCGTGCAGAAAACCAGAATGCATAATGCAATCTGCCTGACTGCATGACCTGATCGTGCTGAAAACCAGATTGCATAATGCAATCTACCTTTTTGCACGACCCGGTCGTGCTGACTACACGACCTGGTCGTGCAGAAAACCAGATTGCTTTACGACCCGGTCTCATTTTGTCACAAAACATTTTCATGATCCCTCAACACCCAATTAACAGCAGATCACATCTTCCTTGACATTGTCAATAACAAAGAGAAATCCAGTGTCGTTCAACAGAAAATACAACTTTTTATGAATCTCCTCAACCAGCAAACTGGGAGGCATGCATGACTAGTTCATCCTGTTTCTTTACAGGCACAAACACAATAGCAAGGACAATCAAATGTATCTGGAAGACAACTACAGATCCAGGTAGAAAGACAAATAAGATTTTTCTCACGTAGAAAACAGACACATGCCAAAGGAAAAATAATATATAAACACAAAATAAGCTTTACAAGTTGTCAGCTCCTCTGAGCTTTACATGGATACAAACTTTACAGGGCTACAAACAACAATAACATCACCAAAGGTATTACTCTGTAATTACTTATTCCATCAAAATCAAATACATACATGAGTATTACAAAGTTTGAGAAGAATGTCATGGTTTCTAGAATGCAGGATTTCAACATGGTTTGGGAGCTCATTTCCACTATCTTATATCAAACATGTCTGCCATGGAAGAAAGCGATCCCTTTTTTAGATCTCCCAGGATTGCCTCTGTCATCCAAGCACCTTTAGTGCGGCTTTGCATCAAATTCTACTTCTCCACCGAATCTTCACTGTCGTTGTCGTCAGCGCCTCACGACTAGCTCCGAGCTACTTTTCCTTACCTCGACCCTAAAGTATCTCTTTCTCTCTTGCTCTTTGACCCTAAAGTTAAATTCCAAAGGACATTGAAGACTTTTACTTACAAAAAACTTTTTCTGCATTAATTTTGGGTATAAGTGAAATCGTTAAGAACTGCTGCTTTTGGATATATATTAATCTAATTACAGATCGTTAAAATCTATAAAATATATACAAATTGAAGAAGCATTACCATTGTCTGAAGAGAGTAGGATGCGAGCATAGCGGCGGAGGTGAGATGCGAAGACGATGCATCGAAAGCGAGCAGGACGCGAGCAGAGAGACAAAGTACGATGAGATGCGAAGATGCCACGCTGGGAGCCAGCAGGACACGAGCAGAGTGGTAGAGGCGAGATGTGAAGATGCCTCACCAGGAGCGAGCAGTAGGATGCAAGCAGGCCGGCGGAGATGAGATGCAAAGCGAGTGAGATCGACAAAGCTGGGGTGCTTTCCCTGTGTTGGGATGTTTGCACGAACAGGGTTCTGGTTTGATTATCATGTTGTTATTTTTTTACTTCTCATGGGTATTTCAGTATTTTTCTTTCATAAAAGGGGTCAAAATTAGTTAGATTTGAAAAAGGGGGCATTTTTAGTTAATGGATGGTGTACGGGGCCATTTGGTGAAAATTACGCCAGGAATTTTGTTATAAATTATAGAGTTAGGAGGTGGGTTATGGCAATGGCGTGTCATGTGTATTGTGAAACATGTCAGAAATCATGATTTATAATAGGCTTAGGAAAGATTCTAAAGTTCGGGTGATGCTAGAAAGGCCAAAGGTGATGTCTAAGCCAAAATCCTACAGGGTCTTTGTACTGAGCAGTCTTGAGTCTGAAAATTCTTAGAAATATTAGGATCATGTTTTGGCTCTAATATTTCCCTAGGATAAACTAGATATATTTAGGAGTATATGGAATTTTGAATCATGAAAAAATTCATACTATATAATTTTTGGTGAATTTTGGAATCTTCTCGAACAAAATTGGTTATCCTCTCTTTTGAAATAGAGCATGGGAAACGAATTTTGTATGAGGGACTTATCCTTAATGAAAACCTCTGATTTTTAGTGTGAAAAATCTTGAAAATTTTCCTTTTAAACTGAAAATTTTCATGGTTTTTAAAACTCTGTACGAATTGTTATGATTTTTCAAATTTGGGTTTGAAATTGAAATTTTCAACCTTCATAATAGAGTAAGCAAAAGAAATTGCTTTTGACCAACCTAGTCTCATTAAAAAGCTGTGATATTTGGTAAGATTAATTTGATATGTGTCTTTTAATAGACTAAAAATTTGTGGAAAGATTTGATCATTATTGATGTTTATATTAATTTTTAAACTAGTACTGCTTAGTTTGAGAGACCTGTAGGCAGAATTTCTATATGGGTAAAACAAAGAGATTTTAAAGGACCTAGGACCTCATTTTGATTTGTTAAATTTCATGGGATATTGTATATGTGTTTTATTGATCTCCACAAACTTTTGTGAGGAGTGGGCCAAGCATCATCCTTCTATAAATCATCAAAGTAAAGGTGTGCAATGTTAACTAGCAGACTAGTCACTTTGAGCTATTGTGTGTGATGATCCTTATGAAAAATTTCATGATCTATAGGTTGAAATAAGGATCTCGCTGTAAGGTCTAACCAGGTAATTAAGCTAGATCCTTCTAAGGACACAATGGATGAATTTCATTTATGAGATGTGTGTGGTTTTATATGCTTATGTATGTATACTAGTTATATTTGGTTGAACCACTAGGAAGGTGACCTAATGAAAATATGAATGTTGCATGTGCATGTGAACTTTAGTATGAAATGGCATGAATAATGGATGTCAATGAAGTACTATATATATATGAAAAATGTCGTGAATGTGATATGAATGGAAATTGAAATGTGATCCTGAATGTAATGGCTTGATTATAGTGTGACAATGAGATTATAGGCGTGTGAAAATGGAACTCATGCCCAATACCCGAGGACACATATCTCTTTCGTATGGTAGGCATATATATGTTGTGTCATGTGTAAACACTTGTGGATGTGTTAAGTCACGACGATGATACGTAACGGGTGACTAGTGGCCAAAAAGATATACCATTGACGGTGATACGTAACAGATAGTATATTCCTTGAATATGATTAGTGAAAAGGATAAGTCACTGACGGCGATACGTAACGGTTGACTAGTGGTCACTTGGGTGTACTATTGATGGAGATATGTAGCGGATGGTACATCTCTTGAGAATGATTGATGGAAAATGTATTACCGACGGTGATACGTGATACGTGACTAGTGGCCTATTGGATATGCCATTGACAATGATAAGTAACGGATGACAAACTCCCAAAAACTGATTATTGAAAATATTGGTCACAGACAGCAATACGTAACGGGTGACTAAGCTACTCGAATATGCCACTGACAACAATACGTAACGGGTGGTATACTCCTTAAAATGAATAACGAAAATACATGTTATTGACAGTGATACGTAACAGATGAGATGTCTCGAATGTGTTAAATAAAAAGTCCTACCATGAATGACCAAATAGTTTCCTTAAAAATTGTATTCTAAATGTGTTAAGATGTGTAAGACAAGGCTTGTGTTTGAGAGCCAAGTGAAGAGGTTTAAGTATGGTGTAGACAAAGAGTTTGCATTGGAGCACCATATGGATTACACAAGAGCACAACCCTCTATGCCTTAAATGTTTTATACTAAAATTTTACGCAGACGTGTAGAGTATAAGGCGTAGGAGCGTAAATATTCAAAAACTTAAAAATTTTGGATAGAGGCATTGCGCTAGAGCACGATATTTACGGTGCACGAGCCCAAATTGTGCATTGCAATTTGTGGTTCCGGCATAAAATTGGCGCAGTCATGCAACATAAATGGTGTAGAAGCGCCAACCTTTAAGCGGAAAATATGACAAAAATCCAAGACTTGGCATTGTCGCACTGAGTCCCTTGAATAGGAACGCGATTCGTGTTCCTTAGGCACTACTCATATGACTTGTGGGCTATGGAATAACTACGTATATGGTAAGAAATGAATGTTTATTTGTTTTATCTTGAATTATTTTGCATGGCACATCGATATTTTTTAGTTCTAGTTACTTATTGAGTTTCATACTCACTAGTCTATTGTGTGCCTCAGGTTACTGATAGGTTATAGATTGTTTGAGGATTTTTGGCATAGCGACGACAATGTTTCCTTGCCAACCTTTGGTCCGCTGCAACATTTTCATTTTCCTGTGTTAATCATTATTTTGATTCTTTTTTGCTGTAGTAGTATGTAGTATTTTATTGTGGTTTGGCAATTTAGGAACTCTAGATTTTAAAAAAAAAATTATTAATACAATAGCAATAGTTTCCCTTAAATTGCCTGAATGAATATTATAGTTGCATTCTGGACCCTTTAGGGTAAGAGGTGTGACACTGTTAATAAAACATAGGTTGCAAATAAACCTACCCTATTTCAAACTAATGAGATATGCATACAAATGATTAATTGCATACAAATATTCTTGGTGCAATTTCCAATTTTTTACTATGGCATTAATCCTAATATCAGGTCCACAATGATCTGGATTTATTTAATTGAGCTTTTCTTACTTTAGTCCCAGATCCAGTCTCCATCACTTTCTAATTCAACTGTTCGTCTCCTTGCCTCATTTGTCAAAGCTTGGAATTTCGCTATATGTTTTTCTTGGGGTATTCGGTATTCCGGTAACGTTAAGATTACCATAGAACTGTTTTTTTTTTTCCCTTTAAGTGTTTTGGGATATAATGCAACTTTATATAGTTATTATTAATGTGTCTAAGAAATTCATTAAAATATTAAACTATTAAAAATAAAATTCCCAAACAGACGACACCCATAAAATATAATCATCATTTTGAAGTAATTACCTGATTTCAAGTGGAGCGTAGGCATGAATAAAAGCATACATATACAGGAAAAATTAATATCACTTGGTATTACTGCTGACAGGACAGCTAGATACCACAGAGCTTGTAACGAAATCATCATAATCACAAAATGTTAACAGTTGTTCATATTGATCGTTCTTGGTCGAGTCAGTCCGCAAAAGAGAAATCCATGTCCTCAAAAGTTAAATTAATCCATTATATTATTGCATGTGTTAGTCATTATGTTCTCTATTTGTCTATTGCCCTCTTGATCAATTCACCAACCCAATTTCTCTATTATTTTATTAATTATCATCGCTGAGAATTTTCTCTCTGCTTTCCTTCTGGTGCAATTTTTTGACCGATTGGCATTCAGAGAGTAGCTGAATTTATTCGGTCAAGAATGGGTGCCTTCGAAGCTAAACTAAAGAAGCGAAGAAAGAAAAGCTGAAAGATGATTCAGGCAATGTCTGACGAAGATATCCCAGACTTCGCTAATGATGACGTATGAGGGTAAATTGGCGAGTTTGCTATTGAAGCTAATTCGATGGCAGAACATTAGGCCAGCGCCGGCAAAATTCGGTGAGAGAAAATCTCAAGTGGAATGAACATATGTACATTCGGCTAACGAAAGTATGTCATATCAATTATGCCAATAGTATGTACGTATTCTTTCATTGATCCCTCTTACATAACCAAACTTTTTCTTTAATTTAGAAATGATTCATGCAAAAGTTTTTCCAAAGCTCGGAAATAATAATGTGGGTATTTGTGCTTCCTCTTTAATTTTTGTCTTTTTATCTTATCATGTATATATGGACATGCATATTTCGGTAGAATATGGTTATTTGTACCTAAGTATATACTCCACACTCACATATTTACTCAATAAACCCTCAAATTTGAAATTTTTATTTTTACTCTTCACACTCATCTTAATTTCGAATGTAATCTTTCTTAAAATAAATCTTAATCAATAATAAACTATTTTTCTAAATAAACCCATCTACTTAGTGCATACACCTATCATTAGCAATTATCTATTAAAAAAAAAAAACCTTCTGCAAGCAAACTAACCAAAATATCACTTATCAGCAAATTCTAGAAACTTTTGAGATCTGCTAGACATTCCAAATGAGCTCATCGAGATTACTGAATGTTAATTTATATTCAATTTCTTTAGCTTCTAAAATTCAAAACAACCCAAATTTTTTTTTTTTAAAATGTTGAACAAAAACCCGAAAAAGAACTAATGTCTGTCATTAGAATTCTACAGAGAATATACAAATAAAGAAAGCGTTCTTCTGTAGTTTTGAGAAATTCATCCTTCACATGAAATCTCAATGTCTGATCTAGATCTCTCGGAGAAAACTATTACAAATCAATAAACAATTAATAAAGTTTGTTTCTTCATAATTTTAAAATATGTAAGAGTTGTATTTATTTTTGTAAAATTTTCGTATTGAAAGTAGTTTTTAGGAAATAAGGTTTATATAGAATTTGAGTATAGAGATCACTGTAATTAAAGAACATAAAACTTTTTACTTAAGAGTAATTATATTCATCGCAAATAGTATCCCAAATTTTGCATCTTAAATGATATGTATTTAATTAATAACTGCCAGCTGGATATTTTGATTTAATAATTTAGCACATCATATCATGATCCGTACAACATATAAACGGCATTTCACTTCTCATATCATTTGGTATGGGATTTGGGATAAAAACGTAGGAATTGTATCATTATTCTTTAATAATGTCAACTGTACTTAGTAGTAAATTGGTTTATGAGTATTTAAGTAGTAAAATACTTTATATAAAAAAAATAAATGTAGAAAACATAAATTTGGTACAAATAGCCCATCCTTTTGGTAGAGTTATTGGATCATTTTTTTATTTTATTTTATTTTATTTTTTTCGGTGATTGTTGCCTGCCCCAGTTGCCTATCACAAGTACAAACTGAATAATGATTGCTGTGGCTTTACGTGTTGAAGCATTCGGCATCAAACATTATACCCATATTTAGAAGTATAACTCGATCAGATTTATCCATATTGTTCTACTCTAATTAATAATCGACAATAGGTCATTTGATTCTAAAATGTAAAAGATATATACTTATAATTGGACTCAAAGAAAAACTAAAAAAGCATTTGATTAAAGATGGACCAACAAAAATAAATGTCTCTTAAAAGTTTATTGGGTCATTAGTTTTCATTTATTTCATTGAAAATTTTCTTGAAACTTGAGAAATCGTTGTAGGTTTCTGTTAAAATTTCTCCAAAAACTTATTTAGATTTCATAAAAAGATAATGCATATATGAATTTTAGAATAAATACAAAAGTAATCAAATTAGAGAGGATATATTTGAAAATAGTAAATTTTTTTAATTTTTAACCAACCAATTGCAGTTCAACAGGTTGTCGTTTGACTATTATAAGTTTATATACGATGTTGCTCGGCCTTTACATGCCGACAGGTGCTTGCCATTCTCTTGTTTAGGGACGAAGGAGCTCCACCAGCCTATCAGAAGCAAGTTTAGGCACTTTTTCTCCCCATTTGACGAGAAATAAAAATAAAAATAATAATAATAATAATAATAATAATAAAACTTAAAATAATCTCTAAATTTTGATTATTACTAGCTATTTCTACTGAACTTTTGATAAAAAGAAACAGTACGAGGAAAGAGTTGTGTTCTTTTAATCATAATTTGATCCCTATTTAAAATTGAAAAATGAAGGTTGTGCAGATGTTGAAATAGAACGATAAAAATATTTCTTTTTCCAAAAGATCTTTTCCAAGTCACATCTTTTAACAACAATGGTCAAATGGCCCCACAAATGAGAGCCTTAAATTAGATTGGCCAGCACTGCTTAAAACATCAATTAAATGGCCTTGATGCCCTCCCTGCTTTATCACGTTATAACTCAAATGGCCCATCACTCTTTAAAATCGGAGAATTCCGCTTCCAAGTAGCCGCTCCACACCTGAGGAAATTTTTCTTTTTTTTTTTTGGAATAATATCGCAAACTAACCCTGCAGTTAAGCAAAATATACTAAAATGGACTTTCACCATTCAATGTTGGCCCGAATGTTTTTGAAGTGGCACGTATTCATACAAACAGCCCAAGACTAATTTGGGTCAGTCGAAGAAGAAGAGGAAAGACCGGCCCAAAATCAAGGAATATATTGCAATCCTTTGTGAGTTGATAGGGGGACACGACGCAATTATCATAAGCGGAGCAACGTAGGGACCGAAGAGGTTCCGGTACCTTCTAAATTTGAAAAATTTTGTTGACTCCCATTTTTAGAGTTACTTAAATCTTCTTTCTTTAAAAATAAATCTAAAAAAGTTTTAGTGTCTTTTTTTTTCCTTAAATGTTGAATCACTTATCCCTCGGTCTTAGACTACTGTATGCAGCTATACATACAATATATAAATTTATGTTATATTTTAATTAATTTCTATTAATATATTCAAAAATATAATTTTAAAAATTTTTTGTTCGTATTTATTTAGTTTGACATAAATTATGTGATTTCTTTGCGTCTTTTCGATGTTTTGCGGAAAAAAACAAGTGTTATTAGATGAGTGTAAATTTAAGGAACTTTAGTGAACAGTAATGGATAACTCTTTCAATAACACATTATGATATCTATATAATTGTACCATTTCTTTCTTTTGTTATTAATTTATTTGTATTAATTCAAGTAAATAAATAGTAAATATCATTAAAAAAATCATGTTTGACAAATTTTTTTAAAGGATAAGGTTCATTTTGTCTTGATCTCTAGGAGAATTTTTTATTATTTTTTAACAACTTTTCTTATATCATAAAAATCTATCAAATAAATTATAAATATTAAAATATGTACGGTGGCTTCCTTGATAAATTTTTTAGTCCGCCACCTAATGATATAATATCAACTCATCTTCATGTTTATATCTTTTTGCATCTTTGTGCAAAAGCAATCTGCACTAAAATACATTCAAAATTTCATGGTCTTCTCATTTGAAAATATGTCATTTCACTCTAACATCCTAATGGGAATCTTGCCACACTGGTTCCAATAGTTCCTGGGAGAGAGGGTTGAGGGCATTGCTTTGTCTCGGTTTATTTCTACTCATTGCCCTCATTTTGGCATTTTTGCATTTCGTCTTTCCTTGTATGCGTTAACTTGTTATATATTATTATTTGCTACAAGAGAGAAGTCATCCAGGTGTGCCTGGGCACCTGAGGCCCAAGGCCGATGAGTTGCTCCTAATCTTTACTAAGATTACAAATATTGTTGTGTAAGATGTTGAATGAGTAAACTCAAATCCTTCCATTTTATATATGAATGAGAGGCTCAGGTAAACTAGAGCTCAAATAAAGGTCTCATTGCCCTAACTGAAAATTTTCATCGAAATAGTACGACACATTCTTTGTATTTTTAAATTTAGCTTCTCAACATGTGTAGCTATTATGGGTACTTACATCTCTTCTTCTTTTGGTGATTGTAACCTTTGATTGGTTTTAGATATCTAAGTATCCATTGATTAGGTACCCATGCCATAATTTTACATTGTTGTCTTTTCATTTATCATTTTCCTAATCCACAGGAGAATGACAACTTAATGTAGTTTAAGAATAATATTGTTTCAATAATTATAGATTTAAATATTCTCATCGAGTTAATTTAACAAAAAAATATTATTTTTTATCACTTATAAAATTTGTTATTTTTGTTTGTGTTCTATTGTAAAACTGATGTATATTTTTTGTGCAGTCATACTATATTGTTGGGACTATGAACTTTCCAAAACTCTACATTGATATCATATTGTTTACTTTGAGTCTAAACACTTATAGATTTGCACTTATATGCCTATGATTCTTCCCATGTCTAGCCAATGTAGGACTCTAGTCACACTCCCAACAATCCTTATATACCTATGATCCTTCTCATATTTATCTTATTCATACTTATATTCCCATGATCCTTCTCATGTCTAGTCAATGTGACACTTTAGTTACACTCTCAACAATCCTTATATACCCATGATCCTTCCCATGTCTAACCAAAGTGAAACTTTGGTCGCACTCTCAATAATCCTCCCCTTAAGCAAAGGACCACATCATTATGATATTTTTCGGACCTCCCCTCAAACGATCATCCATCCATCCACTCTATTACGTTTCGCCACCTCGAGAGCTACTCTATTCAGGTCAACTCCTCTTCATTGTATTGGGGTCAAGACACATCCATAAAGCATCCAGAGTACACCACTACATAAACAGGCCCACTAAACTCCAAGAATTTCCCTCTTAATCATGTTGGGGTCAGGACATGTCAATGAAGCATCCAGAGCACACCGCCACATAACCAGGCCCACCAACATTTGTATGGCACTCCAAGAATATCCCCCACGTATTCTCTTGACTAAGTCTAGACCTTGAGCTTTGATACCACTTGTTGAGACTATGAACCTCTCAAAATTCTACATTGATATGATATTATCTATTTTAAGCCTAAGCCCCCATGAATTTGCTCTTGGATTCTACTCAAAAGCCTCATACCAACGAAGATCTTATTTATACTTATATACCTATGATTCTTCCTATGTTTAGTCAATATGAGACTGTGATCGTACTCTCAACATATACTTATAGAGTCTATCTACAAAATTGATGTGACATTAAGTGAATAAAAAATTTGATATGAATTGTCAACGTAATAAATACTAATAAATTGCATGACATTGAATGAGTAATGCTACATCAATTTTGTATACTAATTTTGTAAATATTGAATTACTCATTATTTGTGAAAAGTTACATAATTTGATAGCCAACATAAAGGAAGCACTTAAAATAGTACAATCACTAGTATCAGATGAGCAAAGCGAACTTGCCAAATACCAATTAATTCGTCATTTTCATGAATCCATCAAGGCCACATACAAACAACTCCATCTCATCCACAAAATTGCTCATTTACAACTAGATTAATCAACAAATAGCAAAAATAGCTAAATGTCCACCAAAATTTTCAATTTCCAATCAGAATAAACACTAATACATAAATAAAACAATCGACTCCATCGATTTGAGATTACCAATCATGTCAACTAGGCTTCAAAATCTGAGAGGTTAATCAATAGATCCGATCTACAATTTGTTCCCACGAGGCCTAGAATTCTATTTCTCAAGGCCATCTAGTTGACAAAATATCACAACTTTCCTTCTTCACAATACTGCAAGGTTCAGCACAGCCCCAATTTCAAACTCGAGCTCGCTAAACAAGTGCTTAAAATTAGCTAGCTTGCACCATTCCCACATCCCAAATCCACCATATCAACAGTCAACCGACCAGTTGGGACTCTGCATAGATCTTAATCTCGTAAAATCATCCACATTGCTTGAATTCCCCGTCTCATCACTCAACCCAGCCGCCTAATATCTCCTGCCTCACATGGTAAAGAGTGAGATTCTCAACCCCGCCATACTTGAAGGGCCTGGGTTGATATGCCCAAAAGTTATTAAATCGCCCAAATTCTCTTCCTTTGTTGGCTAGGCTTTTGCTAGTGCAAGGCCAGCTCCATATTATTCCAATTTTGGGCTTTACATCCTCAATCTTAATATCTTCTGGAAGGCTTTGTTACAAATTTCTGAATTATGTTCATCTAGAAAATATAATATATTTTATTGTTTTTTAATTTCTTGCTTATGAACCGAGCTGAAAATTCAAAATAGCTTGCATTGAACAAGATTGTTTTTCTTGTTGGAAGAGTTTCATTATTTAACTCTAATTTTGAAACTTGCGCGAACTCACTTTGTTGGGAATTTTATAAGAAACCAACGATAACAAAAATACAAATACTCGTCTTCAAGTTTGTTCCATTAATTGGCTCTCTCACATCTTGGTTATTAACCAAAATAACCAAATTAATTGTAGGTTAATAGGTAGGACTAGATTTTCTATGGAATCCCATTTTTAGGTGATGAGTTATACTGTTAGAAACCATTTGTAAAATAGAAGTCTTGTGAAATTATTAATTACAACCTGCCATTAATGCCAAGTTTTGACACAAATTTGTGTTCTTTATCTATAGTCTATATAGAATGCAATCACTATCATCATTATTTGAAAATCACACTTAAAAGAAAATAAACTCTCAGATATTTTCATGGATAACGAACATTTAAAAAAAAATGATATTTTACTTTCCTTTCTCCTGAACATTACTCACTTAAATTGTAGTTTTCTTATTTTCTCTTAAAGCTACCATAAATTGCTCTCACGATTTGAAGATAATCAATTTAACTTTTCCAAATCTTACAAATACCAACAATGTAATACAGCGTTTAATAACAATATCTCTATTTTAAGCAATTTTATAAAACATGATCATGAACAAAATAATAAATTAACAATTTTTTCACATGTTAAATACACGCAAAACATGGAAAATCCCATAAAGTTCAATCATGAAATTTTCACAAATTAGGTAATGAACATATTTTGTAATCTCAAATATGATGGATAATTATAATACAATCGCATATCGCTATCTTTATTGACCAAATTAATGCTAATAAAAATATTTAACATTTCTTACTTAAGCATTTTATGTCACATGTATGGAATAAATCTCCATTGACCATGGCAATTACGCATATGCTAGCTTCAATGCAATGAACATGATGGATCAATAATAAAATTTACATTACTCCAACTTCTGCTATGGTATACTACAACCAAAAATGTACCATACCAACATTTTAAAATCCAAAGCATAGAGATTTATATTTGTCATAAGCAATTCAATCACCATTATGTATATAAACATATCGAAAAAATATTCTCAAAAATATTTTTCTTGGTATATCGAAGAACTGAATTGACCCAATATGTTTTGATTTTTCAAAACTTGAGATGACTTCACATAATCTCTACATGGTGATTTGATAATTGTATAAAAGCAATTAAAATTGCATTAAGCCATATAAACTTCCAATTTTCAGTTGATTTTTCATAAACCAAAAAAAGATTTGGTTGGAAAGATCCCAACTTTCCAAACAATACTTTCTAATGTCATATTGGAGTAAAACTGTATCTTCAAATTGTTAAAAAGATAAAAAAAAAGAATTACAAAATAACGTTCACATGCCCAAAAATATGACTTAATTAAAACTTCTTGACCCATAATTTAGAGGCCCCTGAATTTAATTCTCGAAGACATTGATGTCTTTCCAGGAGGTGCTTTGCAAGGGATCCATAATATGCCCTCATTTTTACGGTGGCGATAAATGGAATTTGGACAAGCCGTTCATAGCTTGAACAAAAAATATTCAGTTACATAATTAAGTTGGTGTAATAGCTCGTTATAATAAGCCGCCAGTTGAAATTATGATTGTAATATCCATTGGGCTGTGGAGAAGGCTCAGCCCAGCCCAAGAAAATAATAATAATAATAATAAATTAATTAATTAAAAAAAAAGAGGAGGAGGGGGGAGATGGAATCGGGAGAGAGAAAGGAGGGGGAGGCCGGTCACTGTTTATCGCCGGCTTTGACCGTCGATTTCGATCAAATTTCGATGAGTCTCTGACCCTACAATATGTCGTTTTGAAGCTTGTAATGTCCTCTTTCCATCTATATATGTATTGTCCTTGGGTTATTCACCGTTTTTGCGGATCGAAGCATGAAAGCCAACGGCTTCCTATGGTTTTCCGGCCAAAATCCGGTGAGTTACCGGTAAATCTTTACATTGAATTAAAGCTTATTCCATGCTCTTTCTAACCATACAAATTTTGTTACATGTTGATATATGAATTTTACAAATCGAAGAGAAATGAAATTTGATCACTATTCACTCGCCGGCGGCGACTTTCCACTGACATTTCCGGTTATGCTTTCCGGCCATTAAATAATTCTTATAACATTATTCATCCATAAAAGAGCTTAAATTCAGTGAGTGGATTATATTTTGAGAATTTCATATTATATTAAAGTGTATTACGTTTAAATTTTATTTTCATTATGATTTAAGTTATTAGTTTGATTAATTGAGTTATATTAAATGTTTTTAGGATAGTTAATGATGATGTATGTATTTGAAAATAAATACGTATAAATTATTAATTGTGGATAAGAGAGATAGTTATGGGTAGTGCTAACATATTAGTTTTTGAATATATATATATAGTAAGGGTAGTCTTGAAAAGTTTGACTACAATAGAAAAATAAATTTAAAGTGACAGATGTAGAATGAATGTATGTTAAATGATAATAGAAAGTAGAAACTTTTTTTTTATGATTGGAAATGAGACATTTATAATTATATGAATTGGAATAGTAAACTGAAGTATTTAGTTATTTTCTTTAAATACGTACACATGTTGAAGAAATAATGTTTTTTTTTTATTTACAAAATGATGAGTGATTTTATATTTAGATTAATAGCAAATTAAAAAGAAAAAGTTTTAGAAAATTAGAATTTAATTCTGCAGGGGTGGCAATGCCAAATTCTAAAACTGCGTAGCAGTAGGGGGTGAATTGCAAATTTAAAAAACTGTTTCAGAATTTGTAAGGACCTGAATGCAAAATCCTGAAAATTTTAGGATAGTAAAAAAGATTTGAGTTAATGCGTGATGTAGATCTCACCAGGTATGAGAAGATCAGATAGTAGGCCTGTGCGATGTTAGATCTCGTCAGGTACAGATAGCTCACCAGGTATGAGAAGATTCAGATAGTAGGCCTGTGCGATGTTAGATCTCGCCAGGTACAGATAGCTCTACCTACGTGATGTAGATCTCACTAGGTATGAGAAAATTTAGATAGCTCTGCCTGTGCGATATTAGATCTCGCCAGGCAAGATCAGACAGTTTCAGGGTTACTTGTTTAGTATAATAAAAAGAGTTTTAAATACGTTTATATGAGTTAGTTGGAGAAGGAAGCATTATTAGTAAAAGTTTCTTTTGCAAGAAGATTTTAAAGAAATTATGTTTTGTTTATTAAATAACTGAAATGATGATTTTAGCATATCATCATGAGTTTTGTTTTATAAGAATGAGAAAATATGCATTCTTTTCACTACTTTTAAAGAGTATAAAATCAAGCAATTTTATTTGAAAAATTTTTAATTAAAAGTTATTTGTTGTGAAACTTCTATAAGAGATTTGATGATATTTTGACAAGTACGATAGATTTTTCTTAAGTATAAATATGATATGAGTTTCTAGTTAGAAATGTATTATATGATTTTATTATGAGATAGTAATAGTCATGCAATTTATGATTTGTTTAGAGAATAAATTTAACAAGTGATTGAGTATATAATGAGACGAATGTTATTTAAAAGTTCTATATTATTTTAGTTCTTTTGGTATCTGTTTATACATTTTATTAGAAAAGAAAGAGATATAGTGATATATTTTACAGTGTATACGAGATTAAATAAGGGTAGTTCAAAGTAAAGGTACGCAACTGATTTGCTTATATAGTTTAAGAATATTAAGTTATTTAGGTAAGTAAGTTGAAGAATTATATAAAGTATTTTCTTTACAAAGGGCTAATAAATTTTTATAGTTGTATTATAAGAATGAAGTTTATAAAGAAAGTTGAGAAGAAATAGTCGTTTGTACGTTATTTTGGAAAGAAGAGTATACTGGTTCCCTTTTTAAAAGAAATTATACATTTTATTTTGTTTTAAGAAAAAAAATGAGATTTTAGAACACAAAGTTTTATTCAAGAAATGAGTTATAGAAAATAAAGGAAGTAATATTTTATATAATAAAAGTTGTCCACTCACTGAGCCTTTAGTTCATTCTTTTCTTATTCTTCTTCCCAACCAAGTGCTACAGGCTTGGTGCTAAGCTATCTCTGATGCAAAGGAAGGCTACATGATGTATAATAATTATTCATGCATTTAAAGTATTTTATTTTTATGTATCTGTATAAGCTTTTAAATATTAAGTATGTTGAATATGACTTATTTATCTTTTAGTATGTTGTGGTTGATAAGGACGAAAGTCCTAAAAGAAGTAGGGATGAGGAATAGTTTAGAAGTGTATAAACGTGTGTTTTTGCAGGGGGTTTTCTTCAAATTATAGGGGAAACTCTGCCGGTTTTTCATTAAAATTTTCGGAGGATTTTTTTTTAGTATTTTACATTAAAGACTTGAACTAAAAATAATTTTTTTTATGAATAGTTTTATCAAAGCAACAGAGCAAAAAGTGTGAAAAAAAGTAGTTAATTAAAGACCGTTCTCTTAGTGAACAGTTTTAGGCACGATTTACCCGTGTAGCTAGGGGTGGGTCGTGTCAATTTGGTATCAGAGCATAGGTTATAGATTCTGATTTTTTTTTATGACTTGTGAAAGCAGTTTTCAGCATTAATATGTAAAGTATTATTTTCTTAAAGATAAGCATACATCGTTGTGGCCTTTGTATGAGACCTGTAAAGAGCAGAAAGCACCTCCTGTATTGCAAATATCTTTAGTGTAAAGTAGTAATAAGAGTTCTATACAACTGTTAGCACTTAGAAAAGAATTACGTAATTGTACCTCTAAAAGTAGTTATTCTTGAGCACATCATTGATACTCTTATATTCCGCAATAGTATGTTTCACTCGTTTCATATTTGATCGCGAAGTTAATCTCGTTGTAAGTAGTTTGACTTATGAGAAAGGCTTATGTGAATTACCGAAAGGAAGTATGAGTTTAATATTCATGTTTAATTCAACTACGATCATAAATTTTGAGGACGAAATTTCTTTTAAGGGGGGTAGTGTTGTAATATCCATTGGGCTATGAAGAAGGCCCAGCCCAGCCCAAGAAAATAATAATAATAATAATTAATTAATTAATTAAAAAAAAGAGGAGGAGGGGGGAGATGGAATCCAGAGAGAGAAAGGAGGGGGAGACCGGTTACTGTTCACCGCCGGCTTTGACCGTCGATTCCGGCCAAATTTCGGCGAGTCTCTGACACAATTTGTCGTTTTGAAGCTTGTAATGTCCTCTTTCCATCCATATATGTATTGTCTTTGGGTTATTCACCGTTTTTGCGGATCGAAGCATGGAATCCTACGGCTTCCTATGCGTTTTTCTGCCAAAATCCGGTGAGTTATCGGTAAATCTTTACATTGAATTAAAGCTTATTCCGTGCTCTTTCTAACCATACAAATTTTGTTACATGTTGATATATGAATTTTACAAATCGGAGAGAAATGAGATTCGGTCACTATTCACTCACCGGCGGCGACTTTCCGGTGACATTTTTGGTTATGCTTTCCGGCCATTAAATAATTCTTATAACATTATTCATCCATAAAAGAGCTTAAATTCAGTGAGTGGATTATATTTTGAGAATTTCATATTATATTAAAGTGTATTAAATTTAAATTTTATTTTCATTATGATTTAAGTTATTAGTTTGATTAATTAAGTTATATTAAATGTTTTTAGGATAGTTAATGATGATGTATGTATTTGAAAATAAATACATATAAATTATTAATTGTGGATAAGAGAGATAGTTATGGGTAGTGCTAATAGATTAGTTTTTGAATATATATATATAGTAAGTGTAGTCTTGAAAAGTTTGACTACAATAGAAAAATAAATTTAAAGTGACAGATGTAGAATGAATGTATGTTAAATGATAATAGAAAGTAGAAACTTTTTTTTATGATTAGAAAGGAGACATTTATAATTATATGAATTGGAATAGTAAAGTGAAGTATTTAGTTATTTTCTTTAAATACATACACATGTTGAAGAAATAATGTTTTTTTTATTTACAAAATGATGAGTGATTTTATATTTAGATTAATAGCAAATTAAAAAGAAAAAGTTTTAGAAAATTAGAATTTAATTCTGCAGGGGTGGCAATGCCAAATTCTAAAACTGCGTAGCTGTAGGGGGTGAATTGCAAATTTAGAAAACTGTTTCAGAATTTGTAAGGGCCTGAATGCAGAATCCTGAAAATTTTAGGATAGTAAAAAAGATTTGATTTAATGCGTGATGTAGATCTCACCAGGTATGAGAAGATCAGATAGTAGGCCTGTACGATGTTAGATCTCGTCAGATACAGATAGCTCTGCCTGCGTGATGTAGATCTCACCAGATATGAGAAGATTCAGATAGCAGGCCTATGCAATGTTAGATCTCGCCTCGTACAGATAGCTCTACCTGCGTGATGTAGATCTCACTAGGTATGAGAAAATTCAGATAGCTCTGCCTGTGCGATATTAGATCTCGCTTGGCAAGATCAGATAGTTTCAAGGGTACTTGTTTAGTATAATAAAAAGAGTTTTAAATACGTTTATATGAGTTAGTTGGAGAAGGAAGCATTATTAGTAAAAGTTTTTTTTGCAAGAAGATTTTAAAGAAATTATGTTTTGTTTATTAAATAACTGAAATGATGATTTTAGCATATCATCATGAGTTTTATTTTATAAGAATGAGAAAATATGCATTCTTTTCACTACTTTTAAAGAGTAGTATAAAATCAAGCAATTTTATTTGAAAAATTTTTAATTAAAAGTTATTTGTTTTGAAACTTCTATAAGAGATTTGATGATATTTTAACAAGTACGATAGATTTTTCTTAAGTATAAATATGATATGAGTTTCTAGTTAGAAATGTATTATATGATTTTATTATGAGATAGTCATAGTCATGCAATTTATGATTTGTTTATGATTTGTTTAGAGAATAAATTTAACAAGTGATTGAGTATATAATGAGACGAATGTTATTTAAAAGTTCTATGTTATTTTAGTTCTTTTGGCATCTGTTTATACATTTTTTTAGAAAAGAAAGAGATATAATGATATATTTTGCAGTGTATACGAGATTAAATAAGGGTGGTTCAAAGTAAAGGTACGTAATTGATTTGCTTATATAGTTTAAGAATATTAAGTTATTTAGGTAAGTAAGTTGAAGAATTATATAAAGTATTTTCTTTACAGAGGGTTAATAAATTTTTATAGTTGTATTATAAGAATGAAGTTTATAAAGAAAGTTGAGAAGAAATAGTCATTTGTACGTTATTTTGGAAAGAAGAGTATACTGGTTCCCTTTTTAAAAGAAATTATACATTTTATTTTGTTTTAAGAAAAAAAATGAGATTTTAGAACACAAAGTTTTATTCAAGAAATGAGTTATAGGAAATAAAGGAAGTAATATTTTATGTAATAAAAATTGTCCACTCACTGAGCCTTTAGTTCATTCTTTTCCTATTCTTCTTCTCAACCAGGTGCTACAGGCTTGGTGCTAAGCTGTCTCTAATGCAAAGGAAGGCCACATGATGTATAATAATTATTCATGCATTTAAAGTATTTTATTTTTATGTATCTGTATAAGCTTTTAAACATTTAGTATGTTGAATATGACTTATTTATCTTTTAGTATGTTGTGGTTGATAAGGATGAAAGTCCCAAAAGAAGTTGGGATGAGGAATAGTTTAGAAGTGTATAAACGTGTGTTTTTGCAGGGGGTTTTCTTCAAATTATAGGGGAAACTCTGCCGGTTTTTCATTAAAATTTTCGGAGGATTTTTTTTTAGTATTTTACATAAAAGACTTGAACTAGAAATAATTTTTTTATGAATAGTTTTATCAAAGCGACAGAGCAAAAAGTGTGAAAAAAAAGTAGTTAATTAAAGACCATTCTCTTAGTGAACAGTTTTAGGCACAATTTACCCGTGTAGCTAGGGGTGGGTCATGTCAATGATTGTCCGTCAAGGCAATGCACAAACTAATAACATGAGAAATTTTTTTGTTCCAGTATCAGAACCCAATTCCTTTATTGCTTAATCATGTACTAGTGAAGAAAAGACATAGGAGATAGTCTGGTAGTCACGCGATGCTAGTTAAAGAACCACTTCGCAACAATTTTGAAAAGATAATTGAGAAATCTACAAATTTATTTGAGACATATTTTTCCTTCTAGATATTGTTGAATCAAAACATAGATAATTAAGTTAACTCAGAATATTACTAAATCAAAAATCAAATAGTGTAAATAACATAATATATCCAATTCACTTTTATTTCATTTTATTTTTCAAAATTTTTCCAACAATTATGTTGCTTTTTTTTTAATAATGAAATTGAAATGGAATTGTGCAATTGAGGTAGTTTGCAGCTCCAATGGGAAGTAAAACTTAACGTGCTAGGCTAAAACGTGCAAAGTTGACAGTCCACACTTCTTTTTTTAATTACTATATAGAATTTATTTATTGAATCATCTTAAATAAATAGATATAGATGTTACCGGGACATGTCAAGAGCATCGCTGATATTTTGATAGTCAAAATACAAGATTAATTCTTTGAAATCAAATGAGTGACAAAAGTTTCAAGACGAAGATTATGGTTTCAAGAAAATTAATTATGGGCAACAAAGAACCTCTGAGTTATCGACTTAATTTACTTCTTATGTATCCTCTTAAGTTTCCTACACATTAAACTAGTCAAGATTGACTTATAATTAGATGTTAACTTCTTATGAATTAGGAGGTTGGATCCAAAACTGTCTAATAAAAAAACCTTGAATCCCCACTTCATAAATTTTTGAAATCTCCCATTTACAAATTTCTGAAATTTGTGGGCATAATGGCTCACTGAGAGGACCTACCTCATTGTTATAATGAATATGCAATGCTTCAATGACTGAGTGAAGTTAGGGGTGTTCACAGTGGTGCTTAGGCGCACTTTGGGAATGTGATAGAGGGTAAATGAGTTATCAATGAGTGGGGAGACTCCTGCATGAGTGTTGCGTTAGGCAAGTGAGCATGATAAAGCTAGGGGTGAACACTACATAAGGAAAGTGAGGGGAGATGAAGGTGGGTGAGCAGTGAGCATACGAGGAGAAAGGATGAGAGTGCAAGGGGTAAGCTCACAAGGGGCGAAAGGCGAGCACGTGAGGGGCAAGCGACGAGCGGTGAGCGTACGAGGAGAAAGGACGAGAGCGCAAGGGGTGAGCTCACAAGGGGCGAAAGGTGAGCATGTGAGGGGCAAGGAACAGGGTTCGTTTTGGCGAGCGCATGAATTGACTAGTATTTTATATAATTTCCATGTTATTGGGGTCTTTCTACAGAATTTAAAACCTTGTAAGCTCAAGCAAAAAACTCTTGGGGGCTCAAATGAAACTTCTAAAACTTCCAAAGTACACACAGATTTTTTTTTTGTCAAGGACTAGCTTAATATTTTTCAAAGGTGAAAAAAAAAGTTCATCAAGGGACAAGGAACAAGGATCCTGCGACTAACCATAGGGAGGTTAACGAGTTTTATCAAATCTTTTTTGGTCAAGATTATGAGCTAGGGCATAATTCTGTCGATCACAATGTGGTAGATGTTAAGGGGGAGAGTGACTGGTCATCCTCTACTACCTCAAATAGTGATCCTAAAGTTGAACATTAGCGGGAGAATAACCATATTGATAATCAGTTATAGGGTGACTAATTAAAAATATATAGAGCCCATTTCCTTCCCAGATCCAGTCACTTTATTTTCTCCAAGACAAGGTGATCGATGGAGCAAGCCACCACGAGGAGTCATTGGATTAAGCTTCGAATTACTAAGAGCTAGTCTTCGGGTGCCCTTTGATAATTCGATGGATGCTTGATGCTATGGGCATTACCCCTACCAAATTGTCAGCCAACGGGTGGAGACTTTTGATAGCATTTCAAAGTTTGTTCAAAAACACAGGTCTGGGTGATCCTACCACCAACTACGTTAAGTATATTTTTGTCATTCACCTATCGAACAGAGAGAAGATAGGTTATTATTATATATCCCAACAAGGGAAGATGGATGACCCTAATCACCTTTTTGACATTCCCTCCCATGTGAAAGAATGAAAATTTATACAATTTTGATATGGTGGTAGTTGGAAGTACCAAAAGGGTGCCCGTCCAAAGGGCGAGCAGTTGAGGTTTAGGAGGCGTTTGGACCAAACGCCTGATTTTATCTCAAAAAAAAAAAAGACTTACAAGAGGTATTCAAGCTACCCATCAGTTCAAAGAACGTGAATGATCTCATTGATCGGGAGCAACTAATCTGCCTTGGCTTGTCACCTCCCATACCCCTGGAAGGTAATCTTGATGATTGCTTTATGATCTTACCTTATTTAATTAAACATATATTCACTTTCTTATCAGTTTTATCTTTGTGCAAGTCTATTTCCTTTAAATCCTAACAAGAAGTAGTTTGCCCAGCTTAAAGCCAAGATGCGTCTTAGACCCTTTGCGAAGGACAGACCTAGTCCTTCCAAGAAGAAACGGAGTGGAAATCCTCAAACTCTTGGACCTTTAAAGAGAAAAGCTAGTGATCATAAGGAAACTCTTATAGAGAAGTCTGTGTCTGATAAGTTTATCTCCATTCAGCCTGTGGTTGAAGTAACAATCTCAAAGACCTCTGGAAGCAAGTTGCCTTCAAACTCTCAGCTATCTAGGCATTTTACCTTTGATAGTGTAGGTTTTCAAAGTGGCTCGACATGCGAAGACTCTATTCATGAATTGTCTCAAAGTGTCGTACGTTTCATGCCCACCAATGTCTTTTCTGAGAGTGAACTTACATATTTTGATGCAATTGCTGTCAGGATTGGCATCATACTTCAGGTTAGGTTCTACTAACTTCTTTTTTTAAACCTTTTAAAAGACATGCCTCATATGTTTTCCTCTCTATGTCTTTCTTTTTGTAGGCGATAGGTAATGAACACTTAAATATGTATGTTTAATAAGAGCTTAGTTCATCATATTGCATTAATAGTGTCATTAAATTTCTCAACTTAAGCATATTTGCGGTCTTTGCATCTTTGGAATTAACTTCCTCTTAATTTTGGTTTTATTATAGGTTTGGTAAAATGGGTATAACTTTCTATTTATAGATCAGAATGATGCAAATCTTAATGTTTTGGAAATCTGATTAAATTATCTACAAGATTACATTTCACAAGCATCATCAAATTCAGGCTCTTATTAGATAAAAAATGGGCTTGAAAGGAACCCATCTGCAGATTCGGCCCAGCCTAACCATGCCTCAATATTTTGACCATATCTCTCAGAATACGTATTCAAATCGTATGAATCAAGATGTTCTAGAAAGCTGAGAGAAATATCTACAACTTTCATGAAGACATGTGATTAAAAATCACAATAATTCAAGGTCAAAATCAGTGGTCAAAGTCAGTTCACCTAATTACCCCAATTGTCAAAGTTGGTGCATCTAATATTTGACAATTATTCCTTTGTAATTTGACAAGTTTGCCCTTGAATGTATCTATAAATAGAGATGCCTTGTGACCCATTAGGGCATCTTGGCCTTGCTGGGATCTTGTATTGTTTTTCTCTCTTGTTTTTTAATGTTATTAATGAATTTCCTTTTTCTTGCATTTTATGTTCTTTCTCTTATAATGTCTTGCTAATTTCTCTCTTGCAAAGGTGAAAGGGTGAAACCCTTGATATGAGAGTAAGGATTCTCTAACCCTTGGTATGTACTTAATAATCTTAATCTTGTATTGTTTATTTTATATGATTTATATTTATTTTCTTAATCAATCTTGATACCACTCATAAAGTGGAGGTCTTAATCCATTGTCGATAATCCTTGGCACATCAAATGCTTGGATCCTTTCTAGATGTTGTATGGTTCTTTCTTACCGACACGAATTTAGTTAGGAACCTTGATTTGTTGTAGACATATGGAGATTGGCACATTGGATGCTTGAACCCATTTACCAGAAGTGGTATAAATATTGGTAATGAAGCAAATATAATTCATATAACTAAATTGGGTTGTTTATCCTTATTTGAAATATCAAAGGTGGATCCCCTAACCTTAGCTCTCATTATTATTGTGTTAATTTCTCTTGTGTTATTCTCATTTTTATTTAAGAACTTGTTCTTTACTCATACTCGTTGATATTATCTTGCCATCTCTTGGAATCATCCATATCATATTTGCTTACTTATAGTTTGTAGCGCTTAAATTCCCTTCCTCGTGGATCGACCCCGGTCTTACCAGGTTTATTACTTCGACACTCCTATACTTGGGAGGCAATCCTTTTTTGGATATGTCAAGTTTTTGGTGCCGTTGCCGGGGAAGGTAAAATTTAGCGTGCAAAATTGTAAGTGTTCTCTTTTCTCATCTTAGATCTTAATTTCTTGTGTGTTCATCTTTTCTTCTCTTTCCGTCTCTCTTCCTTGCATGAAAATTTGGTCACAAACATCTAGTGGTAGACTTGTTAGAAAAATATCATCTTCCTTAGAAAACATGGCCGACAATCATGTGAAAATATTCACGGATGAAGGGGACAACTCGCAACAAAATGATCAAAACCAACGAAGAACCCTCAGAGACTACATGAAACTAGTACACCATCTTGTGTAGTTTCTCCTCCAGATTCAATCCATTTCAATTTCAAACCAAGTTTTGTTCGACTTCTACCCACTTTTCATGGCCTTGACATGAAGAACCCATATTCGCACTTAAAACTCTTTGAAGATGTATACAGCTCCTACACTGACCCAAATTATGGCAGAAACACCATTAGATTAAAGCTTTTTCCTTTTTCTTTAAAAGATAAAGCTAGAACATGGCTACAAAATTTGAGGTCGAATTTCATCAGTTCATGGGATGAGATGAAACAACAATTTTTGAAAAAAATTTTTCCTGCCCATAGAACAAATTCTCTTAAAAGACAAATTTCTGATTTCTCTCAAAAACAAGGGGAAACCCTTTACCAATGTTGGGATAGGTATAAGGAACTACTTAATACCTGTCCTCACCATGGTTTTGAAACTTGGAGAATAGTTGTACACTTCTATGAAGGGTTTACACCTCAAGATAGGCAACTAGTAGAATTAATGTGTAATGGAGAATTTAAAGAAAAAGACCCTGAGGAAGCACTTGACTTCCTAGATTCCTTGGCAGAAAAGGCACAAAATTAGGACACTGCTGGCACCTATGAGGTACTAAGCAAGGCCCAAACCTCGACATCCAATAGAGGTATTTACAACCTTAGGGAAGACCATGACCTTCAAGCCAAATATGTATCCCTAGCTAGAAAAGTCGAGGCTTTAGAAATGAAAAAGAGTGGTCAATTAAATTCTATTCAAGAAAATGTCTGTATCATTTGTGATGACAATGACCAATCTACTGATGATTGTCCAACTTTGCCTGCCTTTAGGGAATGTCTCCATGAGCAAGTCAATGCCTTGAATACTTTCAAAAGGCCAAACCACAACCCAGACTCTCAAACCTACAATCCTGGTTGGAGAAATCATCCAAATTTTAGTTGGAAAAATGATAATCATGCACAATCTTCACAAGTCCCTTTTCAAATACGACAAAATTTTCAAAATTCTCATGATCATACATATGCTCTGACACATCCGAAAAAAGGATTGTCTCCCAAGTATAGGAGTGTCAAAGTAATAAACCCAGTAAGACCGGGGTCGATCCACGAGGAAGGGAATTTAAGCGCTACAAATTATAAGCTAAACAATTATGATATGAATAATTCAAAGATGTGACAAGAAAATATCAACAATAGATAAGAATAATTAAAATACGCAAATCAAATGAATTAACACACTAATAATGAGAGCTAAGGTTAGGGGATCCGCCCTTGATATTTCGAATAAGGATAAACGACCAATTTTAGTTATATGAGTTATATTTGCTTCGTTACCAATATTTATACCACTTCTTGTAAATGGGTTCAAGCATCCAATGTGCCAATCACCGTATGTCTACAACAAATCAAGGTTCTGAACTAGATTTGTGTCGGTAAGGAAGAACCTTACGACATCTAGAAAGGATCCAAGCATTTGATGTGCCAAGGATTATCGACAATGGATCAAGACCTCCACTTTACGAGTGGTGTCAAGATTGATTAAGAAAATAAATATAAATCATATAAAATAACATAAGATTATGATTATTAAGCACATATTAAGGGTTAGAGAATCCTTACTCTCATATCAAGGGTTTCACCCTTTCACCTTAGTAAGAGAGAAATTAGAAAGACATTATAAGAGAAAGAGAACAAATTGCAAGAAAATGAGAATTCATTAATAACATTAAAACACAAGAGATAAACACAATATAAGATCCTAGCCAAGGCCAAGATATTCCAGGCAAGGCCAAGATGATCCAGCCAAGGCCAAGATGTTCCTAATGGGTCACAAGGCACCTCTATTTATAGATACATTCAGGGGCAAACTTGTCAAATTACAAAGGAATAATTGTCAAATATTAGATGCACCAACTTTGACAAT
The DNA here is from genome assembly GCA_013180625.2 of Boswellia sacra. NCBI lineage: Eukaryota > Viridiplantae > Streptophyta > Magnoliopsida > Sapindales > Burseraceae > Boswellia > Boswellia sacra. The sequence continues at coordinate 346,992 of SNVD02011092.1, forward strand.
TAGGGTAATTAGGTGAGCCGAGTTTAACCACCAATTTTGACCTTGAATTATTGTGAATTTTAATCACATGTCTTCATGAAAGTAGTAGATATTTCTCTCAGATTTCTAGAACATCTTGATTCATACGATTTGGATACGTATTTTGAGAGATATGGTCAATATACGGAGGCATGGTCAGGTTGGACCGAGACTGTAGATGGGTTCACTTCCAGCCCAATTTTGGTCCACTAAGAGCCCGAATTTGATGATATTTGTGAAATGCAATCTTGTAGATAATTGAATTATCTTTCCAAGACATTAATATTTGCATCATTCTGATCTATAAATAGAAAGTTATGCTCATTTTACCGAACATACATCAAAACCGAAATTAAGAGAAAGTTAATTCAAAGGATGTAAAGACTACAAATATGCTTAAGTTAAGGAGTTTAATGACACTATTAATGCAATATGATGAATTAAACTCTTATTAAGCATACATATTTAAGTGTTCATCATGCTCCTCCTCCTAGGAATGACTTTGAAGAAACATTGCATTCATTCATTACAAAGCAAGAGACTTTTAATAGTCAAACTGCTCAAACATTAGCAAATTTGTCAGAAACTCTTGCGAAATTTGCATCTACATTTAGCATCCAAGAGAATGGAAAATTTCCTTCTCAAACATTGCAAAACCCCAAAGATCAATCTAACTTAAATGCATGGAGTTCAAATAACCATTATTTTGACCAAGCCAAGTCAGTCATGACCCTTCGCAATGGTAAGGTTGTTGAAAAACATATTCCTAACCCTTGTGAGAAAGAAGAAGAATCGATCTCTAAAGGGCAGGAAGAGGTTGCCAAACCAACACCTAGCGAAGAGTAAACCAAATCCTCATCTGTGCCTCCATTTCCTCAAGCATTAACTACACAAGAGAAGCCAACTCACAATTCTGAAATCTTTGAAATTTTCAAACAGGTAAAGGTCAACATTCCCTTTGCTTGATGTAATCAAACAGGTACCTTCTTACGTAAAATTTTTGAAAGACTTGTGAACTGTGAAAAGAAAACTGAATGTGAAAAAGAACGTCTTTCTAGTAGAGTAGGTAAGTGCTATTCTTCAAAATAATAATACAGTGAAATATAAGGATCCAGGTTGTCCTACAATTTCATGTGTTATTGGAGACCATAAAATTGAACAAGCTTTACTTGATCTTGGTGCTATTGTGAATTTGCTTCCATACTCGATTTTTCAAAAACTCAATCTAAGTGAGTTAAAACCGACTTCTGTGACTCTTTTGCTTGCTGATAGATCAATTAAAGTACCAAGAGGAGTAGTAGAAGATGTATTAGTTCAAGTCGATAAATTCATTTACCCAGTGGATTTTATCGTCTTGGACACACAACCAGTAGAAGTAAGCAATTCAATTCCTGTTATTTTAGGGCGTCCATTTCTAGCTACCTCTAATGCTTTGATTAATTGCAGGAATGGAGTCATGAACCTATCATTTGGGAACATGACATTGGAACTTAATGTTTTTAATATGTGCAAACAACCAAATGAAGAAGAAGATGAAATTGACGAGCCAATGTAATTGATCTATTGTGGAAGATCACATCCAAAAAGGGAGTTCTTCTGACCCTTTGGAAACTTGTCTAGTGAATTCATTAGAATCAAGTATGGAACTAGAGTCTGATCTTTCTTATATATGCTCTTTATTGGATTGTGCACAGGTGATGGAAAAAGGCTCAAAATCAAGATTTGAAGAATTGGGGCAAATGAATGAAAGCAAGGAAGAGGAAGCTCCCAAGTTAGAATTGAAGCCCTTACCTGAAGGACTGAAATATGCATATCTTGGGGAGAATCAGATATATCCGGTGGTAATTTCTTCATCCCTCACATGCGAGCAACAAGGTAAGTTGATAGAAGTGCTTAAAAGGCATAAAAATGCAATTGGTTGGACTTTAAAAGATATACAAGGCATTAACCCTTTAATTTGCACACATAGAATACATTTAGAGGAAAATGCCAAAACATCTCAACAACCTCAAAGAAGATTAAATCCACATATGAAAGAGGTTATTAGGGCTGAAGTTCTTAAACTACTTGATGTGGGAATTATCTACCCTATTTCTGATAGCAAGTGGGTAAGCCCTACACAAGTAGTACCTAAGAAATCTGGCATTACAGTAGTTAAAAATGAAAAGGGGGAATCATTGCCAACCAGAGTCTCATCTAGTTGGAGGATGTGCATTCATTATAGAAAATTAAATGTTGTCACCAGAAAAGACCATTTTCTCTTACCATTTCTTGACCAAATTCTTGAAAGAGTAGCAGGGCACTCCTACTATTACTTTCTTGATGGATACTCAGGCTATTACCAAATTCCCATTGCACTTGAAGACCAAGAAAAGACCACATTCACGTGCCCCTTCGACACTTTTGCATTTAGGAGAATGCCTTTCGGACTTTGTAATGCCCCAGTCACTTTTCAAAGATGCATGTTAAGCATTTTCAGTGACATGGTTGAGCATTGTTTAGAAGTTTTCATGGATGATTTAACTGTCTTTGGAAACTCTTTTGATAATTGTCTTGAAAATTTAGAAAAAGTCCTAAAAAGGTGTGTGGAAAAAGGTCTTATTTTGAATTGGGAAAAATGCCATTATATGGTCACTTCGGGAATTGTCTTAGGCCATGTGGTGTCTTCTAAGGGAATTGAAGTTGACAAAGCAAAAATGAAATTAATTTCCCATTTGCCTCCACCAAAAACAGTCAAAGAGGTTCGTTCATTCTTAGGGCATGCTGGATTTTATAGGAGGTACATAAGAAATTTTAGTGCTATATCTAAACCTCTTTGTAACCTCTTAATAAAAGACACTTCTTTTGAATGGACTCAATAATGTCAAAATGCCCTTGATAAATTTATTGGACTTTTAACAACTGCTCCAATTATGCAATCTCCTGATTGGTCCTTGCCTTTTGAATTGATGTGTGATGCAAGTGACTATGCCATTGGTGCTATCTTAGGACAAAGAAAAGAAGGTAAGCCTTATGTCATATACTATGCAAGTAGGACTTTAAATGATGCGCAAATGAATTACACAACAACTGAAAAAGAACTACGTACAGTAGTATTTGCATTGGACAAATTTCGTTCTTATTTGATTGATTCTCCCACAATTGTTTACACTGACCATGCAGCTGTGAGATATTTAATGTCTAAACAGGATGCAAAACCTAGATTTATACGGTAGATCTTATTGCTCCAAGAATTCAACATCACAATAAAGGATAAGAAAGGAGCCGAAAATGTCGTTGCTGATCATCTTTCAAGACTAACGACAGAGACGTTAATTGAAACTTTCACCTATCAATGATTCTTTTACTGATGAATTTTTATTTTCTATTGCTACTGTACCTTGGTTTGCTAACATTGTAAATTTTCTTGCGACAGGGAAAATGCCACCTCATTGGAATGCTCAAGACAAAAGAACATTTTTAACCGAGGTGAAAAATTTTTACTGGGATGACCCATATCTGTTCAAATATTATCCAGACCAAATAATGAGAAGATGTATACCCGACAATGAGGTAAGTAGTGTCCTTAAACTTTGTCATTTTCGAAGCCCATGTGGAGGACATTTTTTATCTAGAAAAACAGCTGCTAAGATCTTACAATGTGGATTTTATTGGCCCACCTTATTTAAGGATGCACATGCATTTTGCAAAACGTGTGAAAATTGTCAAAAATTGGGATCTATTTCAAAAAGAAACATGATGCCCTTAAATCCCATTCTTGTCGTTGAAATCTTTGACTGTTGGGGTATTGATTTTATGGGACCTTTTCCACCGTCATTTGATTTTGTGTACATCCTTATTGCAGTAGACTATGTTTCAAAATGGGTCGAGGCAATTCCATGTCGAAACAATGATCACAAACAGTTGTCAAATTCTTGAAAGAGAATATCTTGAGTAGATTTGGAATTCCTCGAGCCATTATTAGTGATGGAGGTACACATTTTTGTAACAAACCATTTGAAACTTTAATGAAGAAATATGGAATAACCCATAAATTTCTACACCTTATCACCCACAAACAAGTGGACAAGTTGAATTAGCTAATAGGGAGATAAAACAGATCTTAGAAAAAACGGTTAACCCAAATCGTAAAGATTGGTCTTTAAGACTTAATGATGCATTTTGGGCTTACCGAACTGCTTTTAAAACATCATTGGGAATGTCTCCTTATAGATAGTTTATGGAAAACCTTGTCACTTGCCTGTGAAAATTGAGCATAAAGCTTATTGGGCCATTAAAACATTTAACACAAACTTGAATGATGCTTGCAAGTTACGTAAACTCCAACTGAGTGAACTTGAAGAAATCAGGAACGAGGCTTATGAAAATTCCAAAATCTACAAAGAAAAAATGAAGGTTTTTCATGACAAATTCATTGTTAGAAAATCTTTTGAACCTTCACAAAAAGTTCTTTTGTATAATTCAAGATTGCACTTGTTTCCTGGTAAACTTCGGTCTCGTTGGACGGGCCTTTCATTGTTAAAATGTTTTTTCCTCATGGGAGAGCTTGAAATCGAGAACCCAAAGAATGGTAATGTGTTTAAAGTTAATGGACAACGGTTAAAACCATTCTTTGAAAATTTTGACCAAAATGAAGAGTCCATTGCTTTAGTCGATCCTTTTTAAGGATTGATATTTCCCGGTCAAAAGGCGGATACGGTACTCCGTGACTTTTAAAGTCGATTTTTCAGTTCCCTAAAAACTGTTGCTCACCCTGCATTCATTTTTCTTTCTTTTCTCGCATTTTCACATGGACACCATTCTCTCAAATCTGCACAAACATTTTCTCTCTCTTTCTCTAAATGATTTGCTTAAAATTTACAAAGCTCGTGCAGAAAGAGTAAGGATGTTGATGCGTAAAGGTATGCTTGTTGAAGTAAGATGGTTAATCGAAGCGAAGGTTCGATTTTCTTATGAATTTTCAGATAATCTTGTTTCTCACATGCCAGGTATGGGAAAAAGCTCTTACGCCAAAAAGCGAAGAGCGAAAAGGTTACAAGTTTGTCCCAAATGTGCAAGATGGACTTGTAACCAGCATTGCCGCTCTTTGGGATATTTGTCTAATAATCGAGAGGATAAACTATAGTTCATCAAGAATGGACTGAGTAGGGAGTCTTTGGATGATATCCGAGTGACTCTTGAGACGCATTCTTGTGGACTTGTGCAGCGTGAAATTTTTAATTTGTGGACACAATTCCGAGATGAGCAGGAACGCTATAGTCTTGGGAAACTGACTCAAAACAACCCTGTTTGCCAGTTTATAAGAAAACTGGATGGGAAGCATATCCCCAACTCATAAAAGGTGTTTAAGCCGTTTCTGGACGTAAAACCAGAGGAAGATGTGAGCCACAGTCACAACTACCTGTACATATGTATGCGTGCCATCATTTTTAAATTTTAATATCTCATAGCTGTCATTTTTGAATTTGTATCTTTTGTTTGACTTATGGTGTCTCATTTCATCATCTTTTTGAGTTTTTATGCATTATTGTCAACTTTTTCAACAAACAACCAAGCTACCTATATAGATGTAATCATTAGCATACCTTTTTGCACTCGATAAATACCACATCTCTTGTTCTCTTCTTCAGACATAGTTAGAGAGTTGCATAAACATGGAGGGAACTTCAAAACGTCGAATCCAAAAGATATGTGTATTCTATGGATCTCGACCTGGTAAAAGTGAAGAGTTTGTCAAGGCAGCAAATTATCTTGGTAGGCTACTGGCTGAAAGAAAGATTCATGTGGTTTATGGGGGAGGTAGCCTCGGGTTAATGGGTTTTGTGTCAACAGCTGCACATGTAGGAGGTACTCAAGTTTTAGGAGTTATTCCTAAAGCTTTGGCTGTAGAAAGTATTGTTGGAAAAACGGTTGGGAAGGAGTTACAGGTCTCCTCTATGCATGAACGTATGGCACATATGCTCATCAATTCAGATGCCTTTATTGCTTTACCAGGTGGCTTTGGTACTCTCGAAGAAATTTTTCAAATTGCCTCTTCGGCCCAACTGAATCTCCATCAAAAACCCATAGGTTTGTTGAATGTTAACAATTTCTTTGATCCTTTAATAATTTTTGTTGATGCAGCTGTGGAACAAAATTTTATCCCTCATTTGGTGAGACAGATCCTTTTTTCCGCCACTTCTGTTGGTGAGTTACTCGACAAATTACAAGCAGTTGAGTATGAACCTGACCCAGCTAGTACTCAAATTAATTGGTCAAGAGGGCAAAACAAAAAGTGCAAATTGGATCTGAATCTCCGTTTGTAATTTTTTTCTTTTCTTGTCTTTTATTTTTAGCATTTTATAAGTCTTTCAAGTCATCTCTCTTGAATAACAGAAGCTTCAGGTAATGTCTCCTATACTTTATCTCTCTACATTTAAACATTGAGGACAATGTTTCGTTTGATTGTGGGGAAGGATAGTAAACATAAGTATGTTTTGAATTTTCTTTTTCTTGAAAAAAAAAAAAGCGAGTTAGTAATTAGATTCAGAGTGCGGTGTAAGGAGTTCAAATCCTCTTGAGACGCATTCTGGGTCAGGAATGGCAGAGAAGGGAGGACCAGTTTGAACTCTTGAAACCCATTCTAACCAATTTGTCATTTTATTTTGATTTTGTGAACTCAATTTAGCTAACTTGATATTATTTAGTCTTGATTTTTGAATTTTATAACAATGAGGTCTTATTCATTTCACTTTGAATTATTCAAATCTATGAACTCTCACAACCTTATCATTTAAAAATTGTGTGCTTATGTACTCATTAAGCAAGTATTCATGAACCTTTCTTCACACACACACACATACCTTGATGCATGATTGTGGGTGGCGAAATGAAATGTTGTAATATTTGAGTTCTTTTGTTTTGTTTAGGATAACAACACAAAGGAAAGGGAAAGTTTAAAAAAAGAAAAAAAGAAAAAAAAAGTGAAAAAAAAAGAAAAAAAAAGAGAGAAAGCAATTGTGGATAAGTTTGGTCTCGTAGCCTCCTTAATTCGAGCAATTAAGCCCGAGGGGTGCCTCAACACCTAATACCCTAAGACCAACTGGTTTGGGAGCTATTGGCTCAAAGCTCGTTACATGGATTAAGGAGAAAGCTTAATGGGATTGAACATTATACTATTCACAAGTTGCAAAGCAAAAATAAAGCATCGGTAACCCGAGTCGTTAAGCTCGTAGGGGTGTCTTAACACCTAATACCCTAAGGCCAACTATTCTGGGAGTCATTAGCCTAAGGCTCGCTAAAGATGCGTTCCTCCAAAAAAAAAGGAAAGAAAGAAAAAAAAAAGAAGAAGAAAAATAATATATATATATATATATATATATATATATATATATATATATATTATTTTTCTTCTTCTTTTTTTTTTCTTTCTTTCCTTTTTTTTTGGAGGAACGCATCTTTAGCGAGCCTTAGGCTAATGACTCCCAGAATAGTTGGCCTTAGGGTATTAGGTGTTAAGACACCCCTACGAGCTTAACGACTCGGGTTACCGATGCTTTATTTTTGCTTTGCAACTTGTGAATAGTATAATGTTCAATCCCATTAAGCTTTCTCCTTAATCCATGTAACGAGCTTTGAGCCAATAGCTCCCAAACCAGTTGGTCTTAGGGTATTAGGTATTGAGGCACCCCTCGGGCTTAATTGCTCGAATTAAGGAGGCTACGAGACCAAACTTATCCACAATTGCTTTCTCTCTTTTTTTTCACTTTTTTTTCTTTTTTTCTTTTTTCTTTTTTTTTTAAACACTTTCCCCTTCCTTTGTGTTGTTATCCTAAACAAAACAAAAGAACTCAAATATTACAACCTTTCATTTTGCCACCCACAATCATGCATCAAGGTATGTGTGTGTGTGTGAAGAAAGGTTCATGAATACTTGCTTAACGAGTACATAAGCACACAGTTTATTAAATGATAATGTTATGAGAGTTCATAGATTTGAATAATTCAAAGTGAAATGAATAAGACCTCATTGTTATAAAATTCAAAAATCAAGACTAAATAATATCAAGTTAGCTAAAATGAGTTCACAAAATCAAAATAAAATGACAAATTGATTATAATAGGTTTCAAGAGTTCAAACTGGTCCTCCTTACTCTGCCATTCCTGACCCAGAATGCGTTTGAAGAGGATTTGAACTCCTTACGCCGCACTCTGAATCTAATTACTAACTCGCTTTTTTTTTTTTCAAGAAAAAGAAAATTCAAAACATACTTATGTTTACTATCCTTCCCCACAATCAAACGAAACATTGTCCTCAATGTTTAAATGTAGAGAGATAAAGTATAGGAGACATTACCTGAAGCTTCTGTTATTCAAGAGAGATGACCTGAAAGACTTATAAAATGCTAAAAATAAAAGACAAGAAAAGAAAAAAATTACAAACGGAGATTCAGATCCAATTTGCACTTTTTGTTTTGCCCTCTTGACCAATTAATTTAAGTACTAGCTGGGTCAGGTTCATACTCAACTGCTTGTAATTTGTCGAGTAACTCACCAGCAGAAGTGGCAGAAACAAGGATCTATCTCGCCGAATGAGGGATAAAATTTTGTTCCACAGCTGTATCAACAAAACTTATTAAAGGATCAAAGAAATTGTTAACATTCAACAAACCTATAGGTTTTTGATAGAGATTCAGTTGGGCCCAAGAGGCAATTTGAAAAATTTCTTCGAGAGTACCAAAGCCACCTGGTAAAGCAATAAAAGCATATGAATTGATGAGCATATGTGCCATACGTTCATGCATAGAGGAGACTTGTAACTCATGCCCAACCGTTTTTCTAACAATGCTTTCTATAGCCAAAGCTTTAGGAATAACTTCTAAAACTTGACTATCTCCTACGCGTGCAGCTCTTGACACACAACCCATTAACCCGAGGCTACCTCCCCCATAAACCACATGAATCTTTCTTTCAGCCAGTAGTCTACCAAGATAATTTGCTGCCTTGACAAACTCTTCACTTTTACCCAGTCGTGATCCATAGAATACACATATCTTTTGGATTTGACGTTTTGAAGTTCCCTCCATGTTTATGCAACTCTCTAACTATGTGTGAAGAAGAGAACAAGAGATGTGGTATTTATGGAGTGCAAAAAGGTATGCTAATGATTACATCTATATATGTAGCTCGGTTGTTTGTTGAAAAAGTTGACAATAATGCATAAAAACTCAAAAAAAGATGATGAAATGAGACACCATAAGTCAAACAAAAGATACAAATTCAAAAATGACAGCTATGAGATATTAAAATTTAAAAATGATGGCACGCATACATATGTACAGGTAGTTGTGACTGTGGCTCACATCTTCCTCTGGTTTTACGTCCAGAAACGGCTTAAACACCTTTCTATGAGTTGGGGATATGCTTCCCATCCAGTTTTCTTATAAACTGGCAAACAGGGTCGTTTTGAGTCAGATTCCCAAGACTATAGCGTTCCTGCTCATCTCGGAATTGTGTCCACAAATTAAAAATTTCACGCTGCACAAGTCCACAAGAATGCGTCTCAAGAGTCGCTCGGATATCATCCAAAGACTCCCTACTCAGTCCATTCTTGATGAACTATAGTTTATCCTCTCGATTATTAGACAAATATCCCAAGGAGCGGCAATGCTGGTTACAAGTCCATCTTGAACATCTGGGATAAACTTGTAACCTTTTCGCTTTTTGCTTTTTGGCATAAGAGCTTTTTCCCATACCTGGCATGTGAGAAACAAGATTATCTGAAAATTCATAAGAAAATCAAACATTGGCTTCAATTAACCATCTTACTTCGACAGGCATACCCTTACGCATCAACATCCTTACTCTTTCTACGCGAGCTTTGTAAATTTTAAGCAAATCATTTGGAGGAAGAGAGGGAAAATGTTTGTGCAGATTTGAGAGAATGGTGTCCATGTGAAAATGCGAGAAAAGAAAGGAAAATGAATGCAAGGTGAGCAACAATTTTTAGGGAACTGAAAAATCGACTTTAAAAGTCACGGAGTACCGTATCCGCCACTTGACCGGGAAATATCAATCCTTACAAATGATCGACTAAAGCAATGGACTCTTCATTTTGGTCAAAATTTTCAAAGAATAGTTTTAACCATTATCCATTAACTTTAAACACATTACCATTCTTTGGGTTCTCGATTTCAACTGCTCCATGAGGAAAAACATTTTTAACAATGAAAGGCCCAGTCCAACGAGACCGAAGTTTACCAGGAAACAAATGAAATCTTGAATCATACAAAAGAACTTTTTGTGAAGGTTCAAAAGATTTTCTAACAATGGATTTGTCATGAAAAACCTTTATTTTTTCTTTGTAGATTTTAGAATTTTCATAAGCCTCATTCTTGATTTCTTCAAGTTTACTCAGTTGGAGTTTACGTAACTTGTAAGCATCATTCAAGTTTGTATTAAATGTTTTAATGGCCCAATAAGCTTTATGCTCAATTTTCACAGGCAAGTGACAAGGTTTTTCATAAACTAATCTATAAGGAGACATTCCTAATGATGTTTTGAAAGCAGTTCGGTAAGCCCAAAGTGCATCATTAAGTCTTAAGGACCAATCTTTGCGATTTGGGTTAACCGTTTTTTCTAAAATCTGTTTTATCTCCCTATTAGCAAGTTCAACTTGTCCACTTGTTTGTGGGTGATAAGGTGTAGAAATTTTATGGGTTATTCCATATTTCTTCATTAAAGTTTCAAATGGTTTGTTACAAAAATGTGTACCCCCATCACTAATAATGGCTCGAGGAATTCCAAATCTACTCAAGATATTCTCTTTCAAGAATTTGACAACTGTTTTGTGATCATTGTTTCGACATGGAATTGCCTCGACCCATTTTGAAACATAGTCTACTGCAACAAGGATGTACACAAAACAAAATGACGGTGGAAAAGGTCCCATAAAATCAATACCCCAACAGTCAAAGATTTCAACGACAAGAATGGGATTTAACGGCATCATGTTTCTTTTTGAAATAGATCCCAATTTTTGACAATTTTCACACGTTTTGCAAAATGCATGTGCATCCTTAAATAAGGTGGGCCAATAAAATCCACATTGTAAGATCTTAGCAGCTGTTTTTCTAGATAAAAAATGTCCGCCACATGCTTCGAAATGACAAAAGTTAATGACACTACTTACCTCATTGTCGGGTATGCATCTTCTTATTATTTGATCCGGACAATATTTGAAAAGTTACGGATCATCCCAGTAAAAATTTTTTACCTCAGTTAAAAATTTTCTTTTGTCTTGAGCATTCCAATGAGGTGGCATTTTCTTTGTCGCAAGAAAATTTACAATGTTAGCAAACCAAGGTACAGCAGCAACGGAAAATAAAAATTCATCAGGAAAAGAATCATTGATAGGTGAAGTTTCAATTAATGTCTCTGTCGTTAGTCTTGAAAGATGATCAGCAACGACATTTTCGGCTCTTTTCTTATCCTTTATTGTGATGTTGAATTCTTGTAGCAATAAGATCCACCGTATCAATCTAGGTTTTGCATCCTGTTTAGACATTAAATATCTCACAGCTGCATGGTCAGTGTAAACAATTGTGGGAGAATCAATCAAATAAGAACGAAATTTGTCCAATGCAAATACTACTGTACGTAGTTCTTTTTCAGTTGTTGTGTAATTCATTTGCGCATCATTTAAAGTCCTACTTGCATAGTATATGACATAAGGCTTACCTTCTTTTCTTTGTCCTAAGATAGCACCAACGGCATAGTCACTTGCATCACACATCAATTCAAAAGGCAAGGACCAATCAGGAGATTGCATAATTGGAGCAGTTGTTAAAAGTCCAATAAATTTATCAAGGGCATTTTGACATTATTGAGTCCATTCAAAAGAAGTGTCTTTTATTAAGAGGTTACAAAGAGGTTTAGATATAGCACTAAAATTTCTTATGTACCTCCTATAAAATCCAGCATGCCCTAAGAATGAACGAACCTCTTTGACTGTTTTTGGTGGAGGCAAATGGGAAATTAATTCCACTTTTGCTTTGTCCACTTCAATTCCCTTAGAAGACACCACATGGCCTAAGACAATTCCCGAAGTGACCATATAATGGCATTTTTTCCAATTCAAAATAAGACCTTTTTCCACACACCTTTTTAGGACTTTTTCTAAATTTTCAAGACAATTATCAAAAGAGTTTCCAAAGACAGTTAAATCATCCATGAAAACTTCTAAACAATGCTCAACCATGTCACTGAAAATGCTTAACATGCATCTTTGAAAAGTGACTGGGGCATTACAAAGTCCGAAAGGCATTCTCCTAAATGCAAAAGTGCCGAAGGGGCACGTGAATGTGGTCTTTTCTTGGTCTTCAAGTGCAATGGGAATTTGGTAATAGCCTGAGTATCCATCAAGAAAGTAATAGTAGGAGTGCCCTGCTACTCTTTCAAGAATTTGGTCAAGAAATGGTAAGAGAAAATGGTCTTTTCTGGTGACAACATTTAATTTTCTATAATGAATGCACATCCTCCAACTAGATGAGACTCTGGTTGGCAATGATTCCCCCTTTTCATTTTTAACTACTGTAATGCCAGATTTCTTAGGTACTACTTGTGTAGGGCTTACCCACTTGCTATCAGAAATAGGGTAGATAATTCCCACATCAAGTAGTTTAAGAACTTCAGCCCTAATAACCTCTTTCATATGTGGATTTAATCTTCTTTGAGGTTGTTGGGATGTTTTGGCATTTTCCTCTAAATGTATTCGATGTGTGCAAATTACAGGGTTAATGCCTTTTATATCTTTTAAAGTCCACCCGATTGTATTTTTATACCTTTTAAGCACTTCTATCAACTTACCTTGTTGCTCGCATGTGAGGGATGAAGAAATTACCACCAGATATGTCTGATTCTCCCCAAGATATGCATATTTCAGTCCTTCAGGTAAGGGCTTCAATTCTAACTTGGGAGCTTCCTCTTCATTGCTTTCATTCATTTTCCATAATTCTTCAAATCTTGATTTTGAGCCTTTTTCCATCACCTGTGCACAATCCAATAAAGAACATATATCAGAAAGATCAGACTCTAGTTCCATACTTGGTTCTAATGAATTCACTAGACAAGTTTCCAAAGGGTCAGAAAAACTCCCTTTTTGGACGTGATCTTCTACAATAGATTCAATTACATTGGCTTCGTCAATTTCATCTTCTTCTTCATTTGGTTGTTTGCACATATTAAAAACATTAAGTTCCAATGTCATGTTCCCAAATGATAGCTTCATGACTCCATTCCTGTAATTAATCAAAGCATTAGAGGTAGCTAGAAATGGACGCCCTAAAATAACAGGAATTGAATTGCTTACTTCTACTGGTTGTGTGTCCAAGACGATAAAATCCACTGGGTAAATGAATTTATCGACTTGAACTAACACATCTTTTACTATTCCTCTTGGTACCTTAATTGATCTATCAGCAAGCAAAAGAGTCACAGAAGTTGGTTTTAACTCACCTAGATTGATTTTTTGAAAAACTGAGTATGGAAGCAAATTCACACTAGCACCAAGATCAAGTAAAGCTTGTTCAATTTTATGGTCTCCAATAACACATGAAATTGTAGGACAACCTTGATCCTTATATTTCACTGTATTATTATTTTGAAGAATAGCACTTACTTGCTCGGCTAGAAAGGCCTTCTTTTTCACATTCAGTTTTCTTTTCACAGTGCACAAGTCTTTCAAAAATTTTGCGTAAGAAGGTACCTGTTTGATCACATCAAGCAAAGGAATGTTGACCTTTACCTGTTTGAAAATTTCAAAGATTTCAGAATTGTGAGTTTGCTTCTTTGGTGTGGCTAATGCTTGAGGAAATAGAGGCACAGATGAGGATATGGTTTCCTCTTCGCTAGGTGTTGGTTTGGCAACCTCTTCCTGCCCTTTAGAGATCGATTCTTCTTCTTTCTCACAAGGGTTAGGAATATGTTTTTCAACAACCTTACCATTGCGAAGGGTCATGACTGACTTAGCTTGGTCAAAATAATGGTTATTTGAACTCCTTGTATTTGAGTTAGATTGATCTTTGGGGTTTTGCAATGTTTGAGAAGGAAATTTTCCCTTCTCTTGGATGCTAATTGTAGATGCAAATTTTGTAAGAGTTTCTGACAAATTTGCTAATGTTTGAGCAGTTTGACTATTGAAAGTCTCTTGCTTTATAATGAATGAATGCAATGTTTCTTCAAAGCCATTCCTAGGAGGAGGAGCATATGCATGATCATGAGAATTTTGAAAATTTTGCTATGTTTGAAAGGGGACTTGTGAAGATTGTGCATGATTGTCATTTTTCCAACTGAAATTTGGATGATTTCTCCAACCAGGATTGTAGGTTTGTGAGTATGGATTGTGATTTGGCCTTTTGAAAGTGTTCAAGGCATTGGCTTGTTCATGGAGACATTCCTTAAAGGCAGGCAAAGTTGGGCAATCATCAGTAGAATGGTCATTGTTATCACAAATGTTACATACATTTTCTTGAATAGAATTTAATTGACCACTCTTTTTCATTTCTAAAGCCTCGACTTTTCTAGCTAGGGATGCATATTTGGCTTGAAGGTCATGGTCTTCCCTAAGGTTGTAAATACCTCTATTGGATGTCGAGGTTGGGGTATTGCTTGGTACCTCATAGGTGCCAGCAATGTCCCAATTTTGTGCCTTTTCTGCCAAGGAATCTAGGAAGTCAAGTGCTTCCTCAGGGTCTTTTTCTTTAAATTCTACATTACACATTAATTTTACTAGTTGCCTATCTTGAGGTGTTAACCCTTCATAGAAGTGTGCAACTATTCTCCAAGTTTCAAAACCATGGTGAGGACAGGTATTAAGTAGTTCATTATACCTATCCCAACATTGGTAAAGGGTTTCCCCTTGTTATTGAGAGAAATAAAAAATTTGTCTTTTAAGAGAATTTGTTCTATGGGTAGGAAAAAATTCAAAAATTGTTGTTTCATCTCATCCCATGAACTGATGGAATTCGACCTCAAATTTTGTAGCTATGTTCTAGCTTTATCTTTTAAAGAAAAAGGAAAAAGCTTTAATCTAATGGTGTTTATGCTACAATTTGGGTCAGTGTAGGAGCTACATACCTCTTCAAAGAGTTTTAGGTACGAATATGGGTTCTCCATGTCAAGGCCATGAAAAGTGGGTAGAAGTCGAACAAAACTTGGTTTGAAATTGAAATGGATTGAATCTGGAGGAAAAACTACACAAGATGGTGCACTAGTCTTTATCGGATTCATGTAGTCTCTGAGGGTTCTTCGTTGGTTTTGATCATTTTGTTGCGAACGGTTGTCCCCTTCATCCGTGAATATATTCACATGATTGTCGGCCATGTTTTCTAAGGAAGATGATGTTTTTCTAACAAGTCTACCACTAGATGTTCGTGACCAAATTTTCATGCAAGGAAGAGAGACGGAAAGAGAAAAAAAGATGAACACACAAGAAATTAAGATCTAAGATAAAAAAGAGAACACTTATAATTTTGCACGTCAATTTTTACCTTCCCCGGCAACGGCGCCAAAAACTTGACACATCCGAAAAAAGGATTGTCTCCCAAGCATAGGAGTGTCGAAGTAATAAAACCCAGTGAGACCAGGGTCGATCCACGAGGAAGGAGGTTTTAGCACTACAAACTATAAAGTAAGCAAATATGATATGGATGATTCAAAGGGATGACAAGATAATATCAACAAATATAAGTAAGAACAAGTTCGTAAACAATAAATGAGAATCACACAAGAGAAATCAACACAATAATAATGAAAGCTATGGTTAGGGGATCCGCCCTTGATATATCAAATAAGTATAAGTAACCCATTTTAGTTATAAGAATTATATTTGTTTCGTTACCAATATTTATACCACTACTTGTAAATGGGTTCAAGCATCCAATGTGTCAATCACCTTATGTCTACAACAAATCAAGGTTCCTAACTAGATTCATGTTGGTAAGAAAGAACCATACGACATCTAGAAAGGATCCAAGCATTTGATGTGCCAAGGATTGTCGACAATGGATCAAGTCCTCCACTTTACGAGTGGTGTCAAGATTGTTAAGAAAATAAATATAAATCATAAAAAATAAACAACACAAGATTACGATTATTAAGCACATACCAAGGGTTAGAGAATCCTTATTCTCATATCAAGGATTTCACCCTTTCACCTTAGCAAAAGAGAAATTAGAAAGACATTATAAGAGAAGGAAAACAAATTATAAGAAAAAGATCCTCCACTTTACGAGTGGTGTCAAGATTGATTAAGAAAATAAATATAAATCATATAAAATAAACAACACAAGATTACGATTATTAAGCACATACCAAGGGTTAGAGAATCTTTTTTCTCATATCAAGGGTTTCATCATTTCACCTTAGCAAAAGAGAAATTAGAAAGACATTATAAGAGAAAGAAAACAAATTATAAGAAAAAGGAAATTCATTAATAACATAGAAATACAAGAGAGAAAAACAATACAAGATCCCAGCAAGGCCAAGATGCCCTAATGGGTCACAAGGCACCTCTAGTTATAGATACATTCAGGGGCAAACTTGTCAAATTACAAAGGAATAATTGTCAAATATTAGATGCACCAACTTTGACAATTAGGGTAATTAGGTGAACCGACTTTGACCACCAATTTTGACATTGAATTTTTTAGAATTTTAGTCACATGTCTTCATAAAAGTCGTAGATATTTCTCTCTGCTTTCTAGAACATCTTGATTCATACGATTTGGATACATATTCCGAGAGATATGGTCAAAATACTGAAGCATGGTCAGGTTGGGCTAAAACTACAGATGGGTTCACTTCAAGCCCATTTTTGGTCCATTAAGAGCCCGAATTTGATGATGCTTCTGAATACGATCTTGTATATAATTTAATCAGCTTTCTAAAACATTAAGATTTTCATGATTGTGATGTATAAATAAAGAGTTATGCCCATTTTACCGAACCTATAACAAAACCAAAATTAAGAGGAAGTTAATTCCAAAGATGCAAAGACTACAAATATGCTTAAGTTGAGGGATTTAATGACACTATTAATGCAATATGATGAACTAAGCTCTTATTAAACATACATATTTAAGTGTTCATCAACCGACATAATTGACATGCAATTCGGTGGACTGACACAAGGAGGAAAAATCAACTCACATGAGCACTAAATGGTGTTTTGTCCATTTCTTGAGCTAGAGATATCAAAATGACTTGATTCTTATGGCACTTAATGAGTCACATTTCATATGTTTTGAAGAAATTCAAATTTCAAAGGGAAGGCTGACATAATTGACATGCAAGTCGGTGGACTAACATAAGGAAGAAAAATCAACTCACATGAGCACCGAATGATTTTCAAATTTCAAATATAACATTGACAAAAATGGCAGACAAAATTACGATTTTTATGGTGGGTAGAAAATTTGAAGTTGGTATCTTCACTTGATTACGTTCATCTTATTTGCCTATAAAAGGAACCCTTTTCCCATGCATTCAACAAAAAGAAAAGAGTAGAATCCATTAAGCCACAAATAAAAGAAATATCAAGTTTATAGAGCTTTTATATTCTTTATCTACTCTTTGAAGAGAGTTGTACTTTTGTTGTAAAAAATTTTCTTTGTTCTTGTATTGTGGAAAGAGTGAGATATTCTTCTAAAGGATAATAGTTATCCCTGAGAGAACTCTTGTTATGTGTTATCAAGAGTTGAAGAAAAAGCCTTGGTGAGGTTGTTCATCAAGAAGAACTCTTGGTGTGGTTTTATCAAAAGTTGAAGAAAGTTGCCTTGGTGAGGTTGTTCATCAAGAAGAACTCTTGGTGTGGTGTTATCAAGAGTTAAAGGAAGTTGCCTCAGTGAGGTTGTTCATCAAGAAGAAGTCTTAGTGTGATGTTATCAAGGGTTGAAGGAAGTTGCCTTGGTGAGGTTGTTCATCAAGAAGAACTCTTGGTGTGGTGTTATCAAGAGTTGAAGGAAAAAGTCTTGGTGAGGTTGCTCATCAAGCAAGTTGTAAAGATTTCTACAACTTAGTGGAAAAGCTAGCTTGTGGAGCTAGGAGCCTATGGACGTAGGCAACGTTTGCTGAACTACGTAAATTGAGTTTACACTCTCTCTATCCCTATCCTCTTTACATTAACTTGCACTTGTGATTGTTCTTTATTTATATTCTTTTGATTGCATTCTATTTTCATCTTCTTCACCTTAATTCTCAAAGAAAGAGTTAAATAATTTTGATCTTTCAAGAAAAGTTTTCTAAATCAGTTTTTATAAATAAAAACCCAATTCACCCCCCTTTTGGGTTGCCATACCTGGGTCAACAGATTGCAATGAAGGGAATCCATTTTCGGGGCAGGAAGATCAAGCAAACTTTGTAGATTACAATCGCCCAATAAATAACCCTTACAGTAACACTTACAATCTTGGTTGGTGAAATCATTGTAATTTCTCATGGAGCAGCCAAAATGTGTTGAAACCTTCATAAGCACAACCACCACTAGAACAGAAATCTTCACTAAAAGAGGCAATGGCGTAACTGGCAGGTACGACCAGTCAGTTAACAGAGAACATCAACCAGATAGCAAGCATGACCAATCATTTAATGGATGAGACCAAAACCAACTTCCAAAATCAAGCTGCACAAATAAAAAATTTGGAAGTTCAAGTGAGTCAGATTACTAATTCTTTATCAGGTTGACAACAAGGTAATTTACCTAGTTCAACTGAAGTGAATCCTAAAGAACATTACAAGGCTATCACCTTGAGAAATGGAAACGAGTTACAAATGCCAGTGAGAATTGATAAGCTAATAGAGATCAATGAAGATGATCTAATTGAAACCGTTGAAACTCCATAGGAAAAGACAGAGGACATACCTAAAGCTCAGACAACAATCATTAAAGAGCCAGCACCCAGAATTCCATTTCCTCAACATGTCCAAAAGAGCAAGCTAGACAAACAGTTTTCCAAGTTTTTGGAAATTTTCAAGAAGTTGCATGTTAACATTCCTTTTGCTGAAGCCTTGGAACAAATGCTGAGCTATGTCAAATTCATGAAGGACATACTTTGAAAAAAGAGGAAATTGGAAGACTATGAGAAAATCGCACTTATTGAAGAATGCAGCGCAATCTTGCAGAGGAAGTTACCCCAAAAATTAAAAGATCTAGGGAGTTTTTCTATTCCTTGTTCTATTGGTACTTCTACATTTGAAAAATCTTTGTGTGATTTAGGTGCAAGTATAAATTTAATGCCTTTGTCTATTTTAATGAGGCTTGGATTGGTTGAAGCAAAGCCTACCATAGTTTCACTACAATTGGCTGACCATTCCATCAAACACCCACGAGGAGTTACTGAAGATGTTCTAGTCAATGTGGATAAATTTATATTCCTAACTGATTTCATTGTTTTTGATATGAAAGAGGATAGGGAGATTCCCATCATACTTGAGAGACTGTTCTTGGCAACTAGGAGAGCTTTAATTGAAGTCCAAAAGGGTGAATTAAGGTTGCAACTTCAAGAAGAAGATGTAATCTTTAATGTTTTTAATGCCATGAAATATCTAGATGAAAATGAGAATTGTTTTCGCATTGATGACATAGATAACATGGTATTAAAACACAGAAATTTACCTTCGGATGCTTTGGAAATTAGCTTGGTACACTCTCAATAGTGTGATGATTTTGATGAACGTGAGGTGAGAGAATATGTGAACTGGATGGAATCTTTTGGGCCCAACAATAGAAAATATTATGAACCTTTAGGTCAAAAACTGACAAGGCTATTACCATCCATTGAAAAACCTCTGGTTCTTGAGCTTAAACAATTATCTAGTCATCTTAGATATGCATATTTAGGGGAGTCATTCACTTCAAGTGATTATCTCATCTGAGTTGTCTAGTGTAAAGGAAGAGAAGTTGTTGAGAGTATTAAGGAAGCATAAAGCATCCATAGAGTGGACATTATCTGATATTAAAGGGATTAGCCCTTCCATGTGCATGCATAGAATCTTATTGGAAGATGGTAGCAAACCAACAGTAGATGTGCAAATGAGATTGAATCCAAGCATGAAAGAGGTAGTTCGAGCTGAGGTTCCTAAATGGCTTGATGCAGGAGTGATTTACCCAATTTTTGATAGCTCTTGGGTAAGTCCAGTTCAGGTGGTACCAAAGAAAGGAGGAATGATAGTTGTGAAGAATGAGAACAATGAGTTGATTCCCACTAGAAATGTCGCTGGGTGGCGTATTTGCATTGACCATAGGAAGCTAAACAAGGCTACTAGGAAATACCATTTCCCTTTACCTTTCATTGATCAAATGTTGGACCGTTTGGCTGGACATGAATATTATTACTTTTTGGATGGTTATTTTGGTTATAATCAAATTGTTATTGGTCCAGAGGATCAGGAAAAGACAACATTTACATGTCCCTACGGAATTTTTCCTTTAAGAGGATGCCTTTCGGGCTCTGTAATGCCCCAACAACATTTCAAAGGTGCATGATGGCTACTTTCTCTGACATGGCAGAAAGAAGCATTGAGATTTTCGTGGATGATTTCTCTGTTTTTGGTAAAAATTTTGATCAATGCCTGGAAAATTTGAGGTTAGTTCTCATAAGATGTGCAGAAACTAACTTAGTGCTCAACTGGGAGAAGTGCTATTTCATGGTTGCAGAAGGGATTGTTTTAGGACATAGGATTTCTGCTTTAGGCATCGAAGTTAATCGAGCCAACATCAGTGAAGGGTGTATACAGTTTCCTTGGCCATGCAGGTTTCTACAGGAGGTTTATTAAAGATTTCTCAAAAATTTCAAAACCCCTTTCTAATTTGCCTGTGCAGAATAACACTTTTCTCTTAATGCAGATTGTTTGCAGGCCTTTACAACCTTGAAGGAGAAGCTTGTGTCAACACGAATTGTTGTAGCACAAGATTGAGAACTGCCATTTGAATTGATGTGTAATACAAGTGATTATGCAGTGGGAGCAGTTTTAGGGTAGCGAATGAACAAGGTATTTCGTACTATTTATTATTCCAGCAGCCCTTAATGATGCTTAACTCAATTATGCCACCATTGAAAAAGAATTGCTCGCCATTGTGTTTGCTTTTGATAAAGTCCATACATATCTCATTGGTAGTAAGGTAATTGTTTACACCGATCATTCTACCATTAAATATCTTATGACCAAGAAGGATGCTAACCGAGACTCATTCGTTGGGTCTTACTCCTTGAAGAGTTTGATTTAGAGATCAGAGACAAAAAGGGCACTGAAAACCTGGTGGCTGATCATCTGTCCAGGCTTGAAATACCAAAAGAATTTAGGTTGAACCAATCTCCCTTGATGATAACTTTCCTGATGAATAACTCTTTGCTTTATCATCTAACTATACTCTTCCATGTGTTAGGCCTAAGGCTACATGATAATTTTGATGATAACAATACACATTTATTCATTGTGATTTACTAACATGTTTATTTATGTACAAGAGTAATATCATTGAAATAATTGTAAAATCAAGAAAAGGCTTATTAAAATGAAGTGTTGAAGCTAAGGAGAAGACTACATATTAAAGGCACCAAAGTTTAAGAACAAGGTTTGATTCAAGGAATGTGACACATGAGCAATGTTCAATCAATTGGTCATATATTTCTCTACAGATGTCCAAATAATGTGATTATTAAGCCTTTGGAAAGCTTACTCAATTTATAACATTTCATATGTTTTAAAGAAATTCAAATTTCAAGTGCAAGGTTGTCCAAATCATCATGCAAGTTGAAAGACAAATGGAAGCAGCTGACATGAGCACCAAATACTCCTTTGGACATATCTTGAGCTAGAAAAATCAAAATGACTTGATTCTTATGGAATTGGAAAGAGGACGTAATGGAGAACATTTTATATGTTTTGAATAAATTCAAATTTCAAACATAAGGCCGACATAATTGACATGCAATTCGTAGACTGACACAGAGAAGAAAAATCAACTCATTTGAGCACCGAATGATGTTTTGTCCATATCTTGAGATAGAGATATCCAAATGCTTTGATTCTTAATTTTTTAAAAATCTCATTCAAATATTCCTTTTATGTTTTGAAGAAATTTAAATTTAAAACGGAAGGCTGACAGAATTATCATTCAATTCGGTGGACTGACACAAGGAAGAAAAATCAAGTCACATGAGCACCGAATAGTGTTTTGGTCATATCTTGAGATAGAGATCTCAAAATGACTTGATTCTTGATGCGTTGGAAATCTTATTCAATTATGAAGATCTTTTATGTTTTACAGATTTTGAAATTTCAAACGAAACATTGACAAAAATGGCAGACAAGATTTTGGTTTTATGGTGGGCAGAAAATTTGGAGTTGGTGTCTTCACTTGATTAAGTTCATCCCATTTGCCTATAAAAGGAGCCCTTCTCCCATGCATTCAGCAAGAAGAGAAGAGAAGCATCTATCAAGCAAAAAACAAGAGAAATATCAAGTCTAGAGAGCTTTTATATTCTTTATCTACTCTTTGAAGAGAGTTGTACTTTTGTTGTAAAAATTTTCTTTGTTCTTGTATTGTGGTGAGAGAGAGATCTTCTTGTAAAGGATAAAAGTTATCCTTGAGAGAACTCTTGGTGTATTGTTATCAAGAGTTGAAAGAAGTTGCCTTGGTGAAGGTTGTTCATCAAGAAGAACTCTTGGTGTGGTGTTATCAAGGGTTGAAGGAAGTTGCCTTGGTGAGGTTGTTCATCAAGAAGAACTCTTGGTGTGGTGTTATCAAGAGTTGAAGGAAGTTGCCTTGGTGAGGTTGTTCATCAAGAAGAACTCTTGGTGTGGTGTTATCAAGAGTTGAAGGAAGTTGCCTTGGTGAGGTTGTTCATCAAGAAGAACTCTTGGTGTGGTGTTATCAAGAGTTGGAAGAAAAAGTCTTGGTGAGGTTGTTCATCAAGCAAGTTGTAAATATTTCTACAACTTAGTGGAAAGCTTAGCTCGTGGAGCTAGGAGCCCGTGGACGTAGGCAAGGTTTGCCGAACCATGTAAATTGAGTTTGCACTCTTTCTATCCCTATCTCTTTATATTTACTTGCACTTGTGATTGTTCGTTATTGCTATTCTCTTGATTGCATTCTATTTTCATCTTCTTCACCTTTATTCTCAAAGAAAGAGTTAAATAATTTTGATCTTTCAAGAAAAGTTTACTAAATCCGTTTTTATAAATAAAAACCCAATTCACCCCCCCTCTTGGGTTGCCATACCTGGGTCAACACTATGGTATGCAGACTTTGTTAACTTTCTTACAGCATAAGTCATCTACCCAGATCTTTCTTACCAACAAAGGAAGAAGTTCTTCTCTGATATCAAGCACTACTATTGGGAGAATCCAATTCTTTACCAGCATTGTGTAGATTAAGTAATCAAGAAATGTGTTCCGGAGGAGGAGATGGAAGATATATTAAGGCACTGTCATACACTAGAATGTGGTGGCCACTTTAGAGGACAACAAAGAGCTACTAAACTTCTTCAATCATGTTTTTATTAACCCACCTTGTTTAAAGATGTCACATGTTTGTTGCTAATTATGACAGGTGCCAAAGTATAGGAAACATATCGAGCAGAAATGAAATGCCACTGAGAAGCATCCTAAAGGTTGAGTTGTTTGATGTTTGGGCAATCGATTTCATGGGCCTATTTCCATCTTCCTATAACAACAAATTCATCCTCCTTGCTGTTGATTATGTGTCCAAGTGGGTTGAAGCAAGTGCAACTCAAACCAATAATGGTAGGGTGGTGCTAAGTTTCTTAAGGAAGAACATCTTTACACGGTTTGGCACTCCAAGGGCAATCATTAGTGATGAAGGCACACATTTTTCCAACAAACAGTTTGAAGCACTATTATGCAAATATGGAGTTAGCCATAGGAAAGCCCTTGCCTATCATCCTCATACAAATGGGCCGGCTGAAATTTCAAATAGAGAAGTAAAGATGATTCTTGAGAAGACTGTGGCAAATTCACGTAAGGATTGGGCCACGAAGTTAGATGATGCTTTATAGGCTTATAGGACAGCTTTCAAAACACCTATAGGCATGTCTCATTATAGGTTAGTTTATGGAAAAGCGTGTCATCTACCAGTTGAGCTGGAGCACCGTGCATATTGGGCCATGAAGACATTGAACATAGACTTGAGAAAGGTAGGAGAGAAAAGATTGCTACAATTAAACGAGATGGATGAGTTTTGCAATGAAGCTTGTGAGAATACAAAGATTTATAAGGAACGTACTAAGGCACGGCATCACAAACACATCATTCAGAAAAGATTTTCACTTGGTCAACAAGTGCTTCTATACAACTCAAGGTTGAGATTATTTCCAGGAAAGCTTAAGTCAAAGTGGTCAGGCCCTTTCAAAGTTGTGCAAGTGTTTCCTTATGGAGCTATTGAAATTAGTCATCTAGAAAAGGGCTTATTCAAAGTTAATGGACAAAGATTGAAACCATACATGGCTACTAACTTTGATAATAACACAACCACCATTCTTCTTGATGAGCCTTAGAGTGGAGAAGAAAAAGTCTAGCTGAAGACTTTAACTGAAGTGCTAATTGGGAGGCAACCCATAAGTTTGAATATTTGTATTCTAGTTTGTATTGTATTCCAAAAAAATAAAGAGAGAGAAAATTTATTTTATGTTAGAATCTGCAGGCTTAAAGCAAACTTGGGAGAAATTTCAAAAGAGAAATTTGCATGTGCGTGCTCCAGCCCAATACAGAATGCAATTCAATCCGAACTTTCAAGCCAAAAGTTGCCCCCCAACCTAGCCCATGATTGTTGCAGTGCCTTTATGTGTAATCCAAGTCATTGAAATGACCCTGGATGTAATGATGCAGTGAATCATGTCAATACCAATCAGGCACCACAGGACAGTTTTACACATTGCGGCAATGTGTCTCTCAAGTTTGAGGGAGTCTTTTAAAGCATTTTGTTTTATTTGCTTTGCTTTTGATTATTATTCGTTTTAATTATTGTTTTGCATTAAGTATGATTACACTTCGGGAAGACTCTTTTGGTGGGTCCTGTGTCATTATGATTGATTTGATTTATTTTAATTATTTTGCTTTATTGTTTTTCTTTCGTGTTTCGACTTTTGATTTCATTTTTGTTTTGTTGCTTTGTTGCTTTGATTAGAATTAGCCATATTTGTGTTGTGCTTTCATTAAAAGCTTTAGGGTAAACTCAGAAGGAAGAAAAGAACATTTTTAAAAAGGGTTGAAGCGTGTAGATCATAGAGAAGAATGAACTCAAGATATTTTCGGTAATATCTTCACTCTTCTCTTTGTTACGGATAATGATAACATTCTTCACCAGCCCTTCACAAATGCTTCCCTTCACTCCCTTAAAATGCTCTGGTAAAAATCTATAAAGCACGATTTAATAGACTTAGGATGTTTATGATTAAGGAAATGCCTGTGGACATCCGCTGGTTAATCGAAGCTAAGATTAGATTAGCTGGCGAATCTGCAATTGATTTTATAGGATACATGCCTGGTCTAGGAAAAAGCACTCTTGCCAGAAAGTGACATGCTAAAAGGTTATAAGTCTGTTATAGGTGTGCTAGATGGAATTGCATCCAAAATTACCGTTCTTTGGGATTTGTGTGTAAAAATAGGGAAGATAAGCTATAGTTCATCAAGGATGGACTGAGTAAAGAGTCATTAGATAATATCGTACTGACTCTTGAGAATCATTCCTGTGGATTAGTGCAAAGAGTCATTAGACTATGTTGAACATCAACAACATAGTCTAGGGAATCTGACTTTAAACAGCCTTGTTTGCTAGTTTGTAAGAAAACTGGATGGGAAGCAAATCCTCGACTCATAGAAGGCGTTTAAGCCGTTACTGGACGTAAAACCAAAGGAATATGTGAGCCATAATCACAACTATTTGTACATATTTGTTTTGTTTTTCAAGACTTTCATGTCAGTGTGATTTATTATTGTTCTCATTGATTTTATCGTTCTTTTGATTTATTTTTCATACTGTTGTATTGTTTTTTCCTTTTATTTTATTAATAATTTTTTTCTTTCTTCTTTCTTTTCTCTCATTGTTTGTCATGTTATTATTGTTATTTAGTCGTTTTTTACTGTGTATCTTTTACTCTTGATAAATCACGTAGCTTTCCATAAGGTTAAAGTGGGAGATAAGTATGGAAAAGCAAACGCGTGCATCGATTAACCTCCCACCAAAAGCAGACTTCTTTATTTTAAATATGAGTAGGAGTAATAATTATGCATCGACCAACCCCTATTGACAATTGTCCCCACGTTTTTCAAATGAAGGCTTCGATTATTCCCACCAAAAGTTAGATGCACATGTTTTAAGTATAGGAAAGCGGATCGATTTATTTGTATGGTTGAGTCTTAATTGTTTATCAATCAACACCCACCTAATTTTCCACCTTCATCTGTCAATTTCAATAACTTTCATCTCTTTTTAGCTCCATGAATGCAACACCTCATGTACTAAAATAGCATACATAGGATAGGTGAGTGCGAAAAAAAAAAAAAAGAGAATGGAGAGAACACCTGTTCGAAGATTTCATAAGATCTGTGTGTTTTGAGATCTAGCCTAGAAGAGATGGTGAGTTTGTGAGAGCAACAGATCACTTAGGTAGGGTATTAGCTGTTAAGAACATAAATGTCATATACGAGGGGGTTTAGCAATGGGTTAATGGGGTGTGCATTTACAACTGCAATCTTAAGAGGGAGTCTGATGAATACTTAAATATGTATGCTTAATGAGAGCTTAATTCATCATATTGTATTAATAGTGTCATTAAATTCCTCAATTTAATCATATTTGTAGTATTTACATCCTTGGAATTAACTTTCTCTTAATTTCGGTTTTGATGTAGGTTAGGTAAAATGGGCATAACGTTCTATTTATAGATCAGAATGGTGCAAATCTTAATGTTTTGAAAAGCTGATTCAATTATCTACAAGATTTCATTTCAAAATATCATCAATTTCGGGCTCTTAGTGGTCCAAACTTGGGCTGGAAGTGAACCCATCTATAGTCTCGGCCCAGCTTGACCAGGCCTCAGTATTTGGACAGTATCTCTCAAAATACGTATCCAAATTGTAGAAATCAATATGTTCTAGAAAGCTGAAAGAAATGTCTACAACGTTTATGAAGTCATGTGATTAAAATGCTCAATATTTCAATGTCAAAATCGGTGGTCAAAGAGGTGCACCTAATGATCCCAATGGTCAAAGTTAGTTCACCTAACATTTGACAACTATTCCTTTATAATTTGACAAGTTTGCCCCTGAATGTATCTATAAATAGAGGTGCCTTGTGACCCATGAGGGCATCGTGGCCTTTGCTGGGATCTTGTATTGTGTTTCTATCTTGTTTTAATGTTATTAATGAATTTTCTTTTTCTTGCATTTTGTGTTCTTTCTCTTATAATGTCTTGCTAATTTCTCTCTTGCTAAGGCGAAAGGGTGAAACCCTTAATATGAGATATGAGAGTAAGGATTCTCTAACCCTTAATATTTGCTTAATAATCATAATCTTATGTTGTTTGTATGATTTATATTTATTTTCTTAATCAATCTTGACACCACCCGTAAAGTGGAGGTCTTGATCCATGTTAGACAATCCTTGGCACATCAAATGCTTGGGTCCTTTCTGGATGTCGTATGGTTCTTTCTTACTGACATGAATCTAGTTAGGAACCTTGATTTGTTGTAGACATATAGAGATTGGCACATGGGATGCTTGAACCCATTTACGAGAAGTGGTATAAATATTGGTAACGAAGCAATATAACTCATATAACTAAAATGGGTTGTTTATCCTTATTCGAAATATCAAGGGCGGATCCTCTAACCTTATCTCTCATTATCATTGTGTTAATTTCTCTTGTGTTATTCTCATTTATTGTCTAAGAACTTGTTCTTTAGTCATATTGTTGATATTATCTTGCCATCCCTTTGAATCATCTACATCATATTTGCTTACTTATAATTTGTAGCGCTAAAACCTCCTTCCTCGTGGATCGACCCCGGTCTTATCGGGTTTATTACTTCGACACTCCTATACTTGGGAGACAATCCTTTTTCGGATGTGTCAGAGCCAAGTATTAGGTATTATTCCCACTCCCTTAGTTGTACAAAATATATATGGGAAAACAGTTGGGGAGGAACTTAGAGTCACATCCATGCACGAACGCGTAGCTCGGTTGCTTGCTTATCCTGATGCGTTCATAGCTTTACTAGGTGGTTTTGGCACACTAGAAGACATTTTTCAGATAGCCTTGTGGTCCTAACTTAATATCCACCAAAAACCTATCGGGTTTTTAAATGTAAAAGTTTTCTTTAATAGTATCTTATTTTTTTTAGATAAAGCTATGGAACAGAACTTCATTTCACAGTCGACACATAAAATCCTAGTCACTGCTTCAACTGCCAAGGATCTAATCAATCAATTACAGGCATTCATTTTTGAACTTGATCCAGCAGCGACCCAAATAAACTGGCTCAATGGAAGTGATTAGAGGCGTGAACTGGATTTGACACTCTAATTGTAATTAGCAATTCGGGTTTGAACTTCTTTATTTATGTTTTTATTTATTGTCTTTACTTGTTCGTGATTTTTTTTCTTTCTTGTTGCTCCTCTTCACTAGCATTCTAGTAAGCTAACTTGTTAGAGTGGCCGGTGAAGAATTTAAACATTCCCGAAGCGTATTTCGATTCTGCTATGTCCGATGTGGCAGAGTAGGGAATATAGTTTCATTTTTTTAACCCCATTCTAACTAGCTTGCATTAGGACTAACTTGTTTTGTAACAAACTAGTGTTTTGTTCGGGTTCTTCTTTTTTTTCAAGTGTTGTTTTCTTTTGAGTTTTGTAGGCCTATGATAAGAAAATGATTGAATTGATAATAGCTCTTGGAAAACGATAAATCATGCATAGATTTGTTTACTCAAACTGTTATTGATTTTGCTTTACTTATATTCCTTGAAAACATTGAGCATATTGCCATAATCACTGAGTTTTTCTTTTTTTTTTCTGCTTAGAGAAGGTTTATGCCATTAAGTGTTCATAAGATTTCAGTGGACTTTAGAACCTACCTGATTGTCGCTTGAGGTAAAATTGAAGACTGTACAACATTAAGGAAATTATTTAGGCCATCTTTTAATCGTTTGAGCTTTTCTAGCCAACGTACATATGAATTCGATCCCTAGTTTCCCCTTTTGTGCCTATATAAGCCTTTTTCTTTGATGTAACCCACAAAAATTTCTCTTAACCCAAAAAAAAAAATTCAATTTCTCCAAACAGTTTATCCCTTACCTATGAGCACGTAGATCATTCAAGACTATATTTTGAGCTATGCTATGATTTTGGGAAGTTGAGGGAGATTGGGAGGTGTAATGAGCATTGATAGTGAGTTAAAGAAAAAAACAAAAAAACAAAAAAAAAAGTTCAATTCTACACCTTTGGGAATATTTGAAATAACTAAGTTTGGGGTGTAGATTCTTTTGTTTTATGTAAATAAATAGATTGAGTATTGTAAACAAGTTTGGGAGAGTTATTGGGTGTGATTTACATAATGTGTTTGGGGGTTGAGCTTTGCATGATCCTGATTGATTTGTGTGCTTTTTGGGTGCTCTAAGCTATCATACCTTCACCTTAGCCAAACGTTACAAGCTGAATAAAGTCCTATTTGATCCTTATCATTGTATTTGTCTACATTAGTGGAGAGTGGCATGAAAAGCAAGCTTATGAAGTCCATTATACTCAACTCTTAATAACCAAATTTGATTCACTTTTAAGCATAAACTGATCCGGGCAGTAATTGATGAAGTGTGAATGGCTTACATACACACACTTAAGGAATTGAGGTGAAGTGAAACTATTTTATGAACTTAAAATTCTGATCAGTGCTAGGTTTTGAAATTTTCCTTGAGTTATATTTTAATGCGATCTTTGAGGCCAATTTTTTCAACTTCAAGTGTGTTTTTTATTTTATTTTATTCTATTTTATTTTATTTTTGTGTGTTTTCTGCTTTGTTGTTTATCTCCTGCTTTTGCTCGAGGACTAGCAAAACTCATGTTTGGGGGTATTTGATTTGCTCGAGGACTAGCAAAACTCATGTTTGGGGGTATTTGATAAGTATAATTTTTATACATTATTTTCATCTTTTATCTTAAGTCTTTTTTGTTTGTTTCCCTCTTTTTTGTGTTTGACTGACGAATTTTGTCAAAGTTTGTTTAAGCTGTAGGGCTGCTTACTAATTTTTTATTCTTGAACTTCTGGTGGACGATTATGTCCTTCTCTTTTTATTATGTTGTCTGCCAAGCACCTGGGGGGAATCGATTAAAGCTAGTCCATATGCTTATTTGTAAAAAAATGAAAAGGAAAAAAATACTTTTGGGTGGAATCCAATGGCTTTGTAATGAAGATGTTTCCTCTCTTGTCGGTGGGGATTGGAAACGGAGAAGAAAAAGGAAGAGAAGGGAAGAATTTGGGGGATTCGAACAGAGGGAAATAGAGAGTGAACAGAGCTAGATCTTTGGGGGAGATTCGAACTTGAAGAGGAATTGCTTACAAAGAAGAGGCAAAAACCAGACAGCCACCATCTTCATCATCAAAGATTCAACTCTCCATAGCTAGTTTCTTTTCTATCCCTATTTTCTCTTATGTTTAAAAACATGTTTAGATATGTGTTGTTTGTAGTGTGTAATATGAACCAATTTCCATTTTCTAGGGTGAAGAAGTAGTCGCATTATGGTGTTTAATTTCTCTTGATTTTGGTTGATTGATATTTATTCCAATATTGTTGAGCAATTTAATTACATGCTTAATGCTTGTGATTTTCTGGCCAATTATTGTATGAATTGAGATGTGGATTGAGACTGAGAAGTGATGTCCACATTAGTCCGTAATTATCTTGCCATAAATCATGTGAGATGGAGACATGAATGTGATTTGTTCAATCTTGTATGATTTCTTGCTCTTATTGGGTATTAATAGTGAATTAGATGAGATAGAGATGTAATTCTAATATATTGATATACATTATTATTGCTTGAGAAATAATAATAATCAAATAAGTGAAATCGATTGGCAACAATTAGAATAAATATTGGTTAATTAAATCAGAGAAGTTAAATTGATTAATTTGGTGAAATCGGATCCCTAGATATTTAATTATAAATTTCTTCTATCAAAAAGTTCGGTATTTAGTAGCAACAGTCCTTGTGGGACGATACTTTTATTCGCATTGTATTACTTGTCCACGATATCATATACTTACGATTTTATGCAATACCTTTTCAATAGCCGTAAAAAAGAAGAAAAAAAAGGTTTTCGTTAAACAGCCTCCAAATAGTCTTTCGTAAAATAATAATCATACTATCCATTCAGTAGTTGGACGATTCTAAATTTTAATTTGACGATGTTATTCAACAATTGTGTACTTAGAATCGATGATGGTTCGACATAATTCCACGATGTTATTTGATGATAGCATACCTAAATTTGACAATTTGACGGACATTTGACAGTTCAACTAGAGTCATCGAATTGTCAAACACAACAAATGCAAGGAAAACAAAAATCAGTTTGGATTTCAGTTTTGGTTTATGGCTTTTAGTTTGTTATGGGAGGAAGACGCAAGCACAACCAAAATCAATTAAAATTACAATTAAAATTAGAAGGCATTAAAAAAGCACCTATGAGGAAGGAAGTTCTTTGTGGGAGAGATGAAATCAATTCTATCGAGTTGGTTCTAGTTTTCATTTTTGGTTTTCGGTTTTGGTTTGTTGTGGGTGGAAGACGCAAGCACAACCAAAATCAATTAAAATTAACAGGCCTTTTGGAGAGAGATGAAATAAATTCTGTCTTGGTTCCAGTGTTGATTTTTGGTTTTTGGTTTTGGTTTGTTATGGTTGGAAGAGGCAGGCCACAGAGGTTTTGTTTTTCGGATTTTGTTTTTGGTTTGTTCCAGTTTGTAATAGAGAGAGTGGATAAAGATGCAGAGAGACGTAAGGTTAAAGAGAGATCGTGAGGAGAGGTAAGGGCAATATGAAAAATTCGCACCTTAAAGGCTATGAGTATAAAAAATTAAAAAAATAAAGCTAGTTTAAAAATGGTCCCCCAAATGGAGCTAGATCTGAAAATTTCCCATTTATTTACTTATCATATTCACCTCTGATGGTCCCACTGCCTTAACAATTCAGTAGCATTTCAATTAGTGCAGTTTCATCGTCTGTATTCAATCAAAAACCAACTTCATCTTTTATGCTAATTATTTGTTTATTTATTTTTATTTTAATTAGTTAATTTTTTATCTGAGATGTCTATAATGTCCTTACCCTTTTCAAATTTAAATAACCAATACAATATGAGGGGTGTCTATTGTACAATATTCGAACAATGGGGTGGTATCTATTGCACTATATTGGAGGCTCCATTTCAAATTCTTAAAAATATACAAAAAAAAGTGTAAAAAATAAATCTTCAAATATCTTTAAATATCGGTAAGAATGCATGTATAAAATTTTAATTCTAAAAGTCAGACATTACTTTTTTCATTTTCAATAATATTTAAAATTTATCATATTAGCTAGAGATTAGATGACTATTTAATGATGATTTGGCTTAATCGATTACGCTACGAAATGTTAAATATATAGGTTGCCTTTCCATGTCTTATATTTTGATTTTTGATTTTTTAAGTTTGATAAAGTCCTACATTGGAGGTATTCTTGCCTTCGCTTACAGATAATAAATATTCATTTTAAAATATCTGTTACAATTGAATACGAAATAATTTAAATTTTATATCAAACGGTAATAACAATTTCGGCTAAACACCATCAAACAGATATATAGAAGTGAACTTGGGAAATGTTTCAAGTGGCTGTATGGTAAAAATTAGGGACTGGAATAAGTGCTTGTTGCCAAAATGCGTTTGGACTTGTTTCACAGCGACTTAAGCCAAATTTTTGCTAAAATGTGCATAAATTTTATAAAGATTTCTTTAAATTAAAAAAAATACAATGCCCGTTAAACCTTTCCATATCATCGTATTATGTCAAAGAAAATTTTGTTAGGAATTCTTATTTTATCAATTAAATTTCTTAGAATTTTTTATTTTTCAAGAAAGTTAGGCATTAGTTGTTTTTTCTTTCTTTCTTTCTTCCTTTTTTTTTTTTTTTTTTTTTTTGCGTTGCATTGCATATCCATTTCATCATAGTGTTTCAATACAAGTTAAAAAAACATGTGTGTATATATATGTTGAGATTAAGATCCTTGAAGTTGACCGGCATAACTCAAGATCACAAAGAAATGTAGGAAGATAATAAAGAAACAAAACCGATGAAGAATCAAGCAAGTAATTTAACACGAAAACTACTTTTTATTCTTATTATATATCCTTATCATAAATAGGCTCCGGATCATTCATTTGAGATTCTCAGAAATATAAAAAGAAACAAATCTTCAAAATATCTTGTAACAATTAAAAAATTTATAGAAGTGCGTTGCATGAATAAAATTTTGATTCCCAAACTCAAAGGATCATTTTAATGCATTAATTATGACATCAATCCCCTGGCCTCTTCGCTGCTTATAGGTAGATATGTTATTCTCCTCCAACATCTAACTCCTCGCATGATAAAAGAATTTGAGAGAAAAGGAACACACAAACACACGCACACAGATATGGCCATAAATGCTATGGTGATACTTCTAATGACAACCATCATGTTATACATACTTCCGACAGTCCTTATGCAATCAGATTGTTTAAATAGCTGTAGTGATCAATGCCGTTCAGCATGCGTTCCTTATGCATCAGCTATTTGCAGTCCAATCTGCAATAACATATCAGTCAGTTGTGAAACTTGCCTAAATGCTGCTAGGACAACTTGCGCTAACAATTTTATCCAAGGTTGTGCAGTCAATTGTCAAGTGTAAAATCCACCTTTTTCGATTATATCTATGCGTGTTATGTATAAATCTTAGACTCTATAACATTATTTCATATTTTATTTTCTTTTTAATTTTCAGCTTCGTATTGGTTATAGTCTTTCAATTTCGAGTTTCAAGGTATGGAAGAGAACTTGCTTCTACTAATTTTAGTAGTTTGTTATCTTTTTATTTTCTTTTTTAAAAGTTTTACTAAAGGTTTGTAAATAAATAAATAAAATAACAGTAATTCTTTCTTCTTTTTTAATATAGTATAGTAATGTTAATTAAGCAGATGAATTTAGAATATTGTAGATCTATTTTCGATAATTTAAAATGGCGTTATGCATATGTTACGTAGAAATCATCATATCATGAAAAATGTTTTCATATGTTCTCAAATATTTTCTCCATATATATATGAACATGAGATAAATAGAAACACTACAAGAAAATCACTCTTTAGCCAACCATAACTTAGCGACTAATATTGGTCGCTATAGGTGAAGATTGAGCCACCACAAGTGGTCGCTAAATGCTGGTATTCCACTAGCAAATTTTCGTAGCCGATTTATGAGATTCAGCGACGACATTTGCATTGCCAAATATATAATTTGGTCGCTGAATATCCTTAATGGAGACCATATTTTCATATGGCAACAAACTTTTTGGTTGCTGATTGCGTAATTTAGCGACGAAAGTTAGTCGCTGTAGATACATATTGGGCGACCACATTTGGTCGTTGGATGCTGACATTTGGCCACCAATATTTCGTAGCTGATTCATGATATACTATGATGACATATTAGTTGCTAAATATACGAAATTTGGTCGCCAAATGTCCTAAACTTCCATACTTTTGGAGACGATATACTATATATAGAGACGAAGGATTTGGTTGCTGATTGTGCAATTTGGCGACCAATATTGGTCGCAGAAGGTCCAGTAAAATTGGCATTTTATGTAAATTGTTGGCCGTAGATTATACAAATTTGGTAGTGGAATGTTGAAGACAAGAAGCCTCTAATTTTTTGGCGATTATTACATTGATTGCTAAAAGTTTTGTATGACAAAGGATCATTGAATCAAATATATATATGATCCAAAAAATTGTAGCACAAAAATCAAGTATTCATGTAAACTTGAAACAAAAGTAACAAAGAATCCTATCAGACAAAATATACATGACAAAAAAATTGTAACACAACAAATCCATGCCAATAGTAGGAAGGTAGTGATATCCATAACCAAAACAAATCCTATTACATAATTTTAATGCCGAAAACATAATAAGATGGTAGTGATGAAATTAACTATGGTGCTGGTGGTGATGATCTATGTGATGATGATGAAGCAAACTGACCAGGAGCCAAAGTCTGTAAATAAGTCTCAATTGATTGAAACTTAGCCTTCAAATCGATTATCTCAGTTTGTTGTGTTTTTATCAAAGACTGTGCTTCAACCAACTCAGATTGGGTGGACTGTAGCTCAACTTGTTGTGTCTCTATCTTAGTGAGCAATTCTTGATGAATGATAGATGAAGTCATTGCGTGACCATGAGAACCTTGTTTATGCACTCCCAATCCTTTAACATATCCACATTTCTTTCCAAAGATTCTTTGAGACATCTCAACCTCACTATATTTTGTCTCCCCTTGAGCATTTGAATCCTCCAACTGACGTAACTCTTGCTACAAATTTAAAAACATAAATGGTGGATCAAATTGAAGAAATAAATATAAAATAGTAAAAGAATTAAAAAAATATAAATAGATTTACATATTTCTCCCGTGCAACATCATTAATCCATCATTTTTTTGTAGTGTGATGAGTAGATTGAAAAAGATCTGAAAAGCATTGTGTATATGTAAACAAATGTAAAAGAATTTGTTAAAGTATACATTTTGTAACGATAATAATAACAAAAATTAGCTAGAAGTTAATAAACTAATCTTACCATAGAGTTATCTGAACGATGAGATGAAAAAGATTTGCACCCCCCGCGGTGATTGAAAGGGAGTTTTTCCCTATTTTTAGCATTAGTTTCACATTTTTCCTAAATCATATATGTATACATAACATGTTAGTATCAAAAAGTTTACAGTAAAACAATTTGAAAATATTTCAACAGAGCTTCCTTTGTTTTAATAATAAATATCAAGTAACATGTAATACTATAAAATTGAGCACTTCTTAATAATCACAACATAAAGAATTACTTGGAACCTCCT
Organism: Boswellia sacra; assembly: GCA_013180625.2. NCBI lineage: Eukaryota > Viridiplantae > Streptophyta > Magnoliopsida > Sapindales > Burseraceae > Boswellia > Boswellia sacra. The sequence continues at coordinate 383,215 of SNVD02011092.1, forward strand.
GTTCCACAACTTCATCATCAAACTCTCAAATATTTTTGAGTTCAAAATAGCATGCAAAGATAAATGAAAACAAATGAAATGTATTCCAAACTAAATGCAATTCACAAACTCATCATTATACTACATCTCATGTCAAGGATAAAACGTTGAACCTAACATAAATAATGACTTGTCGATTCCAGCCTCACCGACTTTGATAGCCCTGCGAAGCACCAACTTTAGCAGCCTCGCTACTCGCCAAATCCAACAGTCCTTCCAAAAAGGGTAAACTCATAAGGAAGCAGAGAACACTTCCTAAAAGGGTCGAAGCTTGCAGATCAAAGAGAAAAACGAACTCAACATATTTTCGGTAATATCTTTCCTCTTCTCTTTGCTATGGATAATGAAAACATTCTTTCAGCCCTTCAAAAACGCTTTCCATCACTCTCTCAAAATGCTTTGGTAAACATCTATAAAGCATGATTTAACAGACTTAGGATGTTGATGATTAAGAAAATGCCTGTGGACATCCGCTGGTTAATCGAAGCTAAGGTTAGATTAGCTGGTGAATCTGAAATTGACTTTACAGCATACATGCCTAGTCTAGGAAAAAGCACTCTCGCCAAAAAGCGACGTGCTAAAAGGTTACAAGTCTGTTATAGGTGTGCTAGATGGAATTGTAACCAAAAATGTCATTCTTTAGGATTTGTGTCTAAAAATAGGGAAGATAAGTTATAGTTCATCAAAGATGGACTGAGTAAAGAATCGTTAGATAATATCTTACTGACTATTGAGAATCATTCTTGTGGATTAGTGCAAAGAGAACTAATGAAATTGTGGACACAATTCCGAATGGAATATCAACAATATAGTCCAGTAAATCTAACTCTAAATGATCCAGTTTGCCAGTTTGCAAGAAAACTGGATGGAAAGATGTGAGCCACAATTATTCGTGAATTTTTCATATTATTGTTTCTCTCTTATGTTTTTTTTTATCACTATTTTTTTCTTTCTTCTTTCTTTTTTCCTCATTGTTTATCATGTTATTATTATTATTTAGTCATTTTTTATTGTGTATCTTTTAGTTTTGACAAACCACGTAGCGTTTCATAAATTCAACGTAGGAGATAAGTCAAACTTTTCATGCTTCACGTGGGAGACAAGTGTGACGGTTTTGTCAAACCCCGCCGAAAGCATATCTCATTTTTTCAAATCTTGGGGTGATAAATCTGCATCGAGCAACCCCCACCAAAATTATGTCCCCATGTGTCAAATTTGAGAGTTTTATAACCTGTCTTGCACTTGAATAGCATAATACTTAATGTGCATCATTGTCTTACACAAGGTTATAACCCTTGTAGAAATAGAGAAAACACCAATTCGATGATCCTGCAATATATGCATATTTTGCGGCTCGCAATTTGGTAAAAATGGAGAGTTTACAACAGCAGCTCTTGATCTTGGTAGGACATTAGCTGAGAGGGGTATTCATTTGATTTATGGCGGGGGTAGTCTTGGGTTAATGGGGTGTGTGTCAATAGCTACATCCCTAGGAGGGAGCAAAGTTCTCGGCATTATCCCTAAACCATTAGCTGTACGAGATATCGTAGGTAACACAATCGGGGAAGAGTTACAGGTCTCTAGCATGCATGAGCGTATTGCACATATGGTTGTTAAGTCCGATGCATTTATAGCTTTGCCTGGTGGCTATGGTACATTAGAGGAGATATTTCAAATCACCCCTTGGGCACAGCTAAACATCCATCGGAAACCCATTGGTTTGTTAAATATCAATAATTTTTTTGATGGTTTGTTGTCCTTTATTGATCAAGCTGTAGAAAAAAATTTCATCTCACCTTCAGCGAGGCAAATCCTGGTTACAGCTTCAACTGCAGGCGAGTTAATTGACAAACTATAAGAATTTGTCTATTCGCCTGATCCAATAATGGCTCAGGTAGATTGGTTTGGAGAAGGCAATAAAAGGCGTAGACTAGATTTAACACTCCATCTGTAATCTCTATCTACTGGTTTGCTTCGTTTTTGTTTGTTTTTTTTATTGTGTTTATTTGAGATTTTTCATGTCATTTCTTTTGAGATTTTTCAAGTTATTTCTTTCGCCCCAGGTAATATTTTCTAATCTTGGCTTTTACAGTGGTGGCTTAAAAAGTTTTAGTCCTCTTGAAACGCATTATGGATCTCTTTAATCCATAATGGCAGAATAAGGAGGCTAACTTTTAAACGTTTTAGACCCATTCTAACTGACTTGTTTTCATTTGCTGACTTGTTGAACTTTATTAGTTTATGAGTAAGTTTAGTTTTATGTAATTTAGAGTTGTTATGTGTTTTGTCTTTATCAGTTTCGATTCAAAAAGAGAAATTTGTGGAAAAAAACTTGAGAATGGCAGAATATGGGGTTTCTTGAACCCTTGAAACGCATTCTCTTTAAATAAATCTGTAGTTTGTTTATTTCATGTTGTTTGAAGTGTCTTGTTTCTTGTTTTGTTCTTTCGTAATAAAGGTATATAGGCTGGAAACCTTAAGTCTGCAGGCTATTGGTCCTAAGGATTGTTGAAATATACAATTTTGACTCAGGTGTAACAACGCCACGTACCTCTTTTCTTGCATTTTGTGGGTCAATGATAACACAATGTTGAATTAAGAATAACTCTTGGAAAATGATAGATGATGCACGGATTTGTATGCTTGAAATGTATATTGGTTTTTGCTTTACTTTTGATTCCTTGCACAACATTGAGCACCGAGCCATTATCACTTAGTTATTTGTTTACTTAGAGAAAGTTTATGTAATTTAAGTGTTTCTTCAGATTTCAATGAATTCTAGAACTTGTTTGATGGTCACTCGAGGCGAAATCCTAGATTGTGCAACATTAGGGAAAAGATTTAGGCCATCTTTGGACCATTTGAGCCTTAATAGCCAACCTTGACTGACATTGCTCCCTAGTTACCTCTTTGAGCCTCTATAAGCATTTTTCTTTGTTAACTCACTAAAAGATTTCCTAACCTCAATTGATTTTTTTTTCCAAACAGTTTATCCCTTACCTATGAGCATCTAGATCATTCACGATTACATTTTGAGCTATGTTCTGGTTTTGAGAAGTTAGAGGAGGTTGGGTTGTGTCATGAGCAATGCAAGTGAGTTTTATTGTGTTTGTAAAAAAAAAAAAAAAAGAAAGAAAAAAAGCAATCTGTACTTATCTTCCACTTACTTAAATATTGAGGATAATGTGTTGTTTAAGTGTGGGGGAGGGGAGGTGTAGTAAAAAAACAAAAACAAAATGAAAAAAAAGAAAAAAGAGAAAAAAAGAAAAAAAAAAGAAGAAAAAGAAATCTATACCCTTGAGTGTTCTTAAAAAGAATGAAACAACAAAGTCCTACTTGATCCTTGGTGTTGTGCATGTCTACATTAGTGGAGAGTGACTTGAAAAGTAGGCCTATGAAGTTCATTTATACACACATATTCACTTTTAAATATGATTCATTTTTATGCATAAACTCATCCGGGTTACAAATGATTAGGTGAAAATGGCTCTACACACATACACTTGAGGAATTGAAGTGAAGCGAAACTAATATTTGAGATAAATTTTTTATCAAGTGCATTATTTTGAAGTTTTCCTTAGGTTATAATTAAGTACAATCTTTAAGGCCTATTTGCAAGTTGAAGCATTTGTGTGTTTTCCTTTGTTTCTCGAGTTTTGTTTTCCTTTGTTTCTCGAGTGTTGTTCTCCTTTTGCAAAAACTGGACAGTCATCATCTTCATTATCAAAGATTCAACTCTCCATAACTAGTTTTTCTTCTATCTCTATTTTCATTTATGTTTAAGACATGTTTATATTGTGTTCCTCTTGGAAAAAATGCTTCTAGAGTATGGGTGGATGATGTTAAACAACCTTCAGCATCATTGTAGAGAACAAGTGCTGATATGGAAACAATAGAAGATGCTAGAGGAAGTTCAGTTGCTTGGCCAACTGAAGCAATCGTCATGATAGATGACTGCTAATGTTGGTAAGTTTTCTATTCCCGGTTGTACTTCATTCTTTATATGTTAGTTGTATATAAAAGTGTCTAGAGACTATTTATGAAAGCAAGGTTCCCAAGTTTTAAAATAAAATTCAATCATAATTTTGTTTATAGTAAAATATAATCCTAGTTTTCTTATAATAATTTTGTCCTTTTCTCCAAACTTATTATTCTAAGAATGCCTATTAAGGTATTATTTCTAATGAATTTTTCAAATGTTCTATAGAGTTGATGATAAGAAGTGGATGAAGGTTTATTGCCATAAAGTACCTTTTGGATATAGCCAATGCAATGTACATATGACATAGGTCTCATGGGAGTTGAAACAAAGAAGCTATCAAATTTTTTGGAACTCTAGCTTTTGACTAGGATACAAGTTATTACGTTAAGCTCTTTGTTTAGATATCACTCTTTGGGAAAGATGGACTTTGATATGTAAACAAAGTTTAGTTGAATGTTGATTACGCACTTTCAATACTAGATTTATATGTGATGACTTCTACTTGAGCAATTCATGATATATATGAGTACGTGAATGTGCCTATTATGATTTATAAATATTTAAGAATTATTATGTACATATTGGTAAATAACATAAAATTTATAACTTTTAAGAAATGATACATTATTATCATTGAAATGTCCAATTGTATTAAATCACAAATTTTACAATAACGAAGAATGCTATGAAATAAATTAAAAAAATTATATTATAACATTTTTTTAGTGTTATAAGATATATTTTATATATTATGAAGTCATGGATATGGTAGCAATTATAACATTCATATGCAAGCTGTGAATTTTATAGCATTCATCAATGTCATGTAAACATTGAAAATTGAAAATAAATTATAGCATTATGAAAACGCTAAGAATTTTATAACACTCATGAATGTTATGTAAACATTGGAAATTAAAAATAAATGATAGCATTATGAAAATGCTATAATTTTATAGCATTCATGAATGTTATGTAAACATTGAATATTCAAAATAGATTATAGCATTTTGAGAAAGCTATAAATACAACTTATAGATAACATTTTTCAAGTGTTGTTACAGGTATATGAAATGCTATTGTTTTATAGCATTTTTTATGGATGCTATAGAGAAAGCATAGCATGGGAAGTTATAACATTCAGAAAATGCTATGAAAACCGTACAACAACATTTATGGCATGTTATGAAATCCCACTTTTGTTGTAGTGCAATTTTCCACTAAGATCCCATTTGGTCGCTATATATATTATTCTGCAACCATTTAAACGTGGTAGTTAAAGCTCTTGGGGTTCCTTACCATTTTATCGACCAAAATTTTGGTCGCAGAATGAAATTTTCTGCTACAATTCGACATGGTCACTGTATGTGCCATTCTACGACCATTCATTATGGTAGCCAAATCACTTGGGAAAATAGATTTCCTTAACCTTTTAGCAACGAAAATGTTGGTCGCAGAATGAAATTTTCCGCCACCATTTCTTTTAGTTGCTATGGATGACGTGACATCTAGCTACCACTTCTCTGGTGGCTAAATATGATTTTGGGACAATATCTCTTAACCTTTTCAGCGACCACAATTGGTCGCGAAAAGCTTCTTTCAGCTATGAAACATTCAATGGTCGCTAAAAGATAATTTTCCACCACTTGATTTTCTGCCACTAAAATTGTTTTCGTCGCTAGATAAGGATATGGCGACGAAATATTGGTCGCTGAAAAAAATTTTTACTTCTCAGCTTTGGCCACCACCTTCAGCTACGAATATATACTTTTGTCGCAGAATCAAACATATTGCTACCAATTTCCATCTGTCGTCGAAAATTTGGTCGCTAAAGGGTAGTTTTCTTGTAGTGAAACTTGGTTTTGATTTTCGCCACTTCTAAATTGCCTTGACTTCCCTTTTTTTTTTTGGCAGATTTTAAAAGGCTAAAAGATATCCAACCTCTAGGTGTCTGAGAATAAAACGCCTTCTCATGTATTGAGAGGATAAAAATTGGATATTTTGTGTGCACTATGCAGTTCGTGACAAATTGAATACTTTCAATTCCGAGGCATTATAACCTTTGGGGTTGACCAATTGTACTTTCTTACCATTCATTAGTAGTTCAAATATTGTGATCCTTTTTGTTTTGCGCTCTGTCCCTCTCTCTCTCTACTATTGTTCCTATTCCAACTAATTATTTTCAATCAACAAGTATATCTTCTTTTAAGAGGAAAATTAGAGAATCAAATGCATGCAATATCTTGCGCAATAATCGTGTGAACACACAAATATTTCTGCAATCGCAAATAAAAAAGTTAGAATATGAATGTTTATGTTGGTTACCCTGAACTATTACTGAAAAAATATAAAAAGAACCCCCTAATTACCTAACAGATAATCCAATATATAAAGATACTGAGAGAGTAACAATTAAAGGTTAAACAAAAAAACCAATTTTGTTCATCAACTATAACCATCAATTCAATGTAATAAAAATTTAGGGACCAAATTAACTTTCAGACTTTTCAGATTGCCTTTTAGCTTTGAATAAATATGCTATGCCTTGCTTAGCCATCAGTTCTTCCTTTTTTTGTTAAAACTATAATTATAATTAAATATGCTAATTTTTTTTTATGTCCCAGTTTCGACTCTCTTCCAAAGTGAACACTTCATCAATCACAATAAACTTCAACAATGGCGAATCCAACATAATTAATTCATCATTAATTAAGGAAGTCAAACAATTCGGTAATTTTTTATTTTTTTGTAAAATAAGTGAAAAATGGTAGTTGAATTTGATAAATTAAGTGAGAGAAAGTTGCTAGCTAGAAAATTTGAGTGTTGAAGCTGCTGGAGAATTTTATGGTGGTTGGACCATGGTGAAAGAATGAATAAAGAATAGAAGAGAAATTAGAGGCTAGAAGATGCAAGAAAATGGAGGAAGAAATTGATTTCCGTTCATGTGTAAAATTACAAAGGAAGGGGCCCTATTTATAGACATGAGAACCACCTCATGCCGCATCTTCGCCCCTCTGGCACTACCTTAGCTTGACGAGAACAAATTACAATTGGCCAAAATATTAGCCAATAAAATTCACACAACACAAAAGCTTAATAGCTCATGTTGCAAGAAAAGATTGACAAGTGGTCAAAAATCCATCGTGCAATTTACAACACTCCCGTTTTGATTCTACCATTTAAAATAATTGTAATTGACTTTATTAAGAAAAAAGACCCAGTATGACAAAAACCAAAGTAAAGAAATATAATTATACAATAAATTATGAAGCGGTGTTGGACGTGCTTCTATTGCCCCATTAAAAACCTTGCCAGGAAACCCAATGGGACAAAACCTAGTTAAAGGAAAAAAGAGTACAATGCACATGTCTCTACAATGCTCCCTTTGATGACTAATCCCCCTGATCATGGTAGAAGAACTGTTAGTGAATTTTATTCACCAATTTATTGATCTTACAATTTAAATTTTGATTAAATATTTAGTAAAATAAGGAGAAAATAATGTGGTGTTTTAGTTAGATGCAGATTCTTTTGAAAAGAAGTGGATTCCTAATAAAGGACATCAAATCTATAAGAAAACAGAGTTTAAAGAGGAAAATTTGAAGCTTTAAGTCATAGATGTGGCGCTTCCGCGCAACACAAGGTGGCACAGCAGTGCAATATCGAGTGATTTGTACATCATGCTACTAGTAACTTTGCACTCCCATGCAAGATAATTGGTGCCGCAGCGCGAAATCAAGAAATAGATACAACATCCAAACCAGAGAGATGGCGCTCCAGCGCCACCATACCTGCACTCCTAGCGAGCCCAGGATTCCTTTTTCAGCTTGGATTTGACTTCTTTCTTTGATAGAATATGAATTGAATTCTTTCTTTGTTTTAATTAATATTAAACTAAATAACTTGATTTTAGATTTAATTCTATTTTCAGTTTTTACTTATAATTTTGCTTCATTTCATATTAGCAGTTGCATGCGAAACTTTGGAGGCAAGGACCTATTACTTTTGGATTGTGAGATAGAAAGAACCAGTCGAAAGAATAGAAAGGAAAAGCACGAGAAGTACAAACAAACAATTGTGATGGCTGACACTATGGAAGGAAATAGAGAAAGAGCTATGATTCGAGCAAATCCAAGACTCATAGACCACATCATCCCTATGGTGACAGGAGTTCATCAAGCTATAAGGAAGCTAGCCATTCAAGCAAACAACTTTGAGATTAAGCCAGCTACTATGCAGATGATTCAACCATCTACATATCATGGACTGCCTTATGAAGATCCTAATGCTTATCTTGCAAATTTTGTTGAAATTTGTGAAACATTCAAGTTTAATGGAGTCTCAAATGATTTTATTAGACTATGGTTGTTTCCTTTTTTATTAAAAGATAAAGCTAAAGGCTGGTTGAATTATTTGCCTGCAGATTCCATCACTATTTGGCAGGAGTTAACCACCAGAAATTTCTTGCAAAATTTTTTCCACCATCCAAGACAGTCAAGCTAAGAACGGAGATCTCTAACTTTGCGCAATATGAGTGAGAGTCTCTATATGATGCATGGGAAATATTCAAGGAATTGTTTGGAAAATATGGTCATCACGGCTCAGCCAAATAGATGCAAGTCCAGACATTCTACAATGGTTGGGACAAACAACATGTACTTTCATAGATGCAGCTTTTGGAGGTGCCTTTCAGAATAAAACACAAGATGAGGCATATGACTGATGAACACTTAAATATGTATACTTAATAAGAGTTTAATTCATCATATTGCATTAATAGTTTCATTAAATTCCTCAACTCAAGCATATTTGTAGCATTTGCATCTTTGGAATTAACTTTCTCTTAATTTTGGTTTTGTTACAGGTTCGGTAAAATGGGCATAACTTTCTATTTATAGATCAGAATGGTGCAAATCTTAATGTTTTAGAAAGCTGATTAACTTATCTACAAGATTACATTTCACAAGCATATCAAATTTGGGATCATAGTGGACCAAAAATGGGCTTGAAGTGAACCCATCTGTAGATTCGGCCCAACTTGACCATGCCTCAGTATTTTGACCATATCTCTCAAAATACATATCCAAATTGTATAAACCAAGATGTTATAAAAAGCTGAGAGAAATTTCTACGACTTTCATGAAGATGTGTTATTAAAATTCTTAATAATTCAATATCAAAATTGGTGGTAAAAGTTAGTTCACTTAATTACCCCAATTGTCAAAGTTGGTGCATCCAATATTTGACAATTATTCCCTTGTAATTTTATAAGTTTGCCCCTGAATGTATCTACAAATAGAGGTGCCTTGTGACTCATTAGGGCATCTTGGCCTTGCCTGGAATATCTTAGCCTTGGCTGGGATCTTGTATTGTGTTTCTCTCTTGTGTTTTAATGTTATTAATGAATTTCCTTTTTCTTGCAATTTGTGTTATTTCTTTTATAATGTCTTTCTAATTTCTCTTTTGCTAAGGTGAAAGGGTGAAACCCTTGATATGGGAATAAGGATTCTCTAACCCTTTAATATGTGCTTAATAATCATAATCTTGTGTTGTTTATATGATTTATATTCATCTCTCTAATCAATCTTGACACCACTCGTAAAGTAGAGGTCTTGATCTATTGTCGACAATCCTTGGCACATCAAATGCTTGGATCCTTTCTAGATGTCGTATGGTTTTTACTTACCGACACAAATCTAGTTAGGAACCTTGATTTGTTGTAGACGTATTGTGATTGGCACATTGGATGCTTGAACCCATTTACAAGTAGTGGTATAAATATTGGTAACGAAACAAATATAATTCATATAACTAAAACAGGTTGTTTATCTTTATTTGAAATATCAAGGGCGGATCCCCTAACCTTAGCTCTTATTATTATTGTGTTAATTTCTCTTGTATTCTAATTATTCTCATTTATTGTTTAAGAACTTGTTATTTACTCATATTTGTTGATATTATCTTGCTATCCCTTTGAATCATCCATATTATATTTGCTTACTTATAGTTTGTAGCGCTTAAATCCCCTTCCTTGTGGATCGACCCCGATCTCACCGGGTTTATTACTTCAACACTCCTATACTTGGGAGACAATCCTATTTCGGATTTGTCAAGTTTTTGGCGTCGTTGCCGGGGAAGGTAAAATTTGGCGTACAAAATTGTAAGTATTTTCTTTTCCCATTTCTATTTTTATTTTTCTTGCATGTGTTCATCTTTTCGTTCTCTTTGCATTAGTTGGTAAATTGTTTGTAGCCAATCATTTTCTTTGAAAAACATACGCATACCCAACCAAGAACATAATGGATTACACAAGAACTTGTGCACAATCATACAGAGTCTTCCCTCATGATGCAAAATATTTTAACTATGAATCGGATTTCATTCAATTCTTACCCCACTTTCATGGCCTAGATGTTGAAAACCCATATTTGCACTTGAGAGAATTTGAAGACTTTTGTAACACATATAGTGACCTAAATTGTAGCATAAACAACTTTAGATTAAAGCTTTTTCCTTTTTCTCTAAAAGATAAAGCTAAAACATGGCTACAAAATCTTAGGTCAAGATCCTTTAGCTCATGGGATGAAATGCAACAACAATTTCTTAAAGAATTCTTTCCTCCCAATAGAACAAATTCTCTCAAAAGAAAAATTGTCAGTTTCACTCAAAAACAAGGAGAGACCTTTTATCAATGTTGGGATAGGTATAAAGCATTGCTTAATACTTGTCCTCGTCATGGTTTGGAAACATGGGAACTAGTTCTAACTTTCTATGAAGGTCTTACACATCAAGATAGTCAAATGGTAGAATTAATGTGTGATGGACAATTTGTAGATAAATACCCTGATGAAGCCATGGATTTCCTAGACTTATTAGCAAAAAAATGCCCAAAATTGGAATAATGTTGACACCTATGAGGTGCCAAGAACATCTAGTAGAGGCATTTATAACTTTAGGAAAAATCATGATCTTTATGTCGAACTTGCATCCCTAGCTAAAAACATCGAGGATTTAGAAATGGGATCTATGCAAGAAAATTTCGGTCACACTCGTAATTCTAGTGATCATCCAACGGATGATTGCCCAAATATGCCTACCTTTAGAAAAAGTCTCTATGACCTAACCAATGTTTTAAACACTTTCCAAAGGTCAAATCCTAATCCTTGCTCACAAAAGTTTGGATGGAAAAATCACTTGAATTTTGATTGGAGGAATGATAATCATGCACAATCTTACCAACCTCCCTTTCAATCATATCAAAATTTTCAAAATCCTCATGATCATGTATATGCCTCTCCTCCTAGAAATGACTTTGAAGAGACAATATATTCATTCATTACAAAGACAGAGGCTTTTAATAGTCAAACTGCTCAGATTATAAAAAATTTGAATGATGCTGTTGAAGAACTTGCATTTGCACTCGGTATTCATGAGAAAGGTGAGTTTCCATCTCAACTCGAGCCAAACCTCATTAATCCACATGTGAGTAATCCAAGTGGCCAATATCTAAATGAAGATTCGATAAGTACTCTTCATGATAGTAAGGTTGATCAAGAGTATGTTTTTAACCCTTATGAGAAAGATGATGAATCAATCTCAAGGGGTAACGAAGAGATTAATCAACCTATAATTAACAAGAAAAAGGCCAAATCCTCACTTATGCCCTCATGTCATCATGCAAATGAACTTAATCAATCTCTTGAAGTTAATGAATTTTTTGAGCATAATGAAAATGAGGAAGCTAATAGGACTAAAACTAATGTGGAAGACTATATCCAAAATGAGAATTTTTCAACTCCTTCAGAAATCGGGTTAACTAGTTCATTTGAACCAAGTATGCAACTAAAGCCTATTGCTTCTAAGGAAATTTCATTACTTAATTTTATACAGGTAAAGGAGATTAACAGTTGGGAGCCATGTTTCGAGAAAAGGCAGGAAAGAACATCCACACTCAAAAATACATGCCTTAAGGACAAACAAACTCAACTAGTGGTAATCTTTTCCACTTTTACAAATAAAGGAAAAAGAAAGGTACCATCTCAATGGCATATTTTTTGTCGTGGTAAATTACTTTCGAAGATATTCCTATATATTTTGCTCTTTTAATCAAATTTTATTTGTTTATGCCATATTTTCATTTTCATTTTTATTTTTACCATTTCTAGTTTGTTTTTATTTTATGTGCTTTTATTTTAGTGTGTGTTTGTCTTTTATTTTCCGGTCAAGTGACGGATACAGTACTCCGTGACTTTTAAAGTCGGTTTTTCAGTTCCCTAAAAACTGTTGCTCACCTTGCATTCATTTTCTTTTATTTTCTCTCATTTTCTTCATAGTCTTGGGAATCTGACTCAAAACGACCATGTTTGCCAGTTTATAAGAAAACTGGATGGGAAGCATATCCTCAACTCATAGAAGTGTTTAAGCCGTTTCTGGACGTAAAACCAGAGGAAGATGTGAGCCACAGTCACAACTACCTATACGCATGCATGTGTGCCATCAATTTTAAATTTCTTGTCTTTTATTTTATTTGTAGCATTTTATTCTATGAGTCTTTCAGGTTGTCTCTCTTGAATAATAGAAGCTTCAGATAATGTCTCCTATACTTTATCTCTCTACATTTAAACATTGAGGACAATGTTTCATTTGGTTAGGGGGGAAGCATAGTAGACATAAGTGTGTCTTTAATTGCCTTTTTCTTGCAAAAAAAAAAAAAAAAAAAAAAAACCAGTTAGTTATTAGATTCAGAGTGCGGTGTAAGGAGTTCAAATCCTCTTGAGACGCATTCTAGGTCAGGAATGGTAGAGTAAAGAGGGCCAGTTTGAACTCTTGAAACACACTCTAACCAATTTGTCGTTTTATTTTTGCATTTTTTAAGACTTATTTTAACTAACTTGATATTATTTAGTTTTGATTTTTGAATTTTATAACAACGAGGTCTTATTCATTTCACTTTGAATTATTCAAATCTATGAACTCTCACAGCCTTATCACTTAATAAACAGTGTGCTTATATACTCATTAAGTAAGTATTCATAAACCTTTCTTCACACACATACATACCTTAATGCATGATTGTGGGTGGCGAAATGAAATGTTGAAGACTTATTTGTGTTATTTTCCTTTACATTATGAACTAAATCCCTTTTTCTAGTGTTAGGATGTAGCCAAGTTTGATACTCTATTATTTCAATTCAAAATATTGATGTTTATTCGATTTCTTGTTGAGTAAGTTATTCAAGTGTTAGGATGTAGCCAAGTTTGATACTCTATTATTTCAATTCAAAATATTGATGTTTATTCAATTTCTTGTTGAGTAAGTTATTCAAGTGTTTAATGCTTACGATGGTCTAGCCAATTATTGCATGATCTGAGATATAAATTAGAAATTTCATATTAGTTCTTGAGCAATTTACCATAAACTTACGTGAGACGTAAATATAATTGTGATTTGTGCAACCCTATATGATTTTTTGTGCTTAAAGGATAATTATAGGTTGTAGATGAGGCAAGAATTCTATTCTCACTATAGTTATAACTTGTTATTGCTTGAAAAAGGATAACAAATACCTTAGAGAAATTGGTTGGCAACAAGGTTGGTATAACATTAATTAAATTGGATTGGATAATAAAGTGGACAACTTAGATTAAACCTGATACCCTATAGTTTAATACCATTCATTTTATCTTAATTTAATTTGAAATCCTATTTTTTTGCTTACTAGTTAAATTCAGTTAGTTATTTAGTTAATTACTTTAAATTCAATAACTCTCATCAATTATTTAAATAAAATCATAGTTAAATTAAGTGTAGTAGTTAATAACCAATCCTTGTGGGAATGACAACTCACTCAACATATATTACTTGTTCAATTTCATATACTTGTGGTTCTTGCACGACAAGAACTTTTGTCAAGTTAGTTGCTTGTTAAGTCGTCACATATCGATCTTGTATACTAATTTCTCAAGTGTTTATGTCGGTAAAGTCTTGGTGAACAAATCTGCGAGATTGTCATTGGAACGTATCTATTTCATATCGATCTTTTGGCTTTCTTGAAGTTGATGCGTGTAGAAGAACTCATCTGCCTCCTTTGATGTATACTCCACTAACTTGATCAATACAAGTTGCTATCTTCATATGTGATTGTTGGAAAATCTATAGTAGAACATAACTTGCATGAACTCTGGATGTGTTGAATAACAGATCATAACCATATACATTCTCAGCTGGCCTTATGCAATGCAAGTATTTCAAAGTGGTTAGAAGAAGTAGCAACCAAACTTTGTTTAGTAGATCGCCATGAAATTGCGATCTTGGTATAAGTAAAACATATCTTGTTTGTGATTGAGCTTTATGGGAATAAAATAAATAGCTGGCATCAACATATCCAACTAAACTAGGATTTTTCGAAGGCTCATATGAAAAGAATAATTCCAAATAAGCAGTTCCCCAAAGATAATGAAAAATTTGTTTGATTCCATTCCAATGTCGTCTAGTAGGTGCAAGAATAAATATTACTAACAAATTAACGGCAAATGCAATATAAGGTCTAGTACATTGTGCCGTTAATGTACCTATAATATTCAAATATGGTACTTCAAGACCAAGTAACTATTCATCATCCTCTTTAGGACGGAATGGATCCTTTTTAAGATCAAAGGATCTAACAACCATTGCGGCACTCAGTGTATGAGTTTTATCTATATTAAACTATTTTAAAACCTTTATTTTATATGTTGATTGATAAACAAATATGCTGTCAGATTTGTAAATAATAAAATATTTGTTGCTTTGAATCTCATCAGCCCCTGACCCCTCATGTCTCATACAATGTCATATTAGAATTGATAATAAAGGTTTATAAAGTAAATTAAAAAGAAAAAGTTGAATAGTTGTTAATTAAAAAAATTATCACATAATTTGGACTATTAGATTTATGTAACGTGCATAACATTATATGTTTCCATTATACCTATTGCATTCGCACAATACCACCTGATATCGTGCAAAAGCACAATGTGTGATAGCATGGTGGTGTGTCATACATGTGTTGATCCTACAGGTGACTGTTCTTTTTATCCCTTTAAATGTTTTCATTTTGTGAGGTTATATCTTAACTCTTCACAAGAATTGTTTTCAGCAATCAAGGAGTGAAAAAAATATCATTCTCTTCACATGCCTGCTAAAGATGAAAACATGGGTGTCTAAGTCTATTTGAACAATGTCGGTTGAAGTGTTGCATCTTCAATCTCACGGGGCCTATCCAAATTAATTATTTTTCTCTTTAAATATATTATTAAAGCTTCGGCATAATATCTTTCAAGTCTATTTTTTTTCTAGCTATGTTAATACTTGAATATTATTATATTAGTCACTGAAATACATTTATTAGTCATTATATGTTTTGAAGAAGCAAGAAGTAATAGTAGATCGTATTACAAGGTCCATTTGAGATTCTTAGACATCAAAAAGAAAAAATAAATAAAAAGATATCTTCAAAAATGTTTTCAAGTAGTGCATGTACAAATTTTTAACTCCAAAAGTCAAAGAGATTTTTCAATGCATAAGTTTTTTTCCGCTAATTAAATTTAACTTTGATTGATATGTTCATTACGGCATAATTTTTGTAAAATGTCCATAAATGGTTCCTTCTTAAATGAATTAAGAAAATTTTTGTCCTTAGAAATTTTCTTTGTAGGTTGCTTCTAAGATCTCATTCCATCATGAACATAAGAGAAATAGAAACTTGGTTTTACATTTGCCACTACCAAATTGCCTCGATTTCCAATTATTTTGCATATTCTAAAATGTTAAAAGATATCAAGGCTCGAGGTTTCTTAGAACAAAATATCTCCTCTTTGTAAATTGTAGTGCCACAATAAAAACAAGGGAATTCGTGTGAAAAAAACGTAGCTTCTTTATGAACTGAATATTATCAGTTTTGAGGCCTGAATGATGTAACCGTTGGGCCTGACCAATTGGACTGTCTTTCTCTCATTAGTAAATTAAATATTCCAATAATTATACATGATTCATGATCTCTCATTAGCACAATAAACAGTACTTATACACGTAGCATAGGCCAAAAAATAGAATTCTTTAATGTTCCTATGAATAAAATAATTGTGTTAATACAAAAGTTCCGCAATTAGAAAAAGAGTCGGATGCAATGCCTTGCACAATAATCGCACACAGAAGTTATATTTACAATGAAAAATAATAAAAAGACAGAAAATTCACCTTAGTTTGACTTAAATTTCCAAAAGTTAATAACAAAATAATAATAATAATAATAAATAAATAAATCTACTAATTAAAAAACATACAATACAATTACTCTATGGCACAATATTTATATTTGTGTTATCTAACAAGTTGAGTCAGAGTATATAAAGTTATTATGATAGAGCAAAGATTAAAGCTTATATAAACGATATATTCTTTATTATAATATGATCTGATGGTTTGTTTAACATAATAAATATTAAAATATGGTTGATATAAAAAAAAATCCAATTTGACAATTTATCTAACCATATTTGCAATCAATATCCAAAAAATAAGACTTTGCTTTGAAATTTTCGCATGCTGGAAAACACTTAATTATATAATTTGAATATCTATCATAGGAAGTAGACAACTCATCAATTAATTTTTTTTTCTTTTCATTACTCCAAGGCAGACCAAAGGAGAAAGGTATACGGATTCTAAATGATTTGAAGGCACATGGCACAAATATTATTGGCATAATTACGTCGAAGAATACCTTAGGATTTAATTGTCGTTATCATGTAAGCCTTGATAGTAAATCATGAAATAATAAACGGCAGTTAAAAGATCTAACCTCCACCACAGCTATGATATTATGATCAAATGCCCAAAACAATTCAAATACAATTATTAATTTTTCTAGTACATATAAAAAGCTCAAATCTCATGCAATGATGAAAAACACAAGCTAATATTGTTAGAGTAGTGCTACTCTTATAAATTCTATATATAAATTTATGTATACAAATTGATGTAGCATAGTATCGGGCTCAGGATTTCATTAGAGAGGGGGTACCATACATATATTAATATTTATAAATTATTATCAATCTTGATAAAAAGGTTTCTCAAAAGTAATATTTTAATGATTTTACTGTTTTTCTGTAGTTAATATAAATAAACAAATAATAAAAAGAAAGATTATATAATATATAGTTTTATTAAACCTTATAAAAGAGTTAGTCATTATTGTTCCTTGGAATTTTTTGTATTTGTACTCTTCTAGTAACAATGTATAGAATCAACTATATAATTTATATCAAACCAAATAATTAAGGTTAAAAAAATCTAAAAATCTATAGACAAATAAAATTTTTATTAATTAAACATAATGTAAACTTGCATTGTTGGATGGATAAAAGGTCTGTATAGTTGTGTGCATAGTCTAAAACTAAGAGAGAGTTATAGCATTTAGGATAAAAAGAATAGTAAAAACTTGACATTAGATTTTTTTTTTTTTATTTCTAAATAAGGGTTTTCAAGCAAATGTCTATGATAAGGGGGCCTTAAAGTCTTTTTCAAAATTTTGGGGGGCCCCGTACTATGTAGGTCTTCTTATGTGTGGTATTACTTATTTATGCATTCATCATCGCCATTCGTTAAATGAGTTGATTTTCTATACTTATTATTCTAATCATCTCATGATACATCCAATTCATATGCAACAGTTTGTAGAAAAAGTTTATAAAACTAGCATTATTTATCTTGTTAAATTACAGAACTCAAAAGAATACACTCAACTCTCTTTTTATTCCTATTTTTGTTCTTTAATTGCTCTTTTTCCATTGAGAAGTGCTTAAAAAATGAGAATAAAGGGGAGTGTTATAAATTACGTTGTATTTGCACCACAAGTGAGACGTGTCAATACTAGGCCTAGACACAAATTTGATTTTGATGGGCCAATGGGTTAGTGCACATTGATTGGTTAAGCTAGTTGGGGGGTGTGATGAACACTTAAATATGTATATTTAATAAGAGTTTAGTTCATCATATTGCATTAATAGTGTCATTAAATTCCTCAACTTAAGCATATTTGTAGTCTTTGCATCTTTGGAATTAATTTCCTCTTAATTTTGGTTTTGTTACAGGTTCGGTAAAATAGGCATAACTCTCTATTTATAGAACAGAATGGTGCAAATCTTAATGTTTTGGAAAGCTAATTAATTATCTATAAGATTACATTTCACAAGCATCATCAAATTCGGGCTCTTAGTGGACCAAAAATTGGGCTTGAAGTGAACCCATCTGTAGATTCAGCCTAGCTTGACCATGCCTCAATATTTTGACCGTATCTCTCAAAATACGTATCCAAATCATATGAATAAAGATGTTCTAGAAAGCTGAGAGAAATATCTATGACTTTCATGAAGACATGTGATTCAAATGCTCAATAATTCAATGTTAAAATCGGCGGTCAAAGTGGTGCACCTAATTATCCCAATTGTTAAAGTTAGTTCACCTAATATTTAACAACTATTCCTTTGTAATTTGACAAGTTTGACCCTGAATGTATCTATAAATTGAAGTGCCTTGTGACCCATTAAGGCATCTTGGCCTTTGATCCCTTGTTATTGTGTTTTTCTCTCTTGTATTAATGAATTTCCTTTTTCTTATGATTTGTATTATTTCTCTTATAATGTCTTTCTAATTTCTCTCTTACTAAGGTGAAAGGGTGAAACCTTTGATATGAGAGTAAGGATTCTCTAACCCTTTGATATGTGCTTAATTGTCAAAATATTGTGTTGTTTATTTTATATGATTTATATTTATTTTCTTAATCAATCTTTACACCACTCGGAAAGTGGAGGTCTTGATCCATTGTCGACAATCCTTGGCACATCAAATGCTTGGATGCTTTCTAGATGTCGTATGGTTCTTCCTTACCGACACGAATCTAGTTAGAAACCTTGATTTGTTGTAGACATATGATGATTGACACATTGGATGCTTGAACCCATTTACAAGAAGTGGTATAAATATTGGTAACGAAGCAAATATAATCCATATAACTAAAATGGGTTGTTTATCCTTATTTGAATTATCAAGGGCGGATCCCCTAACCTTAGCTATCATTATTATTGTGTTAATTTCTTTTACTTGCATATTTTAATTATTCTCATCTATTGTTGATATTATCTTGTCATATCTTTGAATCATCATGTCGTATTTGCTTAGCTTATAATTTGTAAAGCTAAAATCCCCTTCCTCGTGGATCGACCTCGATCTCACCGGGTTTATTACTTCGACACTCCTATACTTGGGAAACAATCCTGTTCGAATGTGTCAAGTTTTTGGCGCCGTTGCCAGGGAAGGTAAAATTTGGCATGCAAAATTGTAAGTATTCTCTTCTCTCATTTTAGATCTTAATTTTTTACTTTGTTGTGTGTTCATCTTTTCTTCTCTCTTTCTTGCATGAAAATTTGGTCACGAATATCTAGTGGTAGACTTGTTAGAAAAACATCATCTTCCTTAGAAAACATGGCTGACAATCTAGTGGAAAGGTTCACGAATGAAGGGGACAACCGTTCCCAACAAAATGATCAAAACCAACGAAGAACCCTTAGATATTACATGAAGCCGGTAAGGACTAGTGCACCATCTTGTGTAGTTTCTCCTCCAGATTCAATCCATTTCAAGCCAAGTTTTGTTCGACTTCTACCCACCTTTCATGGCCTTGATGTGGAAAACCCATATTCGCACTTAAAACTCTTTGAAGAGGTATGTAATTCCTACACTGACCCAAATTGTAGCATAAACACCATTAGATTAGAGCTTTTTCCATTTTCTTTAAAAGATAAAGCTAGAACATGGGTACAAAATTTGACGTCGAATTCCATCAGTTCATGGGATGAGATGAAACAACAATTTTTGAAAAAAAATTTTCCTACCCATAGAACAAATTCTCTTAAAAGACAAATTTCCGATTTCTCTCAAAACCAAGGGGAAACCCTTTACCAATATTGGGATAGGTATAAGGAACTACTTAATACCTATCCTCACCATGGTTTTGAAATTTGGAGAATAGTTGCACACTTCTATGAAGGGTTAACACCTCAAGATGGGCAACTAGTAGAATTAATGTGTAATAGAGAATTTAAAGAAAAAGACCCTGAGGAAGCACTTGACTACATAGATTCCTTGGCAGAAAAGGCACAAAATTGGGATACTGCTGGCACCTATAAGGTACCAAGCAAGGCCCCGACCTCGATATCCAATAGAGGCATTTACAACCTTAGGGATGACCATGACCTTCAAGCCAAATATGCATCCCTAGCTAGAAAAGTCGAGGCTTTAGAGATGAAAAAGAATGGTCAATTGAATTCTATTCAAGAAAATGTCTGTAACATTTGTAATGATGATGACCATTTTACTGATGATTGCCCAACTTTGCCTGCCTTTAGGGAATGTCTCCATGAAGAAGCCAATGCCTTGAACACTTTCAAAAGGCCAAATCACAATCCATACTCACACACCTTCAATCCCGGTTGGAGAAATCATCCAAATTTTAGTTGAAAAAATGACAATCATGCGCAATCTTCACAGTCCCTTTTCAAGCAAAACAAAATTTTCAAAATTCTCATGATCATGCATATGCTCCTCCTCCTAGGAATGATTTTGAAGAGACATTGCATTCATTCATTACAAAGCAAGAGATTTTCAATAGTCAAACTGCTCAAACATTAGCAAATTTGTCAGACACTCTTGCAAAATTTGTATCTATATTTAGCATCCAAGAGAAAGGAAAATTTCCTTCCCAAACATTGCAAAACCCCAAAGATCAATCTAACTCAAATCCAGGGAGTTCAAGTAACCATTATTTTGACCATGCCAAATCAGTCATGACCCTTCGCAATGGTAAGGTTGTTGAAAAACACATTCCTGACCCTTATGAAAAAGAAGAAGTATCGATCTTTAAAGGGAAAGAAGAGGTTGTCAACCCAACACCTAGCAAAGAAGAAACCAAATCCTCATCTGTGCCTCCATTTCCTCAAGTATTAGCTACACAAAAGAAGCCAACTCACAATTCTGAAATCTTTGAAATTTTTAAACAGGTAAAGGTCAACATTCCCTTGCTTAATGTGATCAAACAGGTACCTTCTTATGCAAAATTTTTGAAAGACTTGTGCACTGTGAAAAGGAAATTGAATGTGAAAAAGAATGCCTTTCTAGCCGAGCAAGTAAGTACTATTCTTCAAAGCAATAATACAGTGAAATATAAGGATCCAGGTTGTCCTACAATTTCATGTGTTATTAGAGACCATAAAATTGAACAAGCTTTACTTGATATTGGTGCTAGTATGAATTTGCTTCCATACTCGGTTTTTCAAAAACTCAATCTAGGTGAGTTAAAACCGACTTCTGTGACTCTTTTGCTTGCTGATAGATTAATTAAAGTACCAAGAGGATTAGTAGAAGATATATTAGTTCAAGTCGATAAATTCATTTACCCAGTGGATTTTATCGTCTTGGACACGCAACTAGTAGAAGTAAGCAATTCAATTCCTGTTATTTTAGGGCGTCCATTTCTAGCTACCTCTAATGCTTTGATTAATTGCAGGAATGGAGTCATGAAGCTATCATTTGGGAACATGACATTGGAACTTAATGTTTTCAATATGTGCAAACAACCAAATGAAGAAGAAGATGAAATTGATGAGGCCAATGTAATTGAATCTATTGTGGAAGATCACATCCAAAAAGGGAGTTCTTCTAACCCTTTGAAAACTTGTCTAGTGAATTCATTAGAATCAAGTATGGAACTAGAGTCTGATCTTTCTTATTTATCTTCTTTATTGGATTGTGCACAGGTGATGGAAAAAGGCTCAAAATCAAGATTCGAAGAATTGGGGCAAATGAATGAAAGCAAGGAAGAGGAATCTCCCAAGTTAAAACTAAAGCCCTTACTTGAAGGACTGAAATATGCATATCTTGGGGAGAATCAGACATATCCGGTTGTAATTTCTTCATACCTCACATGCGAGCAACAAGGTAATTTGATAGAAGTGCTTAAAAGGCATAAAAATGCAATTGGGTGGACTTTAAAAGATATAAAAGGCATTAACCCTTTAATTTGCACACATAGAATACATTTAGAGAAAAATGCCAAAACATCTCAACAACCTCAAAAGAGATTAAATCCACACATGAAAGAGGTCATTAGGGCTAAAGTTCTCAAACTTCTTGATGTGAGAATTATCTATCCTATTTTTGATAGTAAGTGGGTAAGTCCTACACAAGTAGTACTAAAAAAATTTGGCATTACAGTTGTTAAAAATGAAAAGGGGGAATCATTGCCAACTCGTGTCTCATCTAGTTGGAGGATGTGCATTGATTATAGAAAATTAAATGCTGTCACTAGAAAAAACCATTTTCCCTTACCTTTCCTTGACCAACTTCTTGAAAGAGTAGCAGGACACCCCTACTACTGCTTTCTTGATGGATACTCAGGCTATTATCAAATTCCCACTGCACTCGAAGACCAAGAAAATACCACATTCACGTGCCCCTTCGACACTTTTGCATTTAGGAGAATGCCTTTTGGACTTTGTAATGCCCCAGCCACTTTTCAAAGATGCATGTTAAGCATTTTCAATGATATGCTTGAGCATTGTTTAGAAGTTTTTATGGATGATTTAACTGTCTTTGGAAACTCTTTTGACAATTGTCTTGAAAACTTAGAAAAAGTCCTAAAAAGGTGTGTAGAAAAAGGTCTTATTTTGAATTGGAAAAAATGTCATTATATGGTCACTTCAGGAATTGTCTTAGGTCATGTAGTGTCTTCTAAAGGAATTGAAGTGGATAAAGCAAAAGTGGAATTAATTTCCCATTTGCCTCCACCAAAAACAGTTAAAGAGGTTCGTTCATTCTTAGGGCATGCTGGATTTTATAGGAGGTTCATAAGAAATTTCAGTGCTATATCTAAACCTCTTTGTAACCTCTTAATAAAAGATACTTCCTTTGAATGGACTCAAGAATGTCAAAATGCCTTTGATACACTAATTGGACTTTTAACAACTGCTCCAATTATGCAATCTCCTGATTGGTCCTTGCCTTTTGAATTGATGTGTGATGCAAGTGACTATGCCATTGGTGCTGTCTTAGGACAAAAGAAAAGAAGGTAAGCCTTACGTAATATACTATACAAGTAGGACTTTAAATGATGCACAAATGAATTACGCAACAACTGAAAAAGAACTACTTGCAGTAGTATTTGCATTGGACAAATTTCGATCGTATTTAATTGGTTCTCTAACAATTGTTTACACTGACCATGCAGCTATGAGATATTTAATGTCTAAACAGGATGAAAAACATAGATTGATATGGTGGATCTTATTGCTCTAAGAATTCAACATCACAATAAAGGATAAGAGAGGAGCCGAAAATGTCGTTGCAGATCATCTTTCAAGACTAACGACAGAGACATTAATTGAAACTTCACCTATCAATGATTCTTTTCCTGATGAATTATTATTTTCTGTTGCTACTGTACCTTGGTTTGCTAACATTGTAAATTTCCTTGCAACAAGAAAAATGCCACCTCATTGGAATGCTCAAGACAAAAGGAAATTTTTAAACGAGGTGAAAAATTTTTATTGGGATGACACATATCTGTTCAAATATTGTCCAAACCAAATAATAAGAAGATGCATACCTGACAATAAGGTAAGTAGTGCCATTAACTTTTGTCATTCTGAAGGATGTAGATGACATTTTTCATCTAGAAAAACAGCTGCTAAAATCTTACAATGTTGATTTTATTGGCCCACCTTATTTAAAGATGCACATGCATTTTGCAAAACGTGTGAAATTTGTCAAAAACTGGGATCCATTTCAAAAAGAAACATGATGCCTTTGAATCCCGTTCTTGTTGTTGAAATCTTTGACTGTTGGGGTATTGATTTTATGGGACCCTTTCCACCGTCATTTGGTTTTCTGTACATTCTTGTTGTAGTAGACTATGTTTCAAAATGGGTCGAGGCAATTCCATGTCGAAATAATGATCACAAAACAGTTGTCAAATTTTTGAAAGAAAATATCTTGAGTAGATTTGGAATTCCTCGAGCCATTATTAGTGATGGGGGTACACATTTTTGTAACAAACCATTCGAAACTTTAATGAAGAAATATGGAATAACCCATAAAATTTCTACACCTTATCACCCCGCAAACAAGTGGACAAGTTGAATTAGCTAATAGGGAGATCAAACAGATCTTAGAAAAAACGGTTAACCCAAATCGTAAAGATTGGTCTTTAAGACTTACTGATGCACTTTGGGCTTACCGAACTGCTTTTAAAATATCATTGGGAATGTCTCCTTATAGACTAGTTTATGGGAAACATTGTCGCTTGCCTGTGGAAATTGAGCATAAAGCTTATTAGGCAATTAAAACAATCAACACAAATTTGAATGATGCTTGCAAGTTACGTAAACTCCAACTGAGTGAACTTGAAGAAATCAGGAATGAGGCTTATGAAAATTCTAAAATCTGCAAAGAAAAAATGAAGGTTTTTCATGACAAATCCATTGTTAGAAAATCTTTTGAACCTTCCCAAAAAGTTCTTTTGTATGATTCAAGATTGCATTTGTTTCCTGGTAAACTTAGGTCTCGTTGGACTGGGCCTTCCATTGTTAAAAATGTTTTCCCTCATCGAGCAGTTGAAATTGAGAACCCAAAGAATGGTAATGTGTTTAAAGTTAATGGACAACGGTTAAAACCATTCTTTCAAAATTTTGATCAAAATGAAGAGTCCATTGCTTTAATCGATCCTTTTTAAGGATGGATTTTTTCCAATCAAGTGGCGGATACGGTACTCCGTGACTTTTAAAGTCGGTTTTTCAGTTCCCTAAAAACTGTTTCTCACATTGCATTCATTTTCTTTTCTTTTCTCGCATTTTTACATGGACACCATTCTCTCAAATCTGCGCAAACATTTTTCCTCCCTTCCTCAAAATTATTTGCTTAAAATTTACAAAGCTCGTGCTGAAAGACTAAGGATATTGATGTGTAAGGGTATGCCTGTTGAAGTAAGATGGTTAATTAAAGCCAAGGTTCGATTTTCTTATGAATTTTCAGATAATCTTTTTTCTCACATGCCAGGTATGGGAAAAAGCTCTTACGCCAAAAAGCGAAGAGTGCAAAAGTTACAAGTTTGTCCCAAATGTGCAAGATAGACTTGTAACCAGCGTTGCCGCTCCTTGGGATATTTGTCTAATAATCGAGAGGATAAAATACAGTTCATCAAGAATGGACTGAGTAAGGAGTCTTTGGATGATATCTGAGTGACTCTTGAGACGCATTCTCGTGGACTTGTGCAACATGAAATTTTTAACTTATGGACACAATTCCGAGATGAGCAGGAACGCTATAGTCTTGGGAATCTGACTCAAAGCGACCCTGTTTGCCAGTTTATAAGAAAACTGGATGGGAAGCATATCCCCAACTCATAGAAGGTGTTTAAGCCGTTTCTGGACGTAAAACCAGAGGAAGATGTGAGCCACAGTCACAACTACCTTTACATATGCATGCGTGCCATCATTTTTGAATTTTAATACCTCATAGCTGTCATTTTTGAATTTGTATCTTTTGTTTGACTTATGGTGTCTTATTTCATCATCTTTTGAATTTTTATGCATTATTGTCAACTTTTTTCAACAAACAACCGAGCTACCTAGTTAGATATCATCATTAGCATACCTTTTTGCACTCCATAAATACCACATGTATTGTTCTCTTCTTCACACATAGTTAGAGAGTTGCATAGACATGGAGGGAACTTCAAAATGTCGAATCCAAAGGATATGTATATTCTGCGGATCTTGATCGGGTAAAAGTGAGGAGCTTGTAGAAGTAGCAAATTATCTTGGTAGGCTACTGGCTGAAAGAAAGATTCATGTGGTTTATGGGAAGGTAGCCTCAGGTTAATGGGTTGTGTGTCAACAGCTGCACATGTAGGAGGTAGTCAAGTTTTAGGAGTGATTCCTAAAGCTTTGGCTATAGAAAGCGTCGTTGGAAAAACGGTTGGGATAGAGTTATAGGTCTTCTCTATGTATGAACGCATGGCACATATGCTCATCAATTTAGATGCCTTTATTGCTTTACCAGGTGGCTTTGGTACTCTTGAATAAATTTTTCAAATCGCCTCTTGGGCCCAACTGAATCTCCATAAAAAACCCATAGGTTTGTTGAATGTCAAAAATTTCTTTGATCCTTTGATAAGTTTTGTTGATGCAGCTGTGGAACAAAATTTTATCCCTCATTCGGCGAGAAAGATCCTTGTTTCTGCCACTTCTACTGGCGAGTTGCTTGATAAATTACAAGAAGTTGAGTATGAACCTGACCCAGCTAGTACTCAAATTAATTGGGCAGGAGGGCAAAACAAAAAGTGCAAATTGGATCTGAATCTCCGTTTGTAATGTTTTCTTGTGCTTTATTTTATTTTATTTTATGAGTCTTTTAGGTCATCTCTCTTGAATAACAGAAGCTTCAGGTAATGTCTCCTAAACTTTATCTCTCTACATTTAAACATTGAGGACAATGTTTCATTTAGTTGGGGCGGAAGAATAGTAGACATAAGTGTGTCTTGAATTTTCTTTTTCTTGCAAAAAAAAAACAAAAAAAAACGAGTTAGTAATTAGATTCAGAGTGCAGTGTAAGCAGTTCAAATCCTCTTGAGACGCATTCTAGGTCATGAATGGCAGAGTAGGGAGGGCTAGTTTGAACTCTTGAAACACACTCTAACCAATTTGTCATTTTGTTTTGATTTTGCATTTTTTTGGACTCATTTTACTTAACTTAATGTTATTTAGTTTTGATTTTTGAATTTTATAACAGGAAGGTCTTATTCATTTCACTTTGAATTATTCAAATCTATGAACTCTCACAACCTTATCATTTAATAAACTGTGTGCTTATGTACTCGTTAAGCAAATATTCATGAACCTTTCTTCACACACACACATACCTTGATGCATGATTGTGGGTGGCGAAATGAAATATTACAATATTTGAGTTCTTTTGTTTTGTTTAGGATAACAACAAAAGGATGGGGAAAGTTTTAAAAAAACCAAAAAATAAAAAAATAAAAAGAGAGCAATTGTGGATAAGTTTGGTCTCGTAGCCTTCTTAATTTGAGCAATTAAGCTCAAGGGGTGCCTCAACACCTAATACTCTAAGACCAACTGGTTTGGGAGCTATTGGCCTAAAATTTGCTACATGGATTAAGGAGAAAGCTTAATGAGATTGAATATTGCACTATCCACAAGTTTCTAAGCAAAAATAAAGCATCGGCAACTCGAGTCATTAAGCTCGTAGGGGTGTCTTAACACCTAATGCCCTAAGGCCAACTGGTCTGGGAGTCATTAGCCTAAGGCTCGCTACATGGGTTAAAGATGCATTCTTTCCAAAAAAAAAAGAGAAAAAGAAAGAGAAATATATATATATATATATATATATATATATATAATGAATGAATGCTCTTTACCTAAGGTTATTAGCCTTAACAACTATTAGAATCGATATGGCTTATTTCTAATAAACCCCATAGTCATGTGTCAATTGAATACAAAAAGAAGGTTTGTTGATATCTTGACTGAAGGGTACATGAGTCATTTAAAAAAAATGGTTGAGAGTTTGTTTATTTGGATAAAATCAAGGAGAGTACAATAATGACTACCTTGGATGTAAAATTCTATAAATCACTTCTAAATAATAACGCTTTAATTGCTAGGAACTAGCAATAAGCTGGTTGGGGGGTGTGATGAACACTTAAATATGTATGTTTAATAAGAGTTTAGTTTATCATATTGCATTAATAGTGTCATTAAATTTCTCAACTTAAGCATATTTGTAGTCTTTGCATCTTTAGAATTAACTTCCTTTTAATTTTGGTTTTGTTATAGGTTTGGTAAAATGGGCATAACTCTCTATTTATAGATTAGAATGGTGCAAATCTTAATGATTTAGAAAGATAATTAAGTTATCTACAAGATTACATTTCACAAGCATCATCAAATTCGGGCTCTTAGTGGACCAAAAATTGGGCTTGAAGTGAACCCATCTGTAGATTCGGCCCAGCTTGACCATGCCTCAGTATTTTGATTGTATCTCTCAAAATACGTATCTAAATTGTATGAATCAAGATGTTATAGAAAGCTGAGAGAAATATCTACGACTTTCATGAAGACATGTGATTCAAATGCTCAATAATTCAATGTCAAAATTGGTGGTCAAAGTTGTACACCTAATGATCCCAATTGTCAAAGTTAGTTCACCTAATATTTGACAACTATTCCTTTGTAATTTGACAAGTTTGCCCCTAAATGTATCTATAAATAGAAGTTCCTTATGACCCATTAAGGCATCTTGGCCTTTGCTGGGATCTCTTGTTATTGTGTTTTTCTCTCTTGTATTAATGAATTTCCTTTTTCTTATAATTTGTGTTCTTTCTCTTATAATGTCTTTCTAATTTCTCTCTTGCTAAGGTGAAAGGGTGAAACCTTTGATATGAGAGTGAGGATTCTCTAACCCTTTGATATGTGCTTAATTGTCATAATATTGTGTTGTTTATTTTATATGATTTATATTTATTTTCTTAATCAATCTTGACACCACTCGGAAAGTGGAGGTCTTGATCCATTGTCGACAATCTTTGGCACATCAAATGCTTGGATCCCTTCTAGATGTCGTATGGTTCTTCCTTACCGGCATGAATCTAGTTAGAAACCTTGATTTTTTGTAGACATATGATGATTGGCACATTGGATGCTTGAATCCATTTATAAGTAGTATAAATATTGGTAACGAAGCAAATATAATTCATATAACTAAAATAGGTTGTTTATCCTTATTTGAATTATCAAGGGCGGATCCCCTAACCTTAGCTATCATTATTATTGTGTTAATTTCTTTTACTTGTGTATTTTAATTATTCTCATCTACTATTGATATTATCTTGTCATATCTTTGAATCATCATATCATACTTGCTTAGCTTATAATTTGTAGCGCTAAAATCCCCTTTCTCGTGGATCGACCTCGGTCTCACCGAGTTTATTACTTCGACACTCCTATACTTGGGAGATAATCCTTTCCGGATGTGTCAGTTAACCAGCAGAACCTTGCTTCAGTTGTATCGAATATTTGTCCTTCTTGGAAGTTCTTATCCAATGTCACTAAGTAAACTGCATGTAGAGTTTTGGTGTATTGAGATCCTACTTTGTACAGTTTGAGTGATTTGCAGCTTTCTCCACAGTGGATCGCTTGTCAGGCTACCAGATTATTAGATGGAGTTTCTTTTGGTTTGATTTTTGTTTATGGTTCTAACGATCCATGTGTTCGTCGAAAGTTGTAGGACTTTTTCAGAGCTCAGTCCATGGGTTTTAGTGACTTACCTTGGCTGGCATTGGGTGATTTCAATGCGATTATATGCTCTTCGGATAGAGTTGGTGGGGATCAGGCTTGGCATGGTTACATAGATGAGTTTGGTCAGTGTGTTCATGATGTAATGTTGATCAGGGTACTAGCTTTTGGGCTTCGGTATACTTGGCATAATGGGCAGCAGGGAGAGGGTATTAGTCTTAGGACTCTTGATTGGAGTTTTGGTAGCGTTTCATGGTTCTTGACTTGGCCAAGCACAACTTCTGAGGTTCTACCACGGGATGTTTCTGATCACAGTGCTATGGTCATCAGATTTGGAGATCAACGTAGGTAGACCTCCAGTCCTTTTAAATTTTTGAACTTTTTGGCTAACCGAGAGGATTTCTTAGAATTTTTTCAGAGAGAATGGTCTATGCCTGCGGACGAGCATCCTATGTTTCGAGTCACACAGAAATTGGGGTTGTTGAAACGTGAGTTTAAAACTTTGCATGCCAAGGATTCTAGCCACATCTCTAATAGGGTTATTGAGGCTAGTGCTCAGTGGGCTGCGGCTCAGGCTGCTCTAGATGAGAGCCCTTGCTTCCTAGATTGTATTTTGGTTGAGAGGGATTTTGCTAAGCAGTATTCCCAGTTATGTAGGGATGAGGAGGCTTTCTTTCGGCAAAGGTCAATGATCCAATGGCTCTCTTTGGGGGATCATAATACCAAGTTCTTTTACAAGTCTCTGATCCATAGACAGGTTCGAAATCGGATTCATCAGCTTGAGGATCAGGATGGCACCATCGTTACAAATCGAGGTGACCTAGGTCATTTGGCTATAAGGTACTTTCAGAAATTGCTTACAGCTCCTTCTCCACCTTCTATTATAGATGCTTCTCGGTTTTTCTTTGGTAGAATTTATGAGGAGATGCTGCCTTCTTTGGTATGCCCTATTACTGATGATGAGATCAGGTCAGCTTTATTCTCGATTCCTGATGATAAAGCTCCAGAACCGGATGGGTACACCTCTCTTTTCTTTAAGAGGGCTTGGGACATTATTAGTGTGGAGTTTAAGGCTATTGTGTGCTACTTCTTCGTGACTTGCCAGATGCCAAAATGTGTTAATGCCACTAGAATTGCCTTGGTCCCCAAGGTTGAGCCTCCGAGGACTATGAGTGACTTTCGACCAATCTCTTGTTGTAATGTACTCTACAAATGCATCTCTAAAGTGATTGTGAATTGGTTCAAAGCAATCTTACTTGATGTTATTGAGAGTTCACAGTCTGCTTTTGTTCCAGGTCAGAGGATCTCTGATGCCATTCTTTTGATCAAGAGCTAATGCATAATTACCATCTTGGGTACACACCTCCCCGGTATGCTTTAAAGGTGGATATTCGGAAAGCTTTTGATACTGTTAGCTGGGATTTCATCCTTAGGGTTAAGGATGATCGGTATTCTAGAGTGTATGGTTCGCTGGATTGCGACATGCACGTCTTCTGCACATTTCTCAGTTGCTTTAAATGGAGAACTTCATGGTTTCTTTCCTACCTCCAAAGGTGTTCGATAGGGAGATCCGTTATCACCATACCGTTTCGTGTTGGCCACGGAGGGTTTGAGTGGTATTCTTTGGAAGGCTTCTCAGCCACCTGGTTTTCAATATCATTGGAGATGCCAACAGATTTCTCTTACTCATCTTTGTTTTGTAGATGATCTGATGGTTTTTTTGTAGGGCAGATGTGGGCTCTGTTAGGGTGGTTCGTGCTACTTTGCAAGAGTTTCTGGGCTCTGTTAAGGTGGTTCGTGCTGCTTTGCAAGAGTTTGCAAAGCTCTCTGGTTTAGTTACGAATCCGGCCAAGAGTCATGTCTTCTTTTTCGGAGTCAATGATGAGGACAGAATAGTGTTACAGATCATCTTGGGTTTTCAGGTGGGGAGTCTGCCGGTTAGATATTTGGGGGTGCCTCTGATTAGTACCAGATTGCGCCTTTCAGATTATGCTCCTTTGATAGAACGAATTCTATCGAGGGTCAGGTTATGGACTTCTGTTGTGCTGACTTATGCTGGCCGTCTCCAGTTGATTAGGTCTATACTATTTTCCATTCAGGTATATTGGTCTTCTATGTTCATATTACTGGCAACAGTGGTATTGAAGATTGAGGGTATTTTGGCTGCTTTCCTCTGGAAAAGGACCTCTTTGTCTCGTTCTAGGGTCAAAGTAGCTTGGGATTCGATTTGCTATCTGTTGAAAGAAGGGGGATTGCGAATTAAGCAAGTGAAGGAGTCGAATCATGCTGCTATTCTAAAGCATATTTGGAGGCTTCTTTCTGACAAGTCCTCCACTTGTTCTTCTTGGGTTCATAAAGTGCTCATTCGGGGTCGCTCGTTTTGGCAAGTTCAGGTTACTTCTAGAGCCTACTGGTCTTAGAGGAAGATTTTGCAAAGTCAGGATTAGTGTAGGGGTAATTTGTCTCATGTATTGGAGACGAACGTGATACCTTACTTTGGCAGGATTACTGGTTACCATCAGGGGCGCCTTTATGATTTGTTTTCTTTCAAGACTCTCTCTTCCACAGGTCTTCCCTCAGATGCAAAGGTCTCAACTGTTATTCAGGATGGGGATTGGGCTTTTCCTGATGGTGGATCGGTCCTTAGACGGATTTGGGACTCTATCAGCATCCGGCCTATGATAGAGATTCCTGACCATATTATTTGGAAGGGCCACACCTCTGGTGTTTTCTCCATTGCCTCAGCTTGGGAATTATTACGAAGCAGGAGATTGGCAAACTCATTTCACCATCTTCTGTGGTTCCCTAGCCATGTTCCTAGACACTCATTTATTCTTTAGCTTGCGTCATTGCATTGCCTTCGTACTATGGACCGACTACGACGTCATGGCTTGTTATCCTCTTCGGTTTGTGTTCTCTGTGCTTCAGCAAATGAGACTCACGAGCATCTTTTCTTTAGCTATCTTTTCTCGTCTTCTGTATGGGGGGATATTTCAGCTAAGACTCTCATTGTTTGGCCATCTTCTAGCTGGCTCTCTCTACTTCAATGGGCTTCTCTTCATCTTCAGAGCAAGAAGAATTTTGGGCATATCCTTGCACGGTTGGTCTTTTCTGCTACAATTTATTTTCTATGGTATGAGAGGAACAATCTTGCGCATCAACACCGTCATCGGACTCGTCGTCAGGTGATTGATGAGATTTTTGCCTTGGTTCGCTCTCACCTTCTAACCTTAGAGGCCAATTATGCGATCACTCCTCAGCTTTGTGCCATATGGAGCCTTCATCGTTAGTTTTGTTTCTTGGATTTTGTTTTGTTTGGGCAATTACGCCCCTTTGTTTTGTTATTTCATTGATGTTAGTTTCTTTGTGGTTGGTTCATGCCTAAGTTTTATTTGGAGCCTTTTGCTCTATGTTTTGGTTGTTTGTTTAGAGCCTTTGGGCTTTATTATTTCCTTTTGGACTTGTGAGTACTAGGTACTCTTATTGGGGTATGCCCCTTGTATCTTGTACAATATTTTTCCTTTTAATGTGAAATAGTAATTTTCCCAAAAAAAAAAGGTATGTTTTCGGTCGATCCCTTGTGCTGAGTTTCGAACTTCCGGAGTTGAGAGCTGATCTTACATATGGGGAGAGATCGATTCGACTCATAGATCACAAAGAGCATGGACTTCGGAAGAGGAATATACCATTGGTGAAAGTACTTTAGGGAAATCACTCCATAGAGGAAGCGACTTGGGAATTAAAAAAGGAGATGCGTACCAAATACCCCTTTCTATTCGAATGATCATGCTGAATTTCGGGGACAAAATTCTTTTAAGGGGGAGAGAGTTGTAATATCCTAAGTTTTTGTTATATAAATTATACTGTATATTGTGAATACATGTGTAATTATATGTATTAATGTATTTGTGATGTATTGCAATGGTAGTGTAATAGATGAGAGATGATGGGCTTAGTGGAAATGAGGAAAGGAAAGGAGAACTAAATGAAAACTGTGCTTTATGTTATCTAATAAATAAGAAGAATTCTAGAATTTCTTCCATCCTTGCTCTCTAAACACACGTTCCAGCTTTTAACTCTCTCTAAGTTCTACACGTACACACACAAATTTACCAAGAATTCAAGCAAGGAAGTGGTAAGAACTCCTCTCTCCTTTAGAATTCTTATGATACTGTGTATGTATTCGCAAGAATTCTTTTGGGTTGTGATGTGAGTATGTGGATCGTTGTTTGCGCTGCTGGAAATTTGTGTGGAAACATGAATTTGAATGAGTTTTGAATGCATCTAAGAAAGGAGAGCAAGATACAAGCCAAAAATGAGAGTTTAGTTCAATCCTGGAATTTGTGTTTACACTGAGCAGTGCATGTTTCAAAAATTATCAAAAATCAGGGGGATATTTTCTTACACTGAAATTTTTTTGGATGAAAATAGACATGTCCAGGAGTGTATAGAAATTGGATTCACTCAAAATTTTGAAGTATGTGAATTGTAGTCAATTTTTGAACTTCTGGTATGGAATTGCACATTTCCCCTGTCTTAGAACAGAGTAGGGGAAAACGAATTTAGTTGAAGCTTTAAATCTTTGTAAAATTACCTGAATTTTTTTATGTAAGTTCTTCTATGTGTCAGATATAAGACTGTAAATTTCACTGAGATTGATGCTCTGTATGAATTGTTATGAATTTTTAAAGTTGGCTTGATAAAATTGGAATTTTTAGTTTCCAAAATAGGACAGTTAGAAATAATTGTATTGAAATGACTTAAACCCCTTAAAAAGCTATGATTTTTGGTATGATGGTGTGTATTTGTGTTATATACTAGCCTGTAAATTTTTGTAGCCATTTAAGTAGGATTGAAATTCCTACAAATTTTTAAGTTCATACTGCTCAGTGAAGTGAATACAATGGCAGAATTGTTGAGGTAAAGAATTTGGTTATTTTGAGTGACCAAATGACCCCAATTGGCTCTAAAAATTTTAAGGAGACATGAGGAATGTGTGTAAAGATGTGTACGCAATTGTCTGAATTTTGGAATTAGACAATTGTTATTGTAAATTGTTTGTCAAAGTAAGTATAGAAATAGAGTCAAAAATGGGAAATGTTTTACAAATGAATGGTGACCTAGAAAGAGATTTTTGTTTTATTTTTAGGTCAATCACAAGCATCGAAAAACAGCTATACAAGGTAAGTAATCTAACTACTTTAAGGCCACAATAAATTGTGTACTGTATGTATGTGATTTTGTGGATTGTAACACTGTTAATTGCTAGTACCTCGACGCTTGAATGTGAGATATTGTGACTGTTCTAGACAGTTGATATCGAGCTTCTATTATGTGTGACTGATTGTGAATGGTGAAACATGATTGGCATGCCAAGACCTAGGAAGTTTAGCTCTCATTGCTTGAGGGCAGGTCTAGACCATGTATTTTTTTCTAGACGAGATTCGGTAGCATGGGCCCGGTATCATCCGAATTGTCAGACTAGCCTCGAGCTATTTCAGGTGTAGGCATCTAAATGTATTTGCATTGTTCTATACTGTTCCATGGCTTGAGGGGAGGTCTGGCCCATGTGTTTCTCTAGAAGAGATTCGGTAGCATGGGCCCGATATCACCCGGATTGTCAGACTGGCCTTGAGCGTTCCGTACTGTCAAGGCTTGAGGGGAGGTCTGGACCACGTGTTTCTCTAGACGAGATTCGGTAGCATGGGTCCAGTGTCACCCAGATTGTCAGACTAGCCTTGAGCTATTATATGGCAACTGGCTGTGAAATAAAAAGTTCTACCTTGATTAGAGAGCCTTTTCCTCTATGTGACTTTAACTGATACTGTGGAAGCTTCCTCATTATGTTATTGTGATTGTACATGAAAAGGCGATGAGTAGAGAAATGTGAACTCACTTATGTCAGATTGAATCGATCTACCAAGGTCTAGACAGAAAATTGGCGCGGGAGTGCAAATGTAACCGAAGTGAACTTGGAGTATTTCTTCTTTAACAAGTTAGCTAATGCTTGTGTAGTTAGAAATGGATGGTTTCATACTGTGGACTGAATTATATTATTATTATTTATTGCTGTATATTCACTTAGCTTGCTTACTGAGTTTTACTCATTGAAGTTGTTGTATGCCTTAGGTGAGCAATAGATTGAGTTTTTGGATGGAGGACTTTTGGCATTATCGACAGAGTTCTCTTGGCGACCACAAACCGCTGCCTAGATTATCATAGCCATACTGTAGGAATTCTTTTGATTTTTGAATGTATTTATATACAGTGAAATGGTGTGGTTATGATTAGGAGCTCTGTTTTGTGTGATACTCATTAATTTTTGAAAGAAATAACATAGTTCATATTTAAATGACTGTGTAAATACTATATTTTCTATGTCCAGTATGGGTTGTGACATTGTTTGTTTTAACCACTTAAGTTTAAATCTGAATGGAATTAAGTGCTTTAAAAAAAGAAAAGAATTGTTTGTTTCCATGTCTAATAACTTATTTTTAGATAAAAATGTTTAAATTAAAAAAGTAAAAAATAATATTATTTTCTTTCTAAAACATCTGAATTATTGAAATAACATAATTACCCTTGAACAAACGAATGTTACAGACACAAATGAATTTGAAATATGTAGAAGACCTCTAACCGCCAAAAACTCACTGCCATCGCCTCGACAGCCACGATGGCGGTTTCGCCACCACGTCCCACCAAGGAACAACAACTCTAAGTCATGGCCGCCACTCTCTAAAATGTTGTCATCGGAGACAGTGACCGCCATCGATTCAAGCTGGGAACATGCATCGTCTGTTGCTCTTCAAATTAGCAAGAGGAGAAGAAAGAGCCAATGGGTAGGAAACGCGCAAAGAAGAGGCTTTGATTGAGAACATCGTCTTTTGCACTCTCCAAATCAACAAGAGCGGTGAGACAACAGCCGCCATTGATTAAAGCTATGAACATTCAACACAGCGGAGGAGGCTACAAGAGCTTACAATAAGGCCGCCATTGATTTCTGCCTTTGAAAATATTTAAATAAAATAAATTTATTATAATATATTTATTTTTATCATAAATAATTTAAATTATTTAATTAAGAAAAAATATATTGGTAATCATGGTTTGGTTTTTAATAATATAATATATATATATATATATATTAGTTTTTAGTAAAGGATAAATTAGCCAAAATTAAAATAATATATTAACTTTTTCTAAAATGCATGCAAAATGAAAAACAAATATACTTTTATATTATATAAATTAAGTTCTAAAAAGTGTTAAGTGATGTAAACACGTAGGACTTTAATATGTTTCTTGTTTACGGGTATGCAAAGCTCATTCTTAGGTTGATGCGCTTCATATACTTCTATTGTGAATTGATGTAACAGAACTTTTAACGGAGTTTAATTACTTTTTTTTACCTTTTTTCTTTCATTCGTGCTAAGTCCATTAGTTCCTGGAAGTGCATTAATTGTTTCCATGTTTAAGTCCTCTGACTTGGAGATGTTTCAAATATCTATAGATTGTTGATGTTTACGTACTTTTCTTGAAAGAGTACAAAATCTTCTTTCCTTTTCTTTTCTTTTCTTTTTCTCCTTTTTCAGTAAGTCATTAGCTTGTATTTGTTTTCAAAATTAGTTCTTAATAACCATTCATATCTTTGATTTTATTTATTAAAAGTATTTATGTGCACGACTTAGAAAAGCAGTTGGAAGCAAATGTTAAGTGCAGGAACTGGATCTCATGCATGCTTATCGCTTGGCACTTGTTTCAAAGTTTTTAATTTGTTTGTAATTTGAACAACTTTCGAACTTTTGTTAATATAGTTTGGTTGATTGTAAACAGGGACAGAGCTAGAATTTTGATTTAGTGGAGGCAATGTCAAGTTATAGTAAGAATTCAAATGATCATAAATATGAACTTTTTTATATTAATTGATAATATTTCTAAGTCATAACATGCATAGACATATGTTCATAATTTCATACCATAGTTATTTAGTTACCAATACCAATTTCACATGCATTTTTTGCTAGTTTAATTGGTCAAAAAATAAAACTATCAGAGTTTTGGATAGGTGAATATTATATTTGAATAGAAGATTTATTTTTTAATTAATAGAAAAATATGTCAAAAATAAAATAATCATATCAAATGATATAATTCATCTTTCTTAAAATTTTTCTATCAACTTTGTAGAAGAAGTTAATCTTAATATATGTAATACAAGAAAATTGTAAAGAATCTTAACAAAATATTATTTAAAGAAATATTTTTTCAAAGATATGTTTTAAAGCTTTCAGAAGAAATTGTGAATTAATTAATTATTCATATATAAGAGTTCATAGAAAGCACGTGAAATGTTATATTGCATTTTATGAAATTTAAGATACTAAAGTTAAGATTGTGAAACTTCCATTCGATTAGACTTCCTTAGTTTCCTTTTATTATGTTTAATGTTAACCTTTATTACATTTAATGTTATTGCAATATAACATGGTAGAGCGGCACAATAAGTACACTTTCATATGGGAAGCCAATCAATTAGCAGTGAATGCAATGTTTAGAATTGAATGGATTTAGCGGAGAAAAAAGTCAGTGGGGGCAACAACCCCCACTCGTCACTTAATGGCTTCGTCTTGTAAAGATGGTTGGAGGATATGATGTTAATATATAAGTTGGCCTCTTGAAACAAAACTGAAATGATAGATACATATGTTCAAATATGCAGATGGTACAAATACAAAGTTTCAAACTAAATAACAAGATTAAACTATGCAACCAAACAAGTTAGCAGTTGAAACTATCTTTTAGCAACTATATGTTTAGTTGCAGAAGTGAATATAAAATTTTCAACTAAAATATTCCACACAAAAATGATTTTATGCTTCCCTTTTAAATTGTTCTGTAGTACAATTAGGAACTATTTTCACTTTAGGCTAGCATATCTGCAGTAGAAATTATGCGCTTTTACTTGACTTTTTGTGAAACTACAGCAGAATTTTTTTTTTTATTTGCCTTTTTTTGTCTTTTCTATTTTACGCCTCCCACAGTTAATGGAATATTACCACTTGCTGGACGAAGCAATATGAGTTAACTCTTTGATTGAATTCTTTGTGAGGCTAATGCTAACATTATCTGGTTGATGGATGGATTTGCTTTTCAATGCAGCATCATGGGCCATACAAGTAATAACGTACAAGTGGCTACTCAATTACACGTTGTTGCTTTAATTAATTATTATCCAATTTGTATTGCTACGTACATGATATTATAACTGCTCTTTATAGGGGCAGTCCTTCATAAACATCATTCTTCGCAACAAGTTGACTGACGAAATTAAAGGCGTAGAATTAAATTAATTGACTAAATTAAATTTTATTATATTAATTTAGACTAAATTAAATTATATTATATTGATTAGCTATATTAATAAACTGCTTAAAGTTAAATTGAATAAATAAGTTAGAAAAGATTGGATCAAAGTATACAGATTAAAATTAATTAATTAAAAAACTGAATTACTTAATTAATTAAATTATTTTAAATTACTTAAAATTAATTTGATACTATAAACAAAGTTATCTAACTGAACTCTCCAAATAAAAATTAAATAATTAAACCAAGTAAATTTAATTAATCGAATTTAGTTCTAATAAATTTAAGTCAAGTAAATTAATTGAATTAATTAGTTAAATCAGTTATGTTTGTGATTTAAATTCAGTACATTAATAAAATAGTAAAAAATAGAGAAGATTAAATTAAACTAATAAATTTATTGAAATAGAATAAACTAATGATTATTATGATTGATAACGTATTACCAAAATGGTAACTTCTAATTAAACGATGCTTAAATATAATAACCGCCATAAAAAATCACAACTTTAGACAAACTACAATATTGCTTTTCTTATTTTAATCTGAAATATGCTTTTTTTTTCTCCTTTCTTGAATAGGTTTTGGATGTTTCAAGTGCACACCAAAATGACGTCAATGTTGACTTCAAGGCAACAACAAATGGGAGAAGAATTAGGTATAAAGTTATTTATTATCGGTCAATAAAAAAATTTAAGTTTACGTCTTTGTTTTAAATTGTTGTTTAGAAACTTAGTAAGATAATAACTATTGCATTTTATTTGTGCAGGTTTTTTCACATGAAGATTGGATGACCTTTTACTTTTAGATTGATTTTATCTTTTGTACTCTTATATGATGCAAATTTATAACTTATGATTTTATTTGTAGATTATGTATGGTTCATGAATTTTGAACTAATATAATGTTTCACATCAGATATTTGCTTTATTCCCATTTTTTATATGCAATGAATTAGTTAAATAAGAAAAAAATATATACAAAAAGAAGGTTAAAAGAATGGATTTATGAAAATGAGAAAATTGAATGTCAAAATCCCAAATTGAAAATGAAAAATCAAATAAAAGGTCTTTTACGGCAAGCGAAAAACCACAGTAAAAAGTCAAAAATTGGACAATCCCATGACAAATATTTATTGCAGGCTTGAACCTTCTATAACAGGGTTCAACCTTTTACTATAGGCCAAAAACTATAGTAAAAAGCCAAATTACTATTGTAGAATTAGACGACGATTGTTTGTGAAAGGCTACAAAACCAAGGTAAAAAGTCAAAATGACTTTTTTTGGCTCCATCTACTACGGCTGGCTAAATTCGTCGTAAGCCCATTGTAAAAGGCCTTTTACCGCAGTTTCGGCCCACCATAAAAAGCCATTTTTCTTGTTGTTGTGTGTCAATTGCATGATTAAAAAGATTTAGTTGTAACTCAATAATATCTTTCGCAACTAATTTTTTTTAGTCACAAAATTTACTTTTGCTTGTGGCATTATACTCTGCAACCTCTCAATTAAGTTTCAATGACTCATAGGACCCTTGTCAGGATAAGTTTATACCTACTCATTAGGAAGTGGGGTTGTTGCAATTATAGTTGAATTGGTCACTGTAAATTATGGATTAGTTCCTCTATAATCCCTTAAGCAAGTGATGGTTAGTAGTGGTCCTACATTTATGGTTAAGTGGTTTGATGTA
Organism: Boswellia sacra; assembly: GCA_013180625.2. Taxonomy (NCBI): domain Eukaryota; kingdom Viridiplantae; phylum Streptophyta; class Magnoliopsida; order Sapindales; family Burseraceae; genus Boswellia; species Boswellia sacra. The sequence goes on from SNVD02011092.1 coordinate 423,701, forward strand.
GTACCTATATAAAAGCTATTTCATATTGTTTAATCAGTAGAATGTTTCTAGTAGGGAATACTTTCATCATGGGGTACTTCTGTAGTGAAGTACATGCTGTTGCTTATTAAATAAAACATACAACACATCTGTTGAGTGTGTCGTAGTAAACTTCTGTTAAGTTATTCCTAACATACGACATCAAAATTCTGTCAGAGTGTATAATAGTGGCATTTGAATTTTCAACAGTGGTATCAGAGCCAGACCCAATTGCCTAATGTGATGAAAGTGTTGAGTCTCACATTGGAAGATCAGGGGAGGGTCTTGGGGTATATTCAGAGACAGATAAGAGAGTCACAAGAGGGGTAACTCTATTGATATGCAGAGCTTGAAGGGCAGAGGAGAGAGTTGCTGATTCCAACGAAATAGGAGGGGTCTTGACGGTCAAAGTTCATCAGGACAGAAAACAAAGATTATGGACATGTCAAACATTGAATTGTGGTCATCTCAGTTTTATTGTGTTACAATATTTGCAATAGCAACAACAATAGAACTCAGTATGCTCTGTTAAGTTATCAACAATAGAAGGTCTTACGAGACTTGCAACAGAAAGTTATGGTTGTAGGTCTTCTAACATTCGAGTCTTACTCGAAAGATTTGTGAAGATTATGTTTTTAGCAAACAACATCGAGATGCTTTTGCAACAAGAAAGTCAGTAAAGTAGTTGAGAATAAAAAAAAAAGGTCTTAAGTATTGTGATAGAAAGTTAAATAAGGTAGCCGATGGAATATGGCATAGCTAGATCTTTGACCATAAAGGTGAAATTACTGTTATGAATTTGATAACCAATTTTTGTTCGGTGATCTGCAAGAGTGACAGATCAAGGAGACAGTCAAATGATCTACGAAGTGAGGTTAAAGGAGCTAGCCCAAGACAAATCATGGAAGCAGATGCATTCTCTTCAAGGTGTGGTTATGTAGATTAGACTTAAGCCAAGGTCTTTTGTAGATGCAATAATCTGCCGTGAAAGTGGACACTGCAGGCTGTAATGAGAAAGAAGACTTTAGAGTTGGTTGAGAAAACTCAAGAATAAACCGTGTTTTTTTATGGTAAAGTTAGCATTGGTCTGTTTCACAAAATGTAATAGAAATATGTTTACAGAAAATAGTTAATGTTGGAGCATCCAATTTGATGGAGATTATGCGTATATTCGTTAAACTGAATTTTTTAAAATGTTCAGTTTAAGGGAGGGAATGTTAGGATAAGTTTAGACCTATTCTTTAGGAAATGGGGTTGTTGCAATTATAGTTGAATTGGTCACTACAAACTAGGGATTAGTTCATCTATAATCCCTCGAGTAAGTGGTGGTTAGTAGTGGTCCTACATTCATTGTTAAGTGGTTTGATGTAATACCTATATAAAGGCTATTTCATATTGTGTAATCTGTGGATTATTTCCTTAGTGGAATACTTCCATCATGGGTTACTTCTATAATGAAGTACGTGCTGTTGCTTATTAAATAAAACATAAAGTTATTCGCCTCTGTTAACTGTGTCGTTGCAAACTTCTGTTAAGTTATTCATAACATACGATATCAAAATTCTGCAAATTACTATCAGATTATATAACAGTGACATCTAAATTTCCAACAACCCTACAATTTGCTTTATAATTCTTCATCAATAATTATGATGATTCATTAATGTTATAACATTTCATTAATAGTATAAATCTTCATAAAAGTTATGGCTCTTAATTAAAAGTTTAATTATTAAAATTCTTTTGTTCAAATTCCAAAGATAATAACACCTTTTTAATGTTTAATTATAACCTTCTAAGCGTCTCTTCCAAATAATTTAATATTATACAATCTATAACTATAAATGTATATTTATAACATGAAAAGCCTTGTGCCAGCGCTAACACTATATTTATATTAGTTAATAATTCCTTAGAAAGCCTAAGACCAAAAAAAAAAAAAAATACACCCAAGGTGGACAATCTTGATTTTATGAGTTGCGAACTTATCTTGAAGAATAACGAAGTGAAAATGTTTTTTAAAAAAAATAATAATTTGAAGATAAAAAAAATTCTATTTCTAGGGTTCTAATATGTTGTTCAATAAATTCTAATTCATCATGAACAAATTTTCTTTGATCTTCACTTAAATATTTATAATTATTAGGTTGTAAATATTCATAAAATTCTTTTCATTGAATCCTACGAACTCTAATTTGTTGCCTAATTAAATGTTTTAATGTAGGATATTTACCAATCTTATAAGTCATGGCTCTGATACCAATTTTGGAACAGGATCTAAATAAAACATGCAAAATATTAAAACAAGTTTAAAACATGCAAATAAGTAAGATTAAAGGGAAATAACTTACTTGTTTAATGGAAGTAGAAAGATTGATGCTGGAATTAAAAGAAAATGTAAATTAGAGCAACACAAGATATGAATAAAACTGATTTTATTGAAAGAGTTGAAAATACAAAAGAGAGAAGAACTTAGCTGGTATTCAACTAATGATCTTCCTTTACAAACAAGAGTGCTTATATAGCACTGAGATTCAGATTTGAAACCATTACAAATCCATAATAATTATTACTCACTATTTTCTTTTTGACTAAAGATAATACATCTGGAACATGATAAATCCTTTAATCATAATTATTACAACTTTTGACTATTTTAGATAAGATCATATAAACGTGGATCCTTGAATAATGTGCTTATCTTGCTTTTCCACCGTTCTTCTAGATACTCTTGATAAAGTTGCTTGGATTTATCCCTTTATAAATCAAAGGGGTCTTGAGAAAATGGCCCACCATATGGATCTTGATCAGGATTCTCTAGAGTAGAGTCTGATGAGCTGTCTAAAATCTGTTGAATAATTGTTGCCATCAGTTGTTTGAGCTGTTCACTTTTTGACTTCTTCTTCTTGGAACTTTTTGATGAATTTGATTTTTCTTGAATTTGGACTTCTACTTTAGATGGAGTATTGGGCTTGATTGTTAATTCTTTGGGCTTGGATTGTGATTGAATAGGCTTCTTCCCGGACTTGAGCCAATTTTGAATACTTTGGGCAGAACATCTTGAAATATCATATTTATCCCACCACTTAATTCTGAATTCTCTAACTAAGGACAAATAACAATTTGAATAATAAGGTTCAATGGTATATGACCAAGATAGAATCCAAGGAATTTGGAAATCTATATGAAAGCTAATTTGTTGAACATAAGACTGGTCTGGAGTAGTATGTTTTTTATAGTAAGGGAAAGATAATTGATTAATTTGGTATGGATAAATTGCTGGATTGGGTCCTAAATAATACCACCATTCTAGAAACCAAGATGGATTTTGACATCTATTATCAAAATGAATAAACCACGAATGATCAAAAATTCTAAGACAAAACATATTGAACCAGGCTTTTTGGTAATCAACATAATTGTAACCATTTGGTTCGTAGGGTATTGAAAACGAAACATTGGTCCAAATAGATTGAGTACCAAATTCTCTAGGAGTTTTGACTTTCTTAATTTTACAAGTTGAATAAGATATTTGGTCAGGATTTTTAGGGTCTTTATGATGGACTAATTCTACACTATCAGTATCAACTAAAATTAACTCATAAAATTGGCAATTTTTTGAAGGATTATCTGTAATACATTGACAATCTGGAAGGAATAATCTTTGAGTAAGGGATTTTAATTCAGTTAACGGAACTGACTTGGTATGTTGAGTAACTTGAAGATGTTGACGTTGACTCTTGGTAACATAATTAGATTTTTTAGTAGATGAACCTATCTGGGTAGATGACCAAATGGCTACTTGAGTAGTGGGCTGGGTAGAAGACCCAGTTACTGCTTGAGAAAATGACAGAGGTGGATATTTAGCTAATGCTGAATAAGTATTTGCAATGGGGACTTGGCCTACACCTGCAACTTGAATAGATTGATTTGTTTTTGCCAAGACATAGTCACTGGCCTTCATTATCTTTTTGTCTGACATTTTGAATATTCTCATTGAGTGTTTCACTCTTTGATCCTGTCCTGTAGAAATTCTCTTGTTAAAAAATCTGGAATAGAATTATTTTCTCCTTTGATAAATTCAATTTCAAAATCAAATACTGATAAAATTGCTTGCCATCTTGCAAAAATTTGTTTAGAAACTAGGTTTTTAACATCTTTTTGCAAAACTTCTTTTGCAGATTTGCAATCAATGCGAAGTAAAAATGTTTTATTGAATAAATCATCTTGAAATTTAGTGATGCATAAAACAAATGATAAAATTTCTTTTTTGATAGTTGAATAATTCTTTTGTGCATTGAGCCATAATCCTGAGTGATACCTAACTAATTCTTCTTTACTTGATTCTGGTAGTTTTTGCTTAAGGATACCTCCATATCCTATTTCAGAAGCATCTGTTTCTACAATCATAAAAGCATCAGGATGAGGTATACCTATGCATGGAAGTGTTTTGACATTTTCTTTTAAGATTTTAATTATTTTAGTATGTTATTCCATCCAAGGTAAAGGATTTTTTGTAAGTCTTTGATATAAAGGTTTGCATAATTTCCTAAGATTTGGAAAGAAATCTGAAACATAATTTAAAGATCCTAAGAATCTTCGTAATTGATTTTTATCATTAATTTCATCAGGAAATTTATTAGCAAACTCTATTGATCTTTGCACAGGTTTTATTGTCACTTGATATATATCATATCCTAGGAATTTATTTTAGTTTGAAATAATTTCATTTTGGAGGCAGAGATTACTAAACCATTTTTCTTGACTATATAAAATAATGTTCTTAAATGCTTGAAATGTTGTTCTATAGCTTCGGAAAAGACTAATATGTCATCTATATAAACAATAATGAATTTTGTATAAGGGTTGAATATATCATTCATTATATGTTGAAATTCAGATGGAGCATTTTTTAGACCAAATGGCATTACGTTCCATTCATAATGACCAAATGGTACTGTAAAGGCTATTTTATATCTATCTTGTTCAGCAATTTGAACTTGCCAAAATCCACTTTTCATATCAAATTTTGAAAATAATATTGCATCACAAAGTCTTTTAATTAAATCTCTTTTATTAGGAATGGGATACCTAATCCATTGTAATACTTTGTTTAAAGGTTTATAATTGATTACTAATCTTGGAACTCCTCTTTCTATTTCAGGTTTTTTATTAACATAAAATGCAGCACAACTCTAAGGGGATTTTGATTCTCTTATTATCTTTTTATTTAATAAATCTTTTATTTCTTCTTGACAGTGTTGTAATAATTCTTGATTCATTTGTATGGGTCTAGCTTTTGTTGGAATTTGTTTTTCATTAAATTCTTTAATATATGGTAACGTGACTATATGTTTCTTTCTATCCCAAAATTGATTAGGTAAGTCTAAACATACCTCTTTTTTAAATTCATTTTCTATTTTTTCTATATTATCTTTAATATTAGACTTTTCTAATTGTTCTTCAATTCTTTTATATTTAATTTCTTTTTGAAGATAAGTAATATGATTTTGTTTATTAATTATTAAATTTATTTGTTTAGTTATAGTATTTTGTTGCAATTGGTGAATTTCTCTAGTATCTATTGATGATAAAAATTTAAAACTTATTTTTATTCCCATAATTTCTGTATGAATTCCTTGATTATTAACTTTAAATGGATATATCTGTGTTAGGAATGGAGTACCTAAAATAATATTTTGACTGAGATTTTTTACTAATATAAATGTTGTTTTAAAACAATATCCTTGATTACATATTTTAACTTTTGATAATTTATAAGTAATTTCTAGATTCATTGCATTTGCACCTCTTAATTTTTCAGAAGTTAATTTTCTCATAATATTTTGTTGGAATAAGGCCTTCTCTAATACAATTTTGATCAACTCCTGAATCTACTAAAGCAATTGCTTCTATTTGTAAAAAACTATCTATGTGTAATAATATTCCTATATACCATTTTTGATAATTAATTTTATCTACTAATTGTACATAATCTTCTTCTATTCTTGAACTAGAAGCTTGATCATTTTTATTTTGAGATTCAAGTATGGTTAACCTTGTTTGTGTTTGCAGTTGTTCTAATTGTTGATTTTGAATTTTTTTTTAATTTCTTTTATTTGTTCTTTTAAATTTCTAATTTCCTGTTGTAATTTTTCAGTAGTAACTTGTTTAAATAAAGTTTGTGATGGGTACTTATCCCATATTTTGTTTAAACTAAATGTATCCGGAGTTATAATTTTACTTTCTTGTTCTAAAATTTCTTTTAATCTTATTAAATATTCTCTTTTTATGGTAGGATCTTCAATTTTATCAATAATATCTAATAAAAATTGTTTATCAGTGTTTTTGGTAATTACATTAATTTGTTTACATTTGCATATTCCTTCTGTACAACTTAAAGATTAATTACTTTCTGAAGTAGTATCAGTATCTTGAATATCTAAAATATCTTCTTCACTATTACTACTATTAGATTCTTGACTAGATTGATCACTAAATAATAATTTATTGATTTTATTTTTTAATTCATCTTGATCATTTAAAAGTTCATTAACTTTGTTTTTCTTTTTACATTGTTTTGCCGTATGTCCAGGTTGTCTACAATTCCAACATACGAATTGTTTCTTTGAATAATTTTTCTTAGGTTTATATTTTTTCTTATTTTTCTTATAGTATTGATTATCAAATTGATTTTTATAAAATTTCTTTGATTTTTTCTTATATTTCTTTGAATATGATGGTAGTTTAAGATTTTCATAACCATATTGTTCACAGAATGATCCCATAGTTTTACCAAAACTTTCTATTTTTCTTTTCTCTTTTTGTGCTTGACATATTGCTAAGCCTTCTTTTTTAATAAAAGCAAATAATTGACCGTATGTTATATTATCCCAAAGAATAGCATTTCCTCCTGTTATTTCTGTTAATTTGTTAACTACTTTTTCAGAAAAGAATTTTGGTAATCCTGCAATAAATCTCTCTTTCCAGAAAGGCTGATTGCAATCATTCCTTTTGAATATATTTGTTAAAAATACATCTTTATACCATCTAAAATCTCCTAATGTTGGACATCTAAGATTCGTTAAAATTATTTTTGAACTGGCCAATTCTTCTTTAGGACTTCGTATAAAATGCATTGATATCGTATATATTAATACTTCTACTGCATTTTGAATTTCTTGCATAGTTGTAAATCCATCTTCATCTTCTGCTTGGACTTTTTCTACATGATTAAGTATAATTTGTTGATTATTAAATCCTATACAATTATCCCACCAATATTTTAATGATCTAGTAAAACCTGCTACTAATAATTTTGCAGTTTCATGATCAGTTGTTTTATAAGCTTTATAAGCAGTAGATGCCATACCCATTTCTTGTAAAGTATTCATTATTTCATATTCTGATTTACCATCTATATTCCATTCATAAATTGAATCTCCTGAATATCTATTAGCAATAAATTGTTTTCTTTCTTCATACATTAAATCTGGTGGTGTAGGTCTTGGATAATATGTTCTCGTAGTAGCTTGTTTCCATTTATTCCTTTTAGTTATTTTATTTATTTCATCTATATCTTCAGAATTTGTAATGGATTGATTATCACTTTGTTGATTTTGATCTATTGTATTAATATTATTAGAGGTACTTGGTAATATTTTAAGTTTTTGATTAATTTGATCAATTGAATCTACTTTAGGAAGTTTTACTGGTGGATTATTTGTCTGAACTGTTTTGAATAAAGAAGGTGATATATCTTGTGGGAATGTTACAGGTTGTTTTAATTTAATATTATCTATTTGATCTTCTATCCTCGTAACTTGTTTAGATACAGTATGTAATAATTGATTATGGAAATTATTTTGTTCATAAACTTTTTTAATGTCTCCTAAAGTTGCATTTTCATTATCTGGTTTGTTTGATCATTTTTTAAATGGGGTTGCTAAAATTTCTATTTCATTTGTTTTAATTTTTATTTGTTCTAAAGGTGGATGTATAGCTTGAATTATTCCATGTTGTGCAGTTTCTCATTTTTTAAATTCATTTGTTTGAACATTGACTTGTTGACTTTCACAAGGTAGTTTAATATTATGTTTTGATGCATACGTGGTAAACCATATAAAGAAAGGAATATTAATTTTTAATCTTTTCATTTCATTATACCATTCTTCTCTTATTTCTTCAGTTTTTTGCTTTGTAAATGTACTAAAATACCATTTTCTTTTAAAATTATTTTCTTCTTGTAGGAATTCATTTTTTGAATATTCTTTATTTATTTCAAAATCTTCTTGTTGAATAGTATTTATAGTTTGAAAATCTGATTGTGTGGGTGACATTGATGGAGATTGATTAACTGGTTCCGCTATAGGTGTTGTATAATTTATTGAGAAGTTAGAATTATTATTTATTTCACTTGCTTGTGTACTCTTAATATTAAAACTACTAGATTTTGGTAATGAAAATGAACTTCTAGCAGATTTTATATCAGAATAACTTGATGAAGTTTCTCCTATTCTTAATGAATTAAATCTTAACAATATTTTTACTTATGGATTTTGAGTAATTTGTGCTATTTCTTTTTGAGCTATATTTCTAGGTGGTAATGGATTATCTATTATCCATACTTCTGGTATAGTAATTTCATTCCACTTTAATAATTTTGGAGTATAAGTTGATGTTGGAGTATTTTCTTCTGTTTCTACCGTTAATATTGTAGTTTCTCCTCTAGTATCTTGTAATCTACATCTTGGATTAAATTCTGAACTAGTTTGTTTAAAATATATTCTATAAAGTAATAAATATCCATGTCTATTTTGTGTAAAAATTGATTCTGGTAAATGAATATTTAATACTAATGTATCTAATATTGTTGGATCATGTAAACTTACTTGGAAATTTGGAGCACAATTAAAATATATAGCACAATTGCATAAATTTGATTGTACTACTCCTAATAGTGAGTCTTGAAATTTTAATAATGTTTTATCTCTTAATAACATTAATACTGGGGAATCAATTCCAATTTTTGATAACGGTTTAATAGCTATTTGTATTAATCCAAAATGTATATAATTAAATCCTTTTTGTTTATATTCTTCTATTGCTAATTGACTTAGTAATCTTATTTCTTCAAATACATTTTGTAGAATTAAAGTTTCTTCATGTTCTTTTATTGAATAAGCAGTTTTAAAATCAAACGTTCCTATTTCATATATACTATTTGGTGGAATACTGGGTAATGTGTTTTTATTTAAACTTTGTTTAATATTAGTAATTTTTGTCATTATTTCTCTTGAACTAATTACTTTGGAATTTTTTCTAGACTTAGAATTTAGATATTTTCTAACAGTAGACGCCATTTTCAAATTATTAATAACTTTCAAATTTTAGTATACAATTTTCTTAGGACAGGATGGCTACGGGAACACCTAAGCTTAGCAACGGCTTTACGCTTTAAAATTCTTTTAAAAGGGTGACATCTTTTCGTTCAAATTCCAAAGCTAATAACACCTTTTTAATGTTTAATTATAACCTTCTAAGCGTCTCTTCCAAATAATTTAATATTATACAATTTATAACTATAAATGTATATTTATAACATGAAAAGCCTTGTGGCAGCGCTAACACTATATTTATATTAGTTAATAATTCCCTAGAAAGCCTAAGACCAAAAAAAAAAAAAAAATACACCCAAGGTGGACAATCTTGATTTTATGAGTTGCGAACTTATCTTGAAGAATAGCGAAGTGAAAATGTTTTTTTAAAAAAATAATAATTTGAAGATAAAAGAATTATATTCAAATTTTTGTATCATCGTTAATTGAGTTAAAATTTTTACAATGTATTTAAGTTCATAGGTTTTTCAGTGAGAATACAATTAATTACCATATCAAGTTCATGTGTTCAACAAACTATATTTATTTAATTTAACTAATTATATATCAGTTGTACAATCTTTACGTAACTAGGAGGGTAACGGTGCAGTTTCTATAATAGTGAGCTGGTCACATGCTATTAAAAATTATTATATATCTCGAAGAAGCAAGAAACGAAGAGTAGATCCTAAACATTAGGCTGGTCACATGCTATTAAAAATTATTATATATCTCGAAGAAGCAGGAAACGAAGAGTACATCCTGAATATTAGGCTCCATTGGAGATTCTTAGAAGTATAAAAAGAAAAAGACCTTTTGCATGCATTAATCATGACATGTTCTGTGACAATCCAAATTTTAAGTAGGTTTACCTTATATGCATATTGTAAAAATATGTATTATTAACATAATGAGGTATGTGTATATATATATATATATATATATATATATATATATATATATGTATGGAGAGGGATGAAATTAGATGAGAGATGGAAGGGTGTGAGTGAAAAGCTAAGAAAGTATGGGGGCTTAATTGAAATGCTTGTGTGATGTATATCTATAAAGCATGGGATAAGTCTAGAAAATTCATTTTTCTTCCCCCTTTCTCTTTGAACGTCCAGCACACTCTCTTCTCATTTTCTCTCAATTTTTGCCATGGAATCAAGAGGAGAGGAAGGAAACAAGAGTCCAAAAGGTAAAGATTCACTCCTCTCTCTCTAACTCTAGCCATAACCATGCAATTGAGTGATGGTTTATTATTGTTTGTGATATTTCATGTTAGGTATTGCTGTAAATGGCTAGAAAAACATGAATTAGAGTGAATTATGGAAGAATTTAAAGATTTGATGATGCTAGGAAGCTAGAAGTAAAGTATGAGTATGAATCCTGCAAAGTTGTTTTTCTGAACAGTGCCAAGTCCGAAAATTCCTATAAATTCCATGGTTGTTTGCTGACTCTGAAATTTTATATGATAAACTAGACACCTCAAGGAGTTTATAGAATTTTGAAACACTTGAAAATTCGTAGTTTGTGAATTGTAATGAATTTTTGAAGTTCTGGTTCGAAATTGTGAATTCCTCTGTTTTAAAACAGGGCAAGGAAAATGAACTCGATTTGAGGGCGCAAGTCTTTGTAAAATTTCTTGATTTTTAATATACAAACCCTTGGGTATGTTTTCTATTAGACTCTAAATTTTCATGGTTTTTGGAGTTGTGTATGAATTGTTATGATTTTTCAAATATGGACTTAAAGAACTGTGAATGTTAAGTTCCAGAACAGAGTATGTGAAATAAATTCCGTCTGACTGCCTTGAACTCCTTAGAAAATCATGATTTTGGTAGAATGACTCTTATATGTGCCTAGTTTTAGACTGGAAAGTTTGGTAGAGATTGGATTATTGTAGAATTTTATAAAATTCTTCAAAGTTGCACTGTTTAGTTGAAAGGTCTGCAGACAGATTTGCTGTGTGAATGAAATTAAGGATTTTCAAGGGGTATATGACCTTATTTTGACTCAATAAAATTCATGGACATGTCTATTTGAGTTCCATGAAGTTTGGTGATGATTGGAAATGAATAACCTCTTATTATAATAATCCAACCAATATGTGTGTGTGATAGAGTTTAATAAATGATGTTATTGGTTGGTTGAATTGTTGTTAACCTATAACGGATTTAATGACTTCTAAATGGACAGTAATCAGTGTGTCATGACTATGGCAATGGTTACCAGAGAGGAAGGAGAAGAAGAAGAGTAAACTTTAAACAACTGCTTATCAAGAAATATATGAGAGCAAAATTAAGAGACGAGACTAACCAAGTAAGTAGCTAGACCCTTCTGAGGACACAATAGATGTTGATTTTTAATGAAATGTGTTTAATGATTGTGTTTGTGAATATATGTGAAATGTGTTGATGGAATGTGGATGGGGCCATGAATACATGGATCTTGATATAGGAAATGCTTTGATTAGGGTTTATAGTGATTTATGAAATGTGTGATTTCACACACTTTGATGTGTATGTGATTGACATGTTGGTGTAACTTCTATGTGTGTGAGATATAGAAAAGTGAATGTGCCCTCATATATGTGAATTTGTTGTGATATGGCTTGAATAATATTGCCAATGAAACGATGTCTGTATATGAAGAATGAAATACATGCCAAACGTTCTAGGATACTAATTCCTCATGTGGATGGCATGACAAATGAATGTCCATGAAATACCATGTGTATTAGAGTTTCATGAATATGTATGAGCGGAAAATGAATGAGACCAGTTATACATGGACATAGTTGTGCAACGATATGTTTGAAATATACCGAACAGTAATGGAAGGGCTGGCACTGATAAAGAAGTCAATAGATTTCTATGTGTGTAAGAATGATGCCAATGCGTGGATTGTGCACATCCATAAGTGTTTATGAGATATGTAGGCTTATTGTATTTATGAATGTATATGTGATTAGTAAGAAGCCTACGCAGAACCTCAATTATGAAAGTGAACGGCAATATTTTGGTGTGTGAAGGCATGCATCACTGTGTGATGTGTTATGAATTTGAAATTACATGCCAAGCCCATGGGAATATATTGAATGACGAATGTGAAATGTGATACTGTTAAATGCTAGCATTAAAGTGAATGAATTGTGACAAGTTGTGATTGGGTTGGAAGCTTAATATAAAGCTTCACTTATGTGATTGAAATGTGAAATGTGATATGTGAGTGAAAGCTTAATATAGGGCTTCACTTATGTGACTGAGATGTGAAACGTGATATGTCAGTGAAAGCTTAATATAGATCTTCACTTATGTGATTGAAATGTGAAACGTGATATATGAGTGAAAGGTTAATATAGATCTTCACTTATATGATTGAAATTGGAAACGTGATATGTGAGTGAAAGCTTAATATAAAGCTTCACTTATGTGACTGAAATGTGAAATGTGATATGTGAGTGAAAACTTAATATAAAGCTTCACTTATGTGACTGAATGTGAAAACTGATATATGAGTGGCATGCCACAACTTAGGGTATTTGGCTCTCATAGCTTGAGTGGAGGTCTGGACCATGTGTTTCTCTAGACGAGACTCGGTAGCATGGGCCCGGTATCACCCGGATTGTCAGACTAGCCTCGAGCTATTTCAAGTGTAGGCATCTGAATGTATCCGTACTGTTATGTACTCCCATGACTTGAGGGGAGGTCTGGACCATGTGTTTCTCTATATGAGATTCGGTAGCATGGGCCCGGTATCACCCGGATTGTCAGACTAGCCTTGAGCTATTTCATGGGTAGGCCTCTGAATGTATCTGTACTGTTTCGTATCCCCATGGCTTGAGGGGAGGTCTGGACCATGTGTTTCTCTAGATGAGATTCAGTAGCATGGGCCCGGCATTACCGGATTGTCAAACTAGCCTTGAGTTGATTCATGGGTAGGCCTACATATGGGAACTGACTGTGAAATGAAAAGTCCTACCTCAATTAGAGAGCACTATTCCTAAGTATCTGTGACTGTACTGTGGAAGCTTCCGAAATTATGTGAAATGGATATCCATATGAATAATGTAGCTAGCTTATGGAAGCTCATATGTGAATGATTTATATGTTTATGGGAGCACATGAGTATGTGATAGACTTGTGGAAAGTTGAATCGTAAATGAGATATGTGTATGTAAATGGGTGTATGTGATGAGCTTTGACATGGAAAAACAATGCTTGATTACCCATAGACATGTATTTACGGAATTAGGAATGTGATGGGATAAGTGAGTAATTGGTCTAGGAAATTGGCCAATGATGCAAGGTTGGTGCATGAGCACCATTAAATGGTGCATGAGAGCATCTTTAACCGACCTAAAGAGGTATAGATAGAGAATGGCATCGCTGTACCATACTTTCCGTACTGGAGCGCCAATTGCACTGACTCAAGTAAGAAAGAACAAAGAGTTGGCGCATGCGTGCCTTTCTTTTGGTGCAGGAGAACGGAACTGAAATTTGTAACAGATTAGAAATCAGAAACTTGGCACCATCGTGTCAGTCCCCTTACGTAGGGCGCGATCCTTAAACAGTGAAATCAATTTTCTGACTTTCTTAGTAGGGCACTGGTGGTTTGTATACTAAGAAATGAACAGTAATCAATGATATGTGGAATAAGTATTGAATAGTAGTCATATTCCCAAAATGGTTATCGCCATTAATTGTTTTATTTTGAGTGTTACGCCAGTTTTTATAATTCTAGCTGCTTACTGAGTTTTATACTCACTAGTCTGTTGTGTACCTCATGTATTCGATCAGATAATGATTAAAGGAAGATTTCGACATAGCGACGACTATGTTCCCTTGGCAAAGCCCTTATCCGCTGCAGTATTACTATGTTGGATACAGGGTGTGACACTTGCCCGAATGGTACTCACTTTGAACGCCAATGACCTTTGAGGTCTTGGGTTCGAGTGGGGGAGGCGCCACACAGGTAAAAGAGGGTGTCCTATAAGGCCCTATTCTCCGATGTGGACAAAACCGTGAGGGACCTGTGGGGGACCCCAGAGCGGACAATACTGGACTGTGTCCATCCGAGGACAACCGTAAGGTCCCAGTGCTGCGGTGCGCCTGGGCGGGGGACCGGATGTGACATAAAAAGGCTATGGGGCCCCCCACAGATCCCGCACGGTTTTGTCCACATCAGGAAACAGGGCCTTATAGGACACCCTCTTTTACCCGTGAATGGCACTCACTTTGAATGCCAAAGTACCTTTGAGGCCTTGGGTTCGAGTGGGGGAGGCGCCACACGGGTAAAAGAGGGTGTCTTATAAGGTCCTGTTCCCCGATGTGGACAAAATCGTGCGGGACCAATGGGGGGTCCCAGAGCGGACAATACCGGACTGTGTCCATCCGAGGACAACCGTAAGGTCTCGGTGTTGCAGTGCGTCCGGACGGAGGATCGGATGTGACATCTTTACTATGCATAATATATGTACATGTGTGTAAAAAGAAATATACAAATATAAAAATCTTCAGATATCTTGTAATAATTATAAAATTTATAGAAGTGCGTTGCACGTCTAAAGATTTGATTTCAGAAGTCAAAAGATCTTTTTAATGCATTAAATATGACTTCAACTCTGTGGCCTCTTTTCTATTTAAAGGTAGATATGTTATTGTCTTTCAACATCCAACTCTTGCATGACAAAAGCATTTGAGAGAAAAGGAGGGCGCACACACAGATATGGCCAGAAATGGTATGGTGATGCTTCTAATGACAACCATCATGTTATACATATTTCCGACAGTCCTTATGCAATCAGACTGTTTAGATAACTGCGTTGATCAGTGCCGTTCAGCATGCGTTTCTTATGCATCAGCTACTTGCAGTCCAATCTGCGGTGGCGTATCAGCCGTTTGTGAAACTTGCCTAAATGGTGCTCGTGCAACTTGCGCTAACACTTGTGTTGAAAGTTGCTCAGCCAATTGTTAAGTGTAAAATCCACCTGTTTCGGTCATATCTATGAGTGGTATGAATGAATCTTAGATTCTATAACATTATCTTATATTTTATTTTCTTTTCTACTTACATGTTCATATTGGTTAAATCTCTTTCATGTTTCCAGGTATGGAAGGGAACGATATATTTCTACATTCTTTTGTTTTCATTTTTCAAAGTTCTACTAAAAATTTGTAAATAAATAAAATAACAATACTTCTTTTTTTTTTTTAATATAGTACAATTGTGTTTGTTAAGCAGATGAATTATGGAATATTTTACAGTTATTTTGGATAGTATAAAATGGGGTTATCATATGTTGGTAGAAAACATCATATCAGGAAAATAGTTCTCGTACATCCTCAGATATTTTCTCCAAATACAAACTTGAGATAAACAAAAACTAGGTTTTACTTTCGCCACTGCTGAATTGCCTCGATTTCTAATTATTTTTGCAGATTCATTCTACGAGACCAAGACATATCCAGACTCTGTGTTTGTCAGAATAACATGGCTTCTCACGTACTGTCTTGATAAAAACTGGACGTTTCTTGTGCAGTGTGCAGTTCTTTTACAGATTGAATAATTTTAATTTTCAGTTATTATAACCTCTTGGGTTGACCACTTGTACTTTTTTTTTTACTATTTATCAGTAAATCAAATATTATGATAGTTCACTATGTGAAAAATGACTTTTTGCGACGAAATTTTTCGTCGCAACAAGTTAAAATTTCGTCGCAATAAGTTTTTGCGACAAAAATAAATTCGTCGCGCTTCAGTCGCAATATGTGAGTCGCAATAGGTTTTTTTGCGACGATTCTGAAATTCCTCGCAAAAAGTCTTTTTGCGACAAAATTTTTCTCGCAAAAAGTGGTATTCTGCGACAAATATTTCGTCACAAAAAAGATCACATAACGTCAACTTTTTGCGACAAAATAAAAATTGTCGCAAAAGAGTATATTTTGCGACGAATTCCAATATTGTCGCAAATTGTTAGAAAACAACTCATTTTTTAATAAAATTATTTTAGTTAAAAAATTTATTGCGACCAATTTTTTCTCGCTAAATACTACCTTTAGCGACAAAAAATTCGTCGCAATAAATTTTTAACAAAAAAATTGATTATTTTTTAAGAATTTACAGATTTTATTTTTTAATTAGTTATAAATTTTAGAATAAATGACATGTCTCATTACACAACTTAATTCTTTATATTAATAATTTTATTAATTAACAACAAATTACCAAAAATTTATCACAATATATTTTTACAATATATCAACCTTTGTACATAGCAAAATTAAAAAAAAATACAAAAAAGAGAAAGAAAAATACAAAACTTCATCCTCCAAAAATTCTTTTGTTGTTGACTTTGTATGAATCCTCAAATCTTCAAGTACAACCCATCTTCAAAAATACCTATTAAAAACAAAAAAATAAAAATAAAATATTAAGTAAAAATTAAAGCATAAAAAATGAGTTTATGAAAAAAACAATGTTGAAGAAGCAAAGAATTTGATAATGTTGAGAATGTTGAGTTGTATTCCATCTTCAAAAATACCTATCAAATAAAAGACAATAATATCAATCAAATATTAAAATAAATAAAAATATATTAAACTATTAAAGAAAATATATTATAACACAAAAGTAAAAGAAAGAGTAAAAGTATTTACCAAATGTTGGGAAAAGAAAAGGAGTAGAGAATTGGAAGTGATAGAAGAAAATGAAACAATCCAAAATTAACCCATGTATATATAATAAAAGTTGGATATTTTGCGACAAAATTTTAACCTTTAGCGACGAAAATTTTGTTGCGAAATAGTTTTTAAAATTATGAAAAAAATCAAAGCGGGAAAAAGTTCGCCAAAAATTTTTTTTTGCGACAAAATTTTGATATTTTGCGACAAAATTTTCGTCGAGAAAGAGTTTCAAAATTTTGAAATTTCAAGAGCGGGAAAAAGTCCGCCCAAATTTCATTTTGCGACAAAAATTTTGATCTTTAGCGACAAATTTTTCGTCGCTAAAGAACTTGAAATTTTCAAAATTCTCAAGCGGGAATAAGTCCGCCTAAATTTTATTTCTTGCGACGAATATAAATTCGTATTTCGTCGCAAAAAACCTCATTTTGCGATGAAATTAAATCATCGCAAAACATCATATATTGCGACAAAATATTAATCTTTTTGCGACGAAAATTTCCTCACTAAAAATCTTAAAAAAAATGTTAAAGACTCTTTTATTTGTCATAAAAAGTATACAAATGTGAAAATTATAATAAAAAACTAAGAATATTTTGAAATTAATCATACTTGGACTTTGATAATTATAAATTTATTTAGTAATTAAATAAATTTATCCAACATAATTAAATTTATTTAATATTAGGTTAAACCATACTTAGACTTGGATAATTATAAGTTTATTTATTAATTAAATTTTCATCCATAATTAAATTTATATAATATTGGATTGGTATTAAATAATTTGATGACAAATTAATAAATAATATAACAACCATATACAATAGAAATATAAAACATTATATGGTATTTAATTATTTTTTATTGAGTATTAAAATGTTAATAAAATATGTACAACAACTCAAGAATTATTTAACAAGTGTAAACAATAGTTAGACATTTATACATATGTCATAGTTGTTATATGAGCAATTACAAAAAAAAAGTTTCTTTAGTGATCAATAAATAATTAATTATTGATATTATAATCATATATGTAACAAAAAGATTCTATTCATTTTAGCTATAATTTATTTTAATTATCTATTTCTTTTAAAAACACTAAAAATATGTTTTACAAATTTAAAAAATTAATTTGTGATGGAGATAATTTAATTATTAACATATAAACGTATGTCATAATTGTCATATGTATTAAAGTGTTAACAAAATACACACAAGTCAACTATCATTAATAAATGTATAATACTTAAACATCTATACATATGACATAATTGTCATGTGCGAGTTATTGAAAAATAGTTTTTAATACTTTAATAAATAAATAATCAAATATTCATATTATAATTATTATGTAACAAATGCATTTACTTTCAGTGAATATTTTTTATTATTTATTCATTTTACAAATGCTAACAATTAATATTTAAAATATCTTGACAAATGCAAACCATAAGTTTGTAATAGTTGTAATTTAATAATTGAATATCTATATATGTCATATTTGTTATTATAAGAAATTGAAAATAAGCTTTTCTAATTTGATTAGTAAATGATTACTTATTCATATTATAATTATATAAAAATGTAACAAAATTGCATTTATTTTCAAGTATAGAATGCCTTTAAATTAATTATCTATTTTTTTATAAAAATAACAATTATTAAAAATATTTTTTACAATTATAAAAAATATTTTTTTTCATATAAGTAATTTAATTATTAGACATATATACATATACATATGTTACAAGTATCATATGCATTACGAATTAAAAATTAGGTTTTGCCATTTACCAGTAAATGATTAATTATTCATATAGTAATCAATATGTAACAAATGTATTTATTTTTTGTTATAGAGTTCATTTTAATTATTTATCTCCCTTAAAATAAACTCTAACAATTGTTTAAAATATCTCAACAATTTACTCAAAGCTATACGATAAAAATTAAAAGTCTAAGAGAAATATATTGTCTAAATTAATACACTTTATAACAAAAAAATAAAAAACATAATTATAGGCAACATTACATGATTATTAATTATTTATTTATTTATGTTTATTTGACATATAATTAAACGTTGAAAAATAAATTAGATTTTTAGAAGTTGGATTTTTTTTCCAATCTCATTTTCATCAATTAAAAATTAGTCATGGTAATAAGTTTATCATAATTGTAATTTAGCAGTTAGACATATATAAATCACACATAAATTAGATTATATATAAATAATAATTAGCAATAAATTTTATGCTTGATTATTAGATTATTAACGATTCATATCACACGCACACACACGCGCACACACACACACACACACACACACACACACACACACATATATATATAGAGAGTTTATTTTAATTATTTATCTCTTTTACAAACACTAAATTTAGAATATCTTAATAGTTTTTCACATTTAAAAGCATGAATGGAATCACAAATGGTCTTTTTTTTTAATAAAAATTTGTATGAATATCCAAATGACCTTACTATATTTAAAAATTGTCAATTTATATAAAATCAAATTAGATTTTTAATACTTTCTTTATTCTTTTTTTTTGTCATTTTTTAAACAAAGACTTATATATTAGACGAACCACGAACAAAGAGAAGAAAGCAAAAGAGGAAAGTTATTAAGTTTTAATTTTAAAAAAATAACTTTTTGCGAGGAATATTTTCTCGCAAAAGGCCATATTTTGCGAGGAATACATATTTTCGTCACAAAATGTCCAGTATTGTCACGTGTTCATAATAAGTTAGACAGGCTTTTCGCGAGAAATTTTTTTTCGCAAAAAGTTAACTTTTTTGCGAGGAATTTATTGTCACAAAAAATCACATTTCGCGACGAATCAAATTTTCGTCGCAAAATATCCAATATTGTCAAGTGCATAATAAATTAGAATGGCTTTTTGCGAGGAATTTTTTGTCGCAAAATGTGAATTTTTGCGAGAAAATTTTCGTCGCAAAATATGACTTTTTGCGAGGAAAATTTTCTCGCAAAAAGTCACATTTTGCGTGGAATCTCGTTTTTGTCGCAAAATGTCCAGTATTGCCACGTAAGCATGGTAAAATAAAATGACTTTTCGCGAGGAATTTTTTGTCGCAAAATGTCTATTTTTTGCGACAAAAAATTTCTCGCGAAAGGTCACATTTTGCGAGGAATCACGTTTTTGTCGCAAAATGTCCAGTATTGCCACGTAAGCATGGTAAAATACAATGACTTTTCGCGAGGAATTTTTTGTCGCAAAATGTCTATTTTTTGCGACAAAAAATTCCTCGCGAAAGGTCACATTTTGCGAGGAATCACGTTTTTGTCGCAAAATGTCCAGTATTGCCACGTAAGCACGATAAATTAAAATGGCTTTTCGCGAGGAATTTTTTGTCGCAAAAGGAATTTTTTTTCGCAAAAAATAGACCTTTTGCGACAAAAAATTCCTCACGAAAGGTCAAATTTTGCGAGGAATCAGGTTTTTGTCGCAAAATGTCCAGTATTGCCACGTGTGCATGGTAAATTAAAATATCTTTTGGCGAGGAATTTTTTGTCGCAAAAAATAGATTTTTTGTCGCAAAAAATAGATTTTTTGCGAGGAAATTTTCCTCGCAAAAGGTCACATTTTGCGAGGAATTATTTTTTCATCGCAAAATGTCAAGTATTGCCGTATATGCATGGTAAATTAGAATGGCCTTTAGTGAGGAATTTTTTGTCGTAAAAGGTCTTTTTTTCGCGAGAAACATAATTTTGTCGCAAAAAATGTTCATGTTGCTATAAAATTTTTGTCACAAAATGCCGTCTGTGTGTGATATACGTTTTACGATGAAAAATTTGTCGCAATAGGTTTATTTCGTCGCAAAAAAAACTTCCCTAATTAGTCACTCGAGTTTTTAGCGAGGAAATGAATATTCGTCGCTAAAGGTTTTATTTTGCATGCAATATCTTGCACAATAATTGTGTAAATACATATACAATTAAATGTTTATGTATGTACCTTAAACTATAAGTGGAAAAAAAATCCCCAATTGCCTAACAAATAATCTAATATGCAAAGATCCTGAGAGAATAACCGGTAAAGGGTTAAATAAAAAAACCAATTTTGCACAATAATATGAGAAGGGCTGTTTAACATAATAAGTGATAAGATTGTTAAAACCTTATCTTGATGCACTTATATATTTCTATATATGGAGAGATTGAATAAGGGTTTTGCTTCAATATACAAATTAATCTAATAACTCTATAATCCAAATCCCTATGTGTGGCGTCTAACTATCCCTATTAACGGGTATGTAATTATCAATTTAAAGATATTACAGTATTGTGATAGAGGAACAACGTAGTTAAATGTACGTATAAGATTGTATTTTCCATGGTAGTATCGAAAGTGTTGTTCATCAACTGTAACCACAAATTTAGTGGCTATAAAAATTTAGGGGCCAAATTAACTTTGAAACTTTCCAAATTACCTTTTAACCTTTGAATAAATATGCTATGCTTTACTTAGCCATCAGTTCTTCCTTTTTCTCTATTAAAATTATTATTATTATAATTAAATATCCTTTTTTTATTTTTTAATGTTGGTTGCAACTCCCTTCAAAGGAAACAACTCCTCAATCACAATAAGCTTCAATTCGTGGCCGAATCCAACATAATTAATTCATCATTAATTAAGGAAGTCAAGCAATCAGGTAATTTTGTTATTCGTTCAGTGAAAGTTTGAAGTGCTGTTTTTTTTTTTTGGAAAAAGATAATTAATTGATTATAATTTTACTTATTTCATTAATTTTTTATTCCCAGTTTTTCAATAACTATATTGATTTTTTTTTTAAATAATCAGTATGTAGACAGGGTTGATATTAAACCATAAATTATTTTCTTCAATTTGCAATTTAAGGAAGCACATCTGATATCAATATTAAAATCAAATCGGCACACTTTACATGTTAAAATTTCCATTTTTTCTTACCTTAAAATCCAGATAAATTTGTCTTGCCTGAGAATATGAAAATTCTTTTTTTAATATATGGATTTGTGTGATGAAAGAAAATTATTTGTTAAAAAAAGTAGAAATGAAGACTAGGAAAATAGCACAGCAGTCCGTCAAGCCATTTTGTCGATTGCTAATACTTCACCCTGTTGATCACTGTTTCTACCATCGAAATTGGCGAGCGATGATCTTCATGTCCCCTGAAAAAAATTGGTCATGCAAGGTTAAAAAGCTACTTTTAGGTTTATGAAGACAAAATAATTAAAATCTAATTTATCAAAGCTTAATCAATGAGGCGTATTTAGAAGAATAAATACAGAAATCAATTTTTTGGGGTTATATAAAAATTGTTTTGGCCTAATTTCTGTTAAATTATTATTTAGTTAAATTTCGGATACTTAAGTCTGATATATGTTAAAAGGTTAATTAGTTTACGTTAATATAATGCTTATGAGGGTGTTTTTTTTTTTTTTTTGCTACTAATTTTCTATTACTATGACCTGTGAAAATTAATGGCAACCTAAGCTTGTGGGTTCATGGTAAAGAGTAATAATACTGTTCTCAGATTTTTTATTTCAAAACTCATTTTAAATAATGTGTGTTATTGTGTGCACTACTATATCATTTACCCCATCGTCCCATTTTGCATATATTAAATGTCACATTATTTATGATGAGTATCATCATTCATATGGCACTTCCAATCTAATTCAATTAATAACATGTAATACATTAATTAGTAATAATGTCTTTCAAATAATTGCATGGCCAGTACCTCTAAAAGTCTTCACCTCATAATTTTCTTGAATTTTCTTGAAGTAGAATGATTGACCAATATTTTATTTAATTATATTAATTTTGCATGTTTTCAAGCATAATGATGGCATATTTTATTAGTTATTGTTCTGATAGGTAAACTCAAAGAATGAGTGCATGATCTACAAATTAATTATTTAAATTTTATTTTATTCTACTATTGGGAAACTATTAACCGAGATGCGCAAAAATGTGAATATGAATGTGATTTCTCGCACATGAACATTAGTAAATATATTTTTCCATTGCAAATGAAACTCTTGCAAAGTTTGATGTGATAAAATCAGCCAATACTAAGACACTAATTAGACGTAAAATTGTAGTGGTATTTTGGAATGTAACTTGAAATGGTGTTATCCATGTTCTTTTCTTTTTAAAGATATTACTAATTTTTCATCATAATATCTTTTTCTCTTTAAACATATTACTAAATGTATTTTTAGGCTACATTTATTAGTCCTCGTAAACCGTTTATATGAAATGTATAAAATTATTATTGCATATATATACACGTGTATGTATACACATTTTTCTTTTTTTAGACATATCGTTAAAGTTTGATCGTGATATCTTTCAAATCTATTTTTTTAAGCTGCATCTAATTATATTAGTAAACCGATCACATGCAAAAAATTAAGTGATAATTGCGTAACTTGAAGAAGCTAATAAATAGGAGTAGATCCAATAATGCAGACTCAATTGGACAATCATGGAAATAAAAAAATTCTTCAAGGATACTATATAAGTATGTTGAAAGTAATGGCATGTATAAATTTTTAATCCCAAAAGTTGAAGACCCTTTTGGTGCATTATTTTTTTCTTGTTTAAGTTTAGCGTTATCATGTGTTAATTACATGTTAGAAAACTGTTAAATAAATAATTATTGAATAATAATACTCTTTTTATATTTTATCCTAAATTGAATAATAATATTTTTTTTAGATTTTATCCCGACTTTTATGTTATAAATGATATATATTTAGGTAACGATTGACAAGTGGATAAGTTAATGGTATAATAATTTTATATCTATGCTCGTTTGATATGCACAATTTTGAAAAATGTGCTCGTAATTATTAAGCTTCACTAACTATGTTTTTCGATGGCTTTGAGATGTCACTTCACACACTTTTTTATCTCAAGATAATGGAATATATTTCATTCAAATAAGTTTGTAATTACAATAGCATTATACTCTTCCATCATTATGTCTCTTTCTTTCATCTACATAATTATCTCATTAACATATTATCTAAAATTGAAGACATATTGATTGAAATATTTATACTTGTTTTATATAAAATAGTAAATTACACTTTAATCATGCGTCTTATCTTACGTTTCTATATTGAAAACGGGAAAGTCTTTTATTTTATTTTATTTTATTTTTTAAGTTTCTCAAATCCCAACGAGTATCTTTTTATGATTTATGCACTAATAAAATGATAATAAATAGTCCAATTTACAAACAAATCGGCCTTTTAATAGTTTCGTTTGAAAGTCAAATTATGATTATAAAATTAGCAAATAGGCCAGAGAAGGCCTATTCAAACCCGTAAGGATTGAAATAGAACGATTTTAGGCGCTTTAAAAATAAATGACAACTAAACAAATGTTTAATTATCTGCAACGTGATTTGTTTAGTAATAAAGAAACTGCACATGAATCTTATCTTTATGAAAATATTATTATATTTTCATTTGATTACTGATAAATAAGCAAGAGTAATTGCCACTTGAACCAAAGCTATTGTGCACTGGAAGATCTGAGGATGGAGCAACACCCTTTCTACTCGCGCATAGGTACTAATATTTGTAATGCAATTATATAAATAATTATATATGTAAATAAAAAGATGGGACTACGGATGATGATATAACCCACGAGTCTGAGGCCAATGCATTGGATTTGGTAGTGAACAACGATTGGGAATGGTGATGGGATCACTAGAAGAAAAAAGGTCTATGCCAACAGGCCTTTCGCAACGTATACTATGTGCACGTTGCCAAAAGCTTTTGGCAACGTGCAACAAATGCATGTTGCGAAAAACAAGTTTCAGCAACGTGCGCAAAATGCAACGTGCACCTTTCGCACGTTGCTAAAATGTGAATAAATTAAATTATTATTTAATTTTTTATATTAATTCATAAAATATATGAAATTTAAAAATAAATAACATGTAAATAATTAATTTATGAAATAAGAAAAAAATTAATTTTAATCAATTTAAAAAATATAATATTCTAAAAAATTTAGAAAAATGAAATTCCATAAAGCCATTAAGGAAGTATATATATTATACTATAAACGCCAAATGTTCTTTCTCATGAATGTGTTTTCATATTAAAAAGAAAATATTATATATCAAAATAAAAAATAAAAAAATACAATTTTATATTATTAAATTTAAAAAATCATATTAAATTATTAAAAATAATTAAAATTATATTTCGTTCCCATTCATGCCTCATTTATATTTCCTTTTTTGTGTGCTCTCATTTATGCCTTTTTTCGTTCCCCCTCTTCTTCTTCCCTCTCAAATACCTAAGTTCCCCAATCTTTGAAATCTATAATCAAATTTCCTCTCGAATCTATTTCAAACTTCCTCCTGCATAGCAATTGGAAGGTCGTCTGCCCATTTCGCTCTTTCATATCTCATTTTATCTCTTCTTTTTCATCTCAAAACCCTAGCCATCTCTCCATGTCTCTCTTTCAGAACTCGTCATCTCTCTATTTCTCATTTCTCTCTCCTACCAATCTCATCATCACCCTCCAAAATGAAATTGGCTAAGTTCTCGCCAAATTTCCCAATTATTCCCCTGTTTCTTGAGCATTGCTTATAAGGTACGGTGGTAGTATTCATTTGCTATGTTGTTTTGATAGCGACAATGGTGTTTGTGTTCACTGTGATGGAAATGCAAGGTTTTGGTGCAGGAAATCAGAATCTTGGTTGAACAGGTCCCTAGATAAAAAAATTGGAATAAAAAAATTGTGGGTGGTGCATCAAATCAAAGCTGCTTGCAGAAGCCTCTGAAGTTGTTTATTATATTTTTAATTAATTTTTTTGATTGACTCCAAGTTGCTATAAGTAATATAGAATTAAATGTTTTTTTCAATTTTTTAATTTTTTTTACCATCTCAGATTTTTAGGCTGATTAATTTGAGTTTGTGTTTCTTCATTGTCATTAAAATAATGTTAGGAACTAGATTATTGACACGAAAGGAAGAGAGAACAAAAAGAGAAGGAGAGCAATTTTGGCCAAGATTTTCGTCGGACTCAGGATGTAGGTAACTACAAGCCTATTAATTTTTTTTTTAATAATTATCTTCAGTTTTTGGAGAAAGTGGGAAGTTGCTTTGTGGAGTGAGTGATTGTTTGTTTTCAATTTTAGTGATTAATGATGTCTTTTATTAGTTCTAATTTTTTGTTAAGAGGTTAGCATTAGCTCAATTTTTTTGCGCTTCCAATTTTACTAATTTCCTAGTCAAGTTTTATTTTATCTCTAGAATCCAATTTGGAGTCTTCAAGTTCATCTAAAAGCTTTGGCATATCGATGTCATCTCTATATCTATCAAGTTCACGAAATAGCTGGCGTATCAATGTTACTACTATATTTATTGGTTTTCCCTACATGAAAATTGTTGTCTTACTTCATCAAATTTTCAGATCCTTGGGTTTCAAATTATGGTTAAAGTAGATAGGGAAACGCGAGTGGCATTGGAATTTTGGTTTGAACAAGCATAGTTGGACCAGGTGATTCTCCAGGAAGCTTCCTTTTACTTAAAATGATTGCTTTTCATCAAGCCTATATTAGTTTAGGCGGAAGTGGATCTTTATTTATAGTTGCTATTATTATTATTATTATATCATTAAGCTCACTTTGGTTGTCTTTTAGTGAAGCATATTATGTTTATCACTTTCTTCCATATTTTAAATTTTATTATATGTTGCTTTAATTAATTCACTTTTCAATCTGTAATCAATATGATTATGCACTAACTAGTTCTTTATTTTGTATATCTCCCCTCTTTTGCTCCAGCTTTTGAGAAAGCTGCAATGACTAGTTCTTGTCTTTGACTTCTAAGATTTTATATGAATTTGCACCGACTAGTCCTTATCTTTGACTAGCTCTTTGAATTAGTGAGATTCACTTGCTATGTTTGTAGTTGTAAATTTATTGTACATGATAATATCATGTTAATGTTCTAATGGGCATTTTAACAAACACCTAGAGACTATTCAAGACATAATGATAATGAGGTATGTTATAAAATTCTTTTTTTCTTTCAGGTCCTCCAGTATTTACAATATTTATCATATTTCAATTTCAATGAGCCAGCAACATTTTTCATCTCATAATTGGTAAACACTAATTCTTTTATTCAAAGTTTATTTATAGCTAATTTCTTACTACTTGTCTAATCCAGAGTTTATTTATAGCTAATTCAAAGTTTATGGATTTTTGGGCCTTTTTGAAGAGTATATATGATAATAATATAAGATATCCTTGTATATCAACAAACCTATGCACCAAATGGGTTTATCTAGATTATTTAGGTAAACTTAGATGGTTAAATTTTTTTTGTTGGTTTTGGCAGCTCGGGCTGAGATTGGGGAGTTCATTGAGTATGACTTAGACAATGAGGATGAGGATTGGCTTTACGAATTCAATAAAGACCGAAAAATTCTTACGCCTGAAAAGTAATTCATGATATCTATATTTATTTTTTATTTTTTCTTTTATTTTTTTCATCTCTTTCTTATCATGATTTTTATGTGGCATATGAAAGCAATTGTAATTTATACACCGATTACTCTTGGTTCACTGATTCCTATACTTCTGCAACTAGATGTTGCTACTGAGGTGAAACTTAGTTTACATTGTTGGGATGCTCTCCAATTTTAATTCTCTACTCGCTCTCAATATGTGCCTTCATCATCTATATTTTATTGGGTGTGGAATTGTTGATTCATATACTAATAAATTCTTAACACGTGGCTTCCTATAACTCTTTGAAAAATTAAATGGAGCAAATATTTTGTGCATAGTTCTTTTCTTATTAAAATCAAAAGTGCTTGTTTATCTCTGTCTAAAGAGACTGAAATTTCTACTGGGGGAGTGCTTTTTCTTTTCTTAACCGTCCAATTATATACGTATGGTAGTAGCATTCCACTAATTCAAAATAATTCTTCTATGAATCCTGTTGAATTTGCAGATCATGCAATCAATTGGGTTTCTGGGCCCAGCCTTATTTCTCACACAGCTGAGCCATATCAAGACTCCTGCAATGGCAGTGCTTTGTATGGCATGCAGTCAGGTACTTATTTAACGTTAGTTTCACCTGAGCTCAGTTTGCTTAACAATCTTCTGTTACATTTTTCTTTTTTCATAGATATTTTAAACTCTGTTATTGATTGTGAATTATTGTTGCATGACAGACATGTAGAACTATTCTGGAAAATCTGTTGTGAAAGAATTCTGATACCTGTTATGTGACATTTCTATTGAGCACAAATGGTAGTCTACTTATAGGTCTTGGTTTAAACGTGAGCTGCTTCTTAACATATTCAGGTTCAAATAATATAAATGCAGCTAGAATGCTTCAAACAACAGCTTGTTACAAACAAATTATAAGAATCTATCCCCCTTGTCACCTGCTTAACAATTCAATTTCACCTTTGAAAACCATGAGACACCATCTGCGGAGAGAAGACAAAGGAAGAATAGCAAGCGTATGACTGTACTTTTTTTATTTAAATGCGAAGACAGTCTAACTATCTCGTAAAAGTAGGGAAACAGGTCATCTTAAAAGTTGCGGGTGACTGAAATTGTAATGGGATCCTACAACTTTTAAAATACTTTGAGGTCATTGGCACTGACTACAAGCTGATGAATTTTTACTGGACATATGAAAACCACAACTTTTAAAATACTTTGAGGTATTATGTCATATTACTTGTAGATTTTTCTCTTTTTTTTTTTTGTTAAGTTAGCTAACTGATTTGACTTGTTTTTATCACTATAAATGTTATTTTAAGGTGTTTTTAAGGTGCGGAGGTAAGTACCGATTCATTAGTGTTTTTTTTTTTCAATTTTTACTTTGATTATTATTAACAATTGAACTTATATACTTAATTTTATTTGTAGTCCTCAAGGAAACCTAAAAAAAAGATTGTGAAAGAAACATCATGCAGTCATGGAAGCTGCTGCTGAAGAAAGAAATGAAGGAATTAGGATAGAGGAACATGATTTCTAATGGTTGTTTCATTTATGGTACATTAAACACTCAAATCATCTAGTACTTGTTATTTTCTTATTGTTCATGTATGTTATTTATTTTCAATTCCAATGCTTCTTACTTGTTGTATAGATACAAGTATTTAAACTTTTACTATTGTAATGATATTCATTTCAATTTAAATATGCAATTTGATATTATATATAATTGTTAACTTGAATGTAATCATTTCTATTATGATGTATACAGTTATAAAATATTACAAGCATCACAAATTATCCAAAAATTTATAAAAATATATATGCATTTATTTTTAAAATATATATTATACCTACGGCAACGTGCAATGCATGTTGTCAAAAAATTGCGAATTCAGATACGGCAACGTGCAATGCACGTTGCTATTTGAGATACAGCAACGTGCATTGCACGCTGCTAAAAGTTTATAATTGTTGGGTATTTAACAACGTGCGACGCACATTGCGAAATCTCAAATAGCAACGTGCAAAACGGCCTACGACAACGTGCAATGCACGTTGCGAAATGTTCTGGACTCGCAACAGGCAAAATAGCAACATGCACCTGCACGTTGCCGTAAGTCCTTTTTCTACTGGTGGATTCTTGTTCCTTGTCCCACTTCACCCCATTAACATCCGTAAATGGGATTATATAAACCCTTGAAAAAAACCCTTCACATCCCTTCTACATTCAACATACTTTTGTAATTCAAATAACAAGAGACTATAGACAATAAATAAAGTTAGCAGATAAATAATTTTCATCATTTGTTATGGTAATGGTGGTGATGTCTCATGGTGTGCACTCTCGCGGTCCTCCATTTGTTAAAAAAAAATTAATATTTTAATTTCATCTCAAATAACAATTATTTGATATATATGATTTTGGGATAAGTTTAGGATGTGAATCACTATTCTTTTAAAACTAATATATTTCGGTAAACCATCCACTAGTTAATCACTAATTTAATACACATCGTTTGGAAATCAAATTTTGAGATATAATTTAAATTAAGTATCGTTATTCTTTATTTTTTAAAATATATTTATTAACATTAGTGGACCAGTCACATATGTCACATTTAATAATAACTATATTTCCTTAATAAGCCCTGATATTACATACTAAATACTAGGGCCCATTTTAGACTCACAAAAATAAAAGAAATAATAAATGGATATTATTATCTTGTACGTATGTGCGGTTATGTGCTGCATATAAAAAATTTTGATTCCAAAAGTAAAAATCTTTTTAATGCATTAATTGTGACATCAGCCTGTTGCCCTCTTCACCATTATGAGTAGTATGTAGAGTGGCATAATCAGAAATTTTTTTTCGGATTGCTTGAAAGAATTTTAGAAAATTTTTAATAAAACTTAAAATGTACAAGAAAATCTTATTAATTAAAAAAAAGTATGTCTAATCAAAGAAACATCATGTTTATTATTTTTTACGAAATAAATTGAAAATTAGAAAATAATTACAAAATTATAGTATAATAAAATAAAGAATAAATAATATAATGAAGAAATGTTATTTTCAACGCATGAAAACTAGATTACTTGTACCGTTTACTTCGGTTTTCTTTTAAGTTTTGAGTAACAAGTAGAAAAATAACATAAGCTTTTAAAAAAATATATTTTGGAATTAAGTTTAGCACGGTAGGAAAGTTATCGTAATATGTAAAAAACAATAGATGAATTACATAAAATTGCAGTGGTATTATGGAATGAAACTTGAAATGGCAATATGTTATGTAAAAATCATTTTAGGAATAAAAATTGTTGTCCACATAAAATTCCTCCATAGGTTTCTTTTTATGAAAATTGTTTTCTTAAATTTTCAGTTCAATATAGGTTGATATCAATATTAACATCGAAAAGGCACAAGTTGCAAATTATAATTTGCATTTTTTCTTATAATTTTTGTTTTATTGAGTCTTGATACGTTCGAAACTAGCAAGTATACTAGTTGTACAAGTAATAAAGTGATAAGTAAGATATCGCTCCGACAATAATCGATTCTAATTAAATTTGTTATTAGACTGCAACAATAAAATAAATGGGGGTTTTGTTGAATGCTTAACTAAATGAAATATGAATGTAAATAAAGAATAACACAACAAAAAGTTAAATCAAGTGAGAAATAATCAATGAGAGAAAGTTGGTTAAGGGATCTTTCTCTACCACAAGATTTGAATTTGCGAATCAATTATAGAATTGTCATCCAATTATAACATTAAAATTATTAATCGTAGACAACAAGCTCTGTTACCCCAATCTTTCTTTAGTTTGTTGTTAAATAAAACAAGCTCTTTATTTAATCTCTATCCCTTAAACAACCTAGAACAAACTCTCTAAATTTAATTCAATGGAAGCGTTACGATAAGAAATATTGATCTTGGCAATGAACATACAAGTTTGGATTATTTAACTTAGGTTATATTTTCCAATTGCAATATTCGGCCACAATTTTGCTATTAACGGTTAGAAATTCTAAACAATTGTAGATCAAGTTTTCTAGTCTAGCAATAGACAAAAATCAGATTCTATTTAATTGGTCATCCAAATAAAATCAGCAAGTAATCATAAACATTGAATATGGAAAAATACAAGCAACTTCAATTAGAGAATCTGATAACAATTTCTTGAACAATCAACTCACAAAAATCATAAGGCTTTGAAATCACCCTCAACCAAAGAAGATTCAGTTACACATGTTCAAACATAGCATAAATATAATACAACATAGAGAAATTCCAAAAAATGAAAAGGAAAGGGAATACTTAGCAAATCATTTGAATATCTCCTACATAGATGAATCTCTTTAGGATTGTAATTTCTCCTCTTTCCAAACCTTCTTTCCTCCATTAAGAACTCTAAGAGATGTGAGAGATCAAGAGAGGCAGCCTCCAACTCGTTCTCCATCATTCTTTTTATCAAAATAAAACCCTAAAATGTGTTTATATACTATGTACAATAACCCTGCTATAGTACTCGTGATTTGTAAAATTACAATTCTACACTACTTTACCATTTTGGTAATAATTCTGGTACACTACAGGAACTCATGAATCGTAAATTTATCTAGAAACTAGACTTCTAGAGCTTTCCAACGGTATAGAGCACATTATCTGGTTCATTGTAGATTGGCACAATTAAATCCAAGAATTTGGTTGTTTGGTTAAGGTGAAATGAGAGGTTTTACTCCATTTTAGAGTAAACTCCTCCAAAATTCCTACAAACATCAAAACCACACAAAAACATAAAAATACCAAGGAATATAGCAAAGAAGCATAGAAGAATTAATTGATATAAAAGTAACATGTAAATAAAAACCTATCAAATTCCCCCACTCTTAAACTCT
Organism: Boswellia sacra; assembly: GCA_013180625.2. Classification (NCBI taxonomy): domain Eukaryota; kingdom Viridiplantae; phylum Streptophyta; class Magnoliopsida; order Sapindales; family Burseraceae; genus Boswellia; species Boswellia sacra. The sequence continues at coordinate 456,215 of SNVD02011092.1, forward strand.
GCTAGTTCTTGAGCAACTAATACGATATGAAAACAAAACTAGATCTAAACAAAATCACAAATAAAACAAAACATATAAAAGCTTCCACTTGCAAATGAGCCTCAAAGATTGCACTTAACTATAACCCAATGAAAACTTTAGAATTATGCTTTTAATCATGAATTTCATCTCATAGATTAGTTTTGCTCCACTTCAATTCCTCAAGTGTGTGTATGTGTGTAGAGCCATTCTCACCTAATCGCTTGTAACCCGGATGAGTTTATACATAAAAATGAATTATATTTAATAGTGAAGACGTGCCCATAAATGGATTCTATAGGTTGTCTTTTCAAGTCACTTTCCACTAATGTAGACAAGCATAACACTAAGGATCAAGTAGGGCTTTATTAAGCTTATAGCGTTTGGCAAGGGTGAAGATATGATAAAGGAAATATTTTAGCTTAAAACACCCAAAAACACACAAATCATTCAAGATTGTGCAGAGCTAAACTCCATAACATAAATTCTGTACAACATACCCAACAAGTCCCCCAAGTTTATTTACAACACTTTATCTCTTTATTTTCATAAAACAAAGGAAACTACACCCCACACTTATGTTTCATTCTTTTCGAGTACACTCAAGGGTATAGATCTTTTTTTTTTCAATTTTTTTCTCTCTTTTCTTTTTCAATTGTCAACTATCTCTCCCCCACACTTAAACAACACATTATCCTCGATGTTTAAGTATGTGGAAGATAAGTATGGTTTTCTCTTTGTTTTTTTTTTTTTAACAAATACAATGGAACTTACTTTCAATGCTCATTACACCACCCAACCTCCCTCAACTTCCCGAAATCATAACATAACTCAAAATGTAGTCTTGAGTGATCTACATACTCATAGGTAAGGGACAAATTGTTTGAAAAAAATCATTTAAGGTTAGGAAATATTTTCGTCAGTTGACAAAGAAAAAGGTTTAAATAAGCTCAAAGGGGTAACTAGGGATCAATATCATATGAGGGTTAGCTAAGAAGGCTCAAAAAATCCAAAGATGACCTAAACCATTTCCCTAATGTTGTATACTCTAGGATCTCACCTCAAGTGACCATAAAATAGGTTCTAGAATTCATTGAAATCTTATGAAATGCTTAACTTGCATAAACCTTCTCTAAATAAACAAATAACTTAATGATTATGGCCATGTGCTCAATATTGTGCAAGGAATCAGAAGCAAAGCAAAAAACCAATAAATAATTCAAGCACACATATCTATGCATCATTTATCAATTTTCAAGAGTTATTCTCAATTCAATTATTACCTTATCATTGGCCCACAAAATGTAAGAAAAGAGGTACCTGGCATTGTTAAACCTAAGTCAATATTGCATATTTCCAGTAGCCTACAAACTTATGGTTTCCAACCTGAACACCTTTATTATGAATGAACAAAAAAGATGCAAGACACCTCAAACAATAGTAAAGAAACAAATTACAAATTTATTTAGTTAGAATGTGTTTCAAGGGTTAAAGAAACCCTTTATTCTACCATCCTTAATTTATTTATTTTCTGCAATTTTTTTTGAATGCCATCCTTTAACTTGCGATAAATGCATCGCAAGTGGGAACTAGCTCATTATTGTCATTCTTAACTATTGTAACACCATATTTCTTGAGAATAACTTGGACTGGGCTCACCCATTTGCTAACTGAAATTGGATAAATCACGCCCACATCTAGTAGTTTGAGGATCTTTTTCTTGACAACTTCCATCATGGGAGGATTCAATCTCTGTTATGCTTCTTTGATGGACTTGGATCATTTTTCCAACAAGATACGATGCATACATGTGGATGGGCTAATACCTTTGATGCTGGTAAATACGCACCCAGTAGCTGTCGTGTGATCTCTAAGTACTTGGATGAGTTTCTCTTCTTGTAGTGGTGCAAGGCCCTTTGCTATTATAACCAAAAAAGTTTCTTTGTCACCCAAGAATACATGTTTCAAATGATCCAGAAGAGGCTTAAACTCCAAGGTAGGGGCTTTCATTATAGAAGGAAGTGTTAGCCCTAAGGCTACATGATAATTTTGATGATAACAATACACATTGATTCATTGATATTTACTAATATGTTTATTTATGTGCAAGAATAAGATTATTGAAATAATTGTAAAATCAAGAAGAGGTTTATTAAATTAAAGTGTTGAAGCTAAGGAGAAGACTACATGTTAAAGGCACCAAAGTTTAAGAACAAGGTTTGATTCAAGGAATGTGACACATGAGCAATGTTTAATCAATTGGTCATATATTTCTCTAAAAATGTCCAAATGACATGATTCTTGAGCCTTTGGAAAGCTTACTCAATTTATAATATTTCAAATGTTTTAAAGAAATTCAAATTTTAAGTGCAAAGTTGTCCAAATAATCATGAACATTGAAAGACAAATGGAAGTAGCTAACATGAGCACCGAATACTATTTTGGACATATCTTGAGCTAGAAATATCAAAATGACTTGATTCTTAAGGAATTGGAAAGAGGACTTAATGAGGCACATTTCATATGTTTTGAATAAATTCAAATTTCAAATGGAAGGCTGACATAATTGACATGCAATTCGGTGGACTGACACAGAGAAGAAAAATCAACTCATATGAGCACTGAATGATTTTTTGTCCATATCTTGAGCTAGAGATATTTAAATGACTTGATTCTTATGGCATTGGAAAGATAATTAAATGGACCACATTTCATATTCTTTGAAGAAATTCAAATTTCAAATGGAATGCTGACATAATTGACATGCAAGTCAGTGTGTTTACACAAGGAAGAAAAATCAACTCACATGAACACCAAATGGTGTTTTGGCCATATCTTGAGCTAGAGATATCCAAATGTCTTGGTTCTTGATGCGTTGGAAAGCTTATGCATTTTTCCAGATTTTTATGGTTTCCAGATTTTCAAATTTCAAACAGAACATTGGCAAAAATGGTAGACAAGATTACAGTTTTTATGGTGGGCAGAAAATTTTGAGTTGGTGTTTTCACTTGATTAAGTTCATCTCATTTGCCTATAAAAGGAGCCCTTCACCCATGCATTCAACAAGAATCCATCAAGCAACAAAGCAAGAGAAATATCAAGTTTAGAGAGTTTTTATATTCTTTATCTACTCATTGAAGAGAGTTGTACTTTTATTGTAAATTTTTTTTTCTTGTATTGTGGTGAGAGTGAGATATTCTTGTAAAGGATAAAAGTTATCCTTGAGAGAAGTCTTGGTGTGGTGTTATCAAGAGTTTAAGAAAGTTGCCTTGGTGAGGTTGTTCATCAAGAAGAACTCTTGGTGTGGTGTTATCAAGAGTTGAAGGAAGTTGCCTTGGTGAAGTTGTTCATCAAGAAGAACTCTTGGTGTGGTGTTATCAAGAGTTGAAGGAAGTTGCCTTGGTGAGGTTGTTCATCAAGAAGAACTCTTAGTGTGGTGTTATCAAGGGTTGAAGAAAAAGTCTTGGTGAGGTTGTTCATCAAGCAAGTTGTAAAGATTTCTATAACTTAGTGGAAAGCCTAGCTTGTGGAGCTAAGAGCCCGTGGACGTAGGCAAGGTTTGTCAAACCACGTAAATTGAGCTTGCACTCTCTCTATCCCTGTCTCTTTATATTTATTTGCACTTGTGATTGTTCTTTATTGATATTCTCTTGATTGCACTCTATTTTCGTCTTCTCACCTTTATTCTCAAAGAAAGAGTTAAATAATTTTGATCTTTCAAAAAAAGTTTTCTAAATCCGTTTTTATAAATAAAAGCCTAATTCACCCCCCCTCTTGGGTTGCCATACCTGGGTCAACAAGTGGTATCATAGCAAGATTGCTTAATTTCTTAAATTTTAATCGATTTTTGAGCTATGACAACTTTTAATTCATCTTCATATGTCGAGGGGCTTTCTATCTCTGGACCTATATTTTTTATTGGAAGTGATTACTCTTATTGAAAAACTAGAATGAGTATTTTCTTGAAATCTTTTGACTATAATTTGTGGTCTATTGTTTTGGAAGGACCTTTTGTTCCTACCAAAATTGAAAATGGGGAATGCATGCTTAAAGAACCTAAAGAGTTTAGTGAAGATGATAAAAAGAAATTGAGTTTGAATGCTAAAACTATGAATGTGTTGTATTGTGCTCTAGATAGAAATGAGTTTAATAGAATATCTACTTGTTCTACGGCACAAGAAATATGGCACACACTTGAAGTAACTCATGAAGGAACTAGTCAAGTTAAAGAATCTAAAATTAGTATACTAGTTCATAGTTATGAGCTTTCTAAGATGAAATCGGATGAATCAATTTCTGAAATATTTACTAGATTTACAGATATTGTCAATGGTTTGAAATCTCTTGGTAAATCTTATTCTAATGTTGAAATGGTGAGAAAGATTCTTAGGTGTCTACCAAAATCTTGGGAGCCAAAGGTGACGCAATTCAAGAAGCAAAGGACCTCACCAAACTACCATTAGAAGAACTTATGGGTTCTCTCATGACTCATGAAATCATCTTGAAGGAGAATGAAGAAGATTTCAAGAAAAAGAAAAATATCGTTTTCAAATGTTCAACAAAAGAAAATGATGAGTCAGGCGATGAAGGGGATGATGAAGATCTTGCATTCGTCACAAGAAAGCTAAAAAGGATGATTAGAAGAAATGAAGGATTCAAGAAGAATTCTAGAAGGGAGTACAAAGGGCAAAGCTCAAAGCAAGATAAGAAAAATGATCAAGTCATTTGCTATGAGTGCAAGAAGCCGGGACATGTAAAGATGGATTGTCCTTACTTCAAGAGTCAAAACAAGAAATCCAAAGCAATGAAAGCCACAAATTGGGATGATAGTGAAGCTAGCTCCACTGAAGAAGAAGATTACGAAGTGGTAAACATGTGCTTCATGGCTTTAAGTGAAGATGAGGTAAGTATTCTAAACTATGAACCTAAACTTTTATATGATGAATTACTTGAAGCATTCCAAAATTTACATGTACGAGTTGATAAGCAAAATTCAAAAATCAATGCTTTCAAAAAGAAGTCAAAAATCATGTTATCTCAATTAGAAGAGTTGATGGAAATAAATGAAGGTTTAGAAAATGAAAATTAAATTTTAAAACAAAAAATTTTTGAAAGTTTGGAAAGTCAAATACATTTATTAAAAACTGAAAATGACAATTTAGAACAAAAGAATTTTGATAAAATGGAGAAACAAAATTCTATTTTGAAAAAGGAAAATAATGACTTAAGAAATATTGTTGATAGTTTTACAAAAATCACAAAAAATTTGAATTCTATGTTACAAAACCAAAGGTGTGTTTTTGATAAAAGAGGATTAGGATATAAGACTCATAAAAATCAAAAGTATTTTAAAAACTATTTTGTTCATGCATCTTCTATGAATAATCCTAATCATTCATGTTCTTATTGTGGAAGAAAAGGATACAAAGTATGTTCTTGCTATATTAAAAGAAATCCTAATTTGAAACAAATATGGCTTCAAAAAAGTATCATAACTAACCCCCAAGGACCCAAGAACTTTTGGGTACCAAAAAGTTACTCCTTGAATGTTGATTGTAAAGACAAAGGAGTGGCAAACACAAGTGGTACTTAGATAGTGGATGCTCAAGGCATATGACCAGAGATGCCTCCAAATTCTCAAGATTAATCAAGAAGAAAGGAGGATATGTGACCTTCGATGATAATGCCAAATGAAGGGTAACCGGACATGGTGATATTGGTAACCTTTCTTTACCTATTATTAAAGATGTTTTGCTTAATCATGGTTTGAAACATGATTTGATTAGCATTAGTCAATTGTGTGATAAGGGATATTTTGTTGCTTTTGAGCCTAATAGATGTGTGATTAAGGATGTTAGTAACAATACGACATTATTTGTTGGTAATAGATGTGTTAATATTTATACAATTGATATTGATGTTAATAATCATGTAGAAAATTATTTAATTGTTAATCATGATGCTTGGTTATGGCATAGAAGGTTAGGTTATGTTAGCATGGGCATAATTTAAAAAATTTCTAAAAATGATTTAGTTGATGGTCTTCCAAAAATAAAATTTGCAAAGGATAAGATTTGTGATGCTTGTCAATTTGGAAAACAAGTGAGAACTTCTTTTAAACAAAAGAAATTTATTTCAACAAATAAACCTCTACAAATTACTTCATTTGGATTTATTTGGACCATCAAGAACTCAAAGCCTTGGGGGAAAGTATTATGTTTTTGTTATTGTAGATGATTATTCAAGATTCACTTGGGTTTATTCTTGAAAACTAAAAATGAGGCCACACAAGCTTTTTCAAAATTTGCAAAAAGAGTCCAAAATCAAAAAGGGTATTCTATTGTGTCCATTAGGAGTGATCATGGTGGTGAAGGAGACAATGTTGCATTTGAAAATCTTTGTGATGAAAATGGTTTTGAACATAATTTTTCCTCACCTAGAACTCCACAACAAAATGGTGTTGTTGAGAGGAAAAATAGGACTATCCAAGAAATGGCTAAGACCATGTTACTTGAAAATAATTTGCCAAAATATTTTTGGGCCGAAGCCGTTAATACCGCATGCTTTATAATCAAGAGAGTCCATATTAGAGCTTTAATAAAGAAAACTCCTTATGAACTTTGGAAAGGAAGAAAACCCAACATTGGATTTTTTAAAGTTTTTGGATGTAAATGTTTTATTTTAAACACCAAGGATAACCTTTAAAAATTTGATGCAAAAGCCGATGTTGGAATTTCTGTTGGCTACTCCAACCATAGTAAAGCATATAGAGTTTTTAACAAAAAGATTCTTACTATTGAAGAATCTATGCATATTGAATTTGATGAAACTAATGTGATTTCTTCAAAGAATTTAGATAATGATATTGTTGAGGTAGAAAGGCAAATCAAGGAATCAAGGCTTGATGGAAAGAGCCAATATGAATTACAACTTCAACAAGAAAAGCTTGAAGAAGTAAATGATTCTTCCCAAGAATTACCAAAGGAATGGAGGTATGCAAAAGCTCACCCTAAAGATCTCATTATTGGTGAACCATCACAAGGTATGAAAACTAGATCTTCTTTTAAGAACTTTTGTAATCATTTTGCTTTTGTCTCTCAATTTGAACCAAAATCTTTTAAAGAAGCCAAAAATGACGAAAGTTGGATTTTGGCTATGCAAGAAGAATTGAACCAATTTGAGAGAAATCAAGTTTGGGAATTAGTCCCTAGACCAAAAAATCATTCTATTATAGGCACTAAATGGATTTTTAGAAATAAAGTAGATGAAAATGGCACCATTATTAGAAACAAAGCTAGACTTGTTTCTCAAGGATACAGTCAAGAGGAAGGTATTGATTATGAGGAAACCTTTGCACCAGTTGCTAGATTAGAATCCATTAGAATTTTGTGTGCATTTGCATGTTATAAAATTTTACATTATATCAAATGGACGTCAAAAGTGCATTTTTAAATGGGTACATTATGGAAGAAGTATATGTAGAGCAACCTCTTGGTTTTCTAAATCATGATTTTCCAAACCATGTTTTCAAACTCAAAGAGGCACTTTATGGCTTGAAACAAGCACCAAGAGCATGATATGATAGATTGAGCAAATTTCTCATTGATAATGATTTCGAAATGAAACAAGTTGATACTACTCTTTTTGTTAAAAAAAAATGATGATTTATTAATTGTTCAAATCTATGCTGATGATATTATATTTGGTGCTACTAATGTTTCTATGTGTGAGGAATTCTCCAAGTGCATACTGTTGACCCAGGTATGGCAACCCAAGAGGGGGGGTGAATTGGGTTTTTATTTATAAAAACTGATTTAGAAAACTTTTCTTGAAAGATCAAAATTATTTAACTCTTTCTTTGAGAATAAAGGTGAAGAAGATGAAAATAGAATGCAATCAAGAGAAAAGAAATAAAAACAATCACAAGTACAAGTAAATATAAAGAGGAAAGGGATAGAGAGAGTGCAAACTCAATTTACGTGGTTCGGCAAACCTTGCCTACGTCCACGGGCTCCGAGCTCCACGAGCTAAGCTTTCCACAAAGTTGTAGAAATCTTTACAACTTGCTTGATGAACAACCTCACCAAGACTTTTTCCTTCAACCCTTGATAACACCACACCAAGAGTTATTCTTGATGAACAACCTCACCAAGGCAACTTCCTTCAACTCTTGATAACACCACAAAGAGTTCTTCTTGATGAACAACCTCACCAAGGAAACTTCCTTCAACTCTTGATAACACACAACAAGAGTTCTCTCAAGGATAACTATTATCCTTTACAAGAATATCTCACTCTCACCACAATACAAGAACAAGGATAATTTTTACAACAAAAGTATAACTCTCTTCAAAGAGTAGATAAAGAATATAAAAGCTCTCTAGACTTGATATTTCTCTTATTTTTTGCTTGATAGATGCTTCTCTTGCTCTTGTCTTTCTGAATGCATGCATGGGAGAAGGGCTCCTTTTATAGGCAAATAGGATGAACTTAATCAAATGAAGACACCATCTCCAAATTTTCTAGCCACCATAAAAATCGTAATCTTGTCTGCCATTTTTTCAATGTTCCGTTTGAAATTTGAAAATCTGCAAAGCATAAAAGATCTTCAAATTTGAATAATATTTCCAAATCATCAAGAATCAAGTCATTTGAATATCTGTAACTCAAGATATGGCCAAAACACCATTCGGTGCTCATGTGACTTGATTTTTCTTCCTTGTGTCAGTCCACCAAATTGCATATCAATTATGTCAACCTTCCATTTGAAATTTGAATTTCCTCAAAACATACGAAATGTGCCTCATTATGTCCTCTTTCTAATGCCATAATAATCAAGTCATTTTGATTTTTCTAGCTCAAGATATGTCCAAAAGAGTATTCGGTGCTCATGTCAGCTGCTTCTATTTGTCTTTCAACTTGAATGATGATTTGGACAACCTTACACTTGAAATTTAAATTTCTTTAAAACATATGAAATGTTATAAATTGAGTAAGCTTTCCAATGGCTCAAGAATCACATCATTTGGACATTTGTAGAGAAATATATGATCAATTGATTGAATATTGCTCATGTGTCACATTCCTTAAATCAAATCTTGTACTTAAACTTTGGTGCCTTTAACATGTAGTCTTCTCCTTGAACCAATTTGAGAGAAATCAAGTTTGAGAATTAGTCCTTAGACCCAAATATGACTAAACCCCTTAGTCAAGATAGATTTTGTATAATTAGAAGAGAAGTAGTTATGTTGGATATGTCTTAATTTTTATTTTATAGGATAATCTTTAAATGGTAGCATATGTTAAGGGGGAGAATATATTTAGGGGGAGTAGTTAATTTGAATACATCTTTTTGATGATAACAAAAGGGGGAGAAATGGATTGTTCGGATGGTTTGGATGGTTTGCTTATATTCATAACAATCTCCCCCTTTTTGATGATGACAAACCACTGATTGCTTTAAAATATAATCTAAAATCAAGAATGAAAATAAAATCAACAATAAGTAAAAAGAGAGCAATTGTTATTAATATAAGCAAACCATCCAAACCATCCATTTCTCCCCCTTTTGTTATCATAAAAAAGATGTATTCAAATTAACTACTCCCCCTAAATATATTCTCCCCCTTAACATATGCTACCATTTAAAGATTATCATATAAAAGAAAAATTAAGACATATCCAACATAACTACTTCTCTTATAATTATGCAAAATCTATCTTGATTAAGGGGTTTAGTCATATTTGGGTCTAGGGACTAATTCTCAAACTTGATTTCTCTCAAATTGGTTCAATTCTTCTTGCATAGCCAAAATCCAACTTTCCTCATTTTTGGCTTCTTTAAAAGATTTTGGTTCAAATTGAGAGACAAATGCAAAATTATTACAAAAGTTCCTAAAAGAAGATCTAGTTCTCATACCTTGTGATGGTTCACCAATAATGAGATCTTTTAGAGTGAGCTTTTGCATACCTTCATTCCTTTGATAATCTTGGGAATAATCAGTTACTTCCTCAAGATTTTCTTGTTGAAGTTGTAATTCATCTTGACTCTTTTCATCAAGCCTTGATTCCTTGATTTGCTTTTCTACCTCAACAATATCATCATCAATATCACTATGTTCGATTACCCTTCCTTTGGCATTATCACTGAAGGTCACATATCTCCTTTCTTCATGATTAATCTTGAGAACTTGGAGGCATCTCTGGTCGTATGCCTTGAGCATCCACTATCTAAGTACCACTTGTATTTGCCACTCCTTTGTTTCTACAATCAACATTAAAAGAGCGACTTTTTGGTACCCAAATGTTCTTGGGTCCTTGGGGGTTAGTTATGGTCCTTTTTGGAATCCATATTTGTTCAAATTAGGATTTCTCTTAATGTAACAAGAATGCATTTTGTGTCCTTTTCTTCCACAATAATTACATGAATGATTAGGATTATTCCTAGAAAATGCATGAACAAAATAATTTTTAAAATACTTTTGATTTTTATGAGTTTTATATCCTAAACCTCTTTTATCAAAAACACACCTTTGGTTTTGTAACATAGAATTCAAATTTTTTGTGCTTTTTGTAAAACTATCAACAATATTTCTTAAGTCATTATTTTCCTTTTTCAAAATAACATTTTCTTTCTCTAATTTATCAAAATCCTTTTGTTTTAAAATCTCATTTTCAGTTTTTAAAAAATGTATTTGACTTTCCAAACTTTCAAAATCTTTTTGCTTTAAAATTTCATTTTCATTTTCTAAAGCTTCATTTATTTCTACCAACTCTTCTAATTGAGATAACATGATTTTTGACTTCTTTTTGAAAGCATTGATTTTTGAATTTTGTTTATCAACTTGCACATGTAAATTTTGGAATGCTTCAAGTAATTCATCATATGAAAGCTTACGATCATGGTTTAGAATACTTATCTCATTTTCTCTTAAAGCCATGAAGCACATGTTTGCCACTTTGCAATCTTCTTCTTCATTCTCTTTCAAGGTGATTTCATGAGTCATGAGAGAACCCATAAGTTCTTCTAATGGTAGTTTAGTGAGGTCCTTTGCTTCTTGAATTGCCGTCACCTTTGGCTCCCAAGATTTTGGTAGACACCTAAGAATCTTTCTCACCATTTCAACATTAGAATAAGATTTACCAAGAGATTTCAAACTATTAATAATATCCGTAAATCTAGTAAACATTTCAGAAATTGATTCATCCGATTTCATCTTAAAAAGCTCATAACTATGAACTAGCATACTAATTTTGGATTCTTTAACTTGACTAGTTCCTTCATGAGTTACTTCAAGTGTGTGCCATATTTCTTGTGCCGTAGAACAAGTAGATATTGTATTAAACTCATTTCTATCTAGAGCACAATACAACACATTCATAGCTTTAGCATTCAAACTCAATTTCTTTTTATCATCTTCACTAAACTCTTTAGGTTATTTAAGCATGCATTCCCCATTTTCAATTTTGGTAGGAACAAAAGGTCCTTCCAAAATAATAGACCACAAATCATAATCAAAAGATTTCAAGAAAATACTCATTCTAGTTTTCCAATAAGAGTAATCACTTCCATTAAAAAATTGAGGTCTAGAGATAGAAAGCCCCTCAACATATGAAGTTGAATTAAAAGTTGCCATAGCTCAAAATCGGTTAAGATTTAAAAAATTGAGCAACCTTGCTCTGATACCACTTGTTGACCCAGGTATGGCAACCCAAGAGGGGGGGTGAATTGAGTTTTTATTTATAAAAACTGATTTATAAAACTTTTCTTGAAAGATCAAAATTATTTAACTCTTTCTTTGAGAATAAAGGTGAAGAAGATGAAAATAGAAGGCAATCAAGAGAATAGAAATAAAGAACAATCACAAGTACAAGTAAATATAAAGAGGAAAGGGATAGAGGGAGTGCAAACTCAATTCATGTGGTTCGGCAAACCTTGCCTACGTCCACGAGCTCCCAGCTCCACGAGCTAAGCTTTCCACTAAGTTGTAGAAATCTTTACAACTTGCTTGATGAACAACCTCACCAAGATTTTTCTTTCAACCCTTGATAACACCACACCAAGAGTTCTTCTTGATGAACAACCTCACCAAGGCAACTTCCTTCAACTCTGGATAACACCACACCAAGAGTTCTTCTTGATGAACAACCTTACCAAGGCAACTTTCTTCAATCCTTGATAACACCACACCAAGAGTTCTTCTTGATGAACAACCTCACCAAGAAAACTTCCTTTAACTCTTGATAACACACAACAAAAGTTCTCTCAAGGATAACTATTATCCTTTACAAGAATATCTCACTTTCACCACAATACAAGAACAAGGATAATTTTTACAACAAAAGTACAACTCTCTTCAAAGAGTAGATAAAGAATATAAAAGCTCTCTAGACTTGATATGTCTCTTGTTTTTTGCTTGATAGATGCTTGTCTTGCTCTTGTCTTTCTGAATGCATGCATGGGAGAAGGGCTCCTTTTATAGGCAAATAGGATGAACTTAATCAAATGAAGGCACCATCTCCAAATTTTCTACCCACCATAAAAACCGTAATCTTGTCTGCCATTTTTTCAATGTTCCATTTAAAATTTGAAAATCTGCAAAACATAAAAGATCTTTAAATTTGAATAAGCTTTCCAACGCATCAAGAATCAAGTCATTTGAATATCTATAGCTCAAGATATGGCCAAAAAACGATTCGGTGCTCATGTGACTTGATTTTTCTTCCTTGTGTCAGTCCACCGAATTGAATGATAATTCTGTCAGCATTCCGCTTGAAATTTGAATTTCTTCAAAACCTAAAAGATCTGGATATTTGAATAAGATTTCCAAAACATTAAGAATCAAAAAATTTGGATATCTCTATCTTAAGATATGGCCAAAAAACCATTCGGTGCTCATGTGAGTTGATTTCTTCCTTGTGTCAGTCCACCTAATTGCATATCAATTATGTGGGCCTTCCATTTGAAATTTGAATTTCCTCAAAACATATGAAATGTGTGTCATTATGTCCTCTTTCCAATGCCATAAGAATCAAGTCATTTTGATTTTTTTAGCTCAAGATATGTCCAAAAGAGTATTTGGTGCTCAAGTCAGCTGCTTCTATTTGTCTTTCAAATTGCATGATGATTTGGACAACCTTACACTTGAAATTTAAATTTCTTTAAAACATATGAAATGTTATAAGAGTAAGCTTTCCAAAGGCTCAAGAATCACATCATTTTAATAAGCGTCTTAAACTTTGTTCTTAAACTTTGGTGCCTTTAACATGTAGTCTTCTCCTTAGCTTCAACACTTCATTTTAATAAGCCTCTTCTTGATTTTACAATTATTTCAATGATCTTAGTCTTGCACATAAATAAACATGTTAGTAAATCTCAATTAATCAATATGTATTGTTATCATCAAAATTATCATGTAGCCTTAGGGCTAACACATACAACAAGAATTTGAAATGAGCTTAATGGGAGAATTAAATTTCTTCCTTGGTCTTCAAATCAAGCTAAATACACAAGAGATCTTCTCAAGAAGTTTGGCATGGATAATTCAAGGACATATAACACACCTATGGGTACATTAACCAAGCTTGACAAAGATGAGAAAGGAAATGATGTTGAGGTAACAAAATATCGAGGTATGATTGGCTCTCTTTTATATTTAACTGCTAGTAGACCCGATATTGTGTTTAATGTATGTATGTGTGCTAGATTTCAATCTTGTCCAAAGGAATCTCACCTTAAAGCTGTCAAGAAGATATTTAGATATCTTCTTGGAACCATAAATCTAGGTCTTTGATATCATAAGTGTGATAATTTTGATTTAATTAGTTATTCCGATGCGGACTTTACTGGAAGTCTTCTTGATAGAAACAGCACTAGTGGCTCTTGCCATTTTCTAGGATATGCATTAGTCTCATGGTTTAGTAAGAAACAAAATTCTGTTGCCTTATCAACCGCGGAAGCCGAGTACATTGCAGTAGGAAGTTGTTGTGCACAAGCTCTTTGGATGAAACAAATTTTAAAAGATTATGGTGTGATATTTAATCATATTCCCATCAAATGTGATAATATAAGTGCCATCAACATTTCAAAAAATCCCATACAACACTCTAGGACTAAGCATATAGAGATTAGACACCATTTTATTAGAGATCATGTGCAAAAAGGTAATATTTCTTTAGAATTTGTTCCTACCGATAAACAATTAGCCGATATATTTACTAAACCCCTTAGTTAAGATAGATTTTGCATAATTAGAAGAGAATTAGGCATGTTGGATATGTCTTAATTTTGCTTTTATATGAATGGTAGCATATGTTAAGGGGAAGAATATATTTAGGGGGAGTAATTAATTTGATTACATCTTTTTGATGATAACAAAAGGGGAAGAAATGGTTGGATTGCTTATATTCATCACAAGTGATCTTTTTGCTTATTCTTGTTTTTATTTTCATTCTTGATTTTAGATATTATTTTAAAGCAATCAATGGTTTGTCATCATCAAAAAAGGAGAAATTGTTAGCCTTAAGGCTACATCATAATTTTGATGATAACAATACACATTGATTCATTGAGATTTACTAATATGTTTATTTATGTTCAAGAATAAGATTATTGAAATAATTATAAAATCAAGAAGAGGTTTATTAAATTGAAGTGCTGAAGCTAAGGAGAAGACTACATGTTAAAGGTACCAAAGTTTAAGAACAAGGTTTGATTCAAGGAATGTGAGACATGAGCAATGTTCAATCAATTGGTCATATATTTCTCTACAAATGTCCAAATGATATGGTTCTTGAGCCTTTGGAAAGCTTACTCCATTTATAACATTTTATATGTTTTAAAAAAATTCAATTTTTAAGTGTAAAGTTGTCCAAATCATCATGCACATTGAAAGACAAATGGAAGTAGCTGACATGAGCACTGAATACTATTTTGGACATATCTTGAGCTAGAAATATCAAAATGACTTGATTCTTAAGGCATTAGAAAGAGAACTTAATTAGGCACATTTCATATGTTTTGAAGAAATTCAAATTTAAAATGGAACGCTGACATAATTGACATGAAATTCAGTGGATTTACATAGAGAAGAAAAATCAACTCATATGGGCACGGAATGATGTTTTATCCATTTCTTGAGCTAGAGATATCCAAATGACTTGATT
Organism: Boswellia sacra; assembly: GCA_013180625.2. Taxonomy (NCBI): domain Eukaryota; kingdom Viridiplantae; phylum Streptophyta; class Magnoliopsida; order Sapindales; family Burseraceae; genus Boswellia; species Boswellia sacra. Next base: position 471,398 of record SNVD02011092.1, read on the forward strand.
ATTATGGAATTGGAAAGATAATTCAATGGATCACATTTCATATTCTTTGAAGAAATTCAAATTTCAAGTGGAAGGCTGACATAATTGACATGCAAGTCGGTGGACTATCACAAGGAAGAAAAATCAACTCACATGAGCATTAAATGGTGTTTTGGCCATATTTTGGTTAGAGATATCCAAATGCCTTGGTTATTGATGCGTTGGAAATCTTATTCAATTTTCTAGATCTTTTATGTTTTGTAGATTTTCAAATTTCAAACGGAACATTGACAAAAATGGCAGACAAGATTGCGGTTTTTATGGTGGGTAGAAAATTTGGAGTTGGTGCCTTCACTTGATTAAGTTCATCTCATTTGCCTATAAAAGGAGCCCTTCTCCCATGCATTCAACAAGAATCCATCAAGTAACAAAGCAAGAGAAGTATTAAGTTTAGAGAGTTTTTATATTCTTTATCTACTCCTTGAAGAGAGTTGTACATTTGTTGTAAAAAATTTTCTTTGCTCCTGTATTGTGGTGAGAGTGAGATATTCTTGTAAAGGATAAAAGTTATCCTTGAAAGAACTCTTAGTGTAGTGTTATCAAGAGTTGAAGTGATGAACACTTAAATATGTATGTTTAATAAGAGCTTAGTTCATCATATTACATTAATAGTGTCATTAAATTCCTCAACTTAAGCATATTTGAAGTCTTTGCATCTTTGGAATTAACTTCCTCTTAATTTTGGTTTTGTTATAGGTTCGGTAAAATGGGCGTAACTCTCCATTTATAGATCATAATGGTGCAATTCTTAATGTTTTGGAAAGCGGATTCAATTGTCTACAAGATTGCATTTCAGAAGCATCATCAAATTTCGGATCTTAGTGGACCAAAATTGGGCTTGAAGTGAACCCATCTACAGTCTCAGCCCAGTCTGACCAGACCTCAGTATTTGGACCATATCTCTCAAATACGTATCCAAATTGTGCAAATCAATATGTTCTAGAAATCTGAGAGAAATATCTACAACTTTCATGAAGACATGTGATTAAAATTCTCAATATTTCATTGTCAAAATTGATGGTCAAAGTCGATGCCCAATGATCCCAATTGTCAAAGATATTTACAACTAATATTTGATAATTATGCCCTTGTAATTTGACAAGTTTGCCCCTGGATGTATCTATAAATAGAGGAGCCTTATGACCCATTAGGGCATCTTGGCCTTGGCTGGAACATTTTGGCTTTGGCTAGGATCTTGTATTGTGTTTTGTGTGTTTATGATATTAATGAATTTCCTTTTTCTTACAATTTGTGTTCTTTCTCTTATAATGTCTTTCTAATTTCTCTCTTGCTAAGGTGAAAGGGTGAAACCTTTGATATGAGAGTAAGGATTCTCTAACCCTTTGATATGTGCTTAATTGTCATACTATTGTTTTTTTTATTTTATATGATTTATATTTATTTTCATAATCAACCTTGACACCACTCGTAAAGTGGAGGTCTTGATCCATTGTTGACAATCCGTGGCACATCAAATGCTTGGATAATTTCTAGATGTCGTATGGTTCTTCCTTACCGACACGAATCTAGTTAGGAACCTTGATTTGTTGTCGACATATGGAGATTGGCACATTGGATGCTTAAACCCATTTACAAGTAGTGGTATAAATATTGGTAACGAAGCAAATATAATTCATATAACTAAAATGGGTTGTTTATCCTTATTCGAAATATCAAGGGTGGATCCCCTAACCTTAGCTCTCATTATCATTGTGTTAATTTCGCTTGTGTTATTCTCATTTATTATCTAATAACTTGTTCTTTAGTCATATTGTTGATATTATCTTGCCATCCATTTGAATCATCTACAGCATATTTGCTTACTTATAATTTGCAGCGTTAAAACCTCCTTCCTCGTGGATCGACCCCGATCTTACCGGGTTTATTACTTCGACACTCCTATACTTAGGAGGCAATCCTCTTCGGATGTGTCATGAAGAAAGTTGCCTTGGTGAGGTTGTTCATCAAGAAGAACTCTTGGTGTGATGTTATCAAGAGTTGAAGGAAGTTACCTTGGTGAGATTGTTCATCAAGAAGAACTCTTGGTGTGGTGTTATCAAGGGTTGAAGAAAAAGTCTTGGTGAGGTTGTTCATCAAGCAAGTTGTAAAGATTTCTACAACTTAGTGGAAAGCCTAGCTTGTGGAGCTAGGAGCCCGTGGATGTAGGTAAGGTTTGCCGAACCACGTAAATTTAGTTTGCACTCTCTCTATCCCTATCTCTTTATATTTACTTGCACTTGTGATTGTTCTTTATTGATATTCTCTTGATTGCATTCTATTTTCATCTTCTTCACCTTTATTCTCAAAGAAAGAGTTAAATAATTTTGATCTTTCAAGAAAAGTTTTCTAAATCTGTTTTTATAAATAAAAGCCCAATTTACCCCCCTCTTGGGTTGCCATACCTGGGTCAACAGGAAGAAGTTTCTCATTTGATAAAGGCAGCTATAAGAAATATAATACCTATTTGTGGTTATAGCTATAGTCTGACCTAAGCTTGACACAACTTCCTTTACTTCTTCACACATTTGTATCAACATTCGTGGCTCTTTAGAATTTTTTGTCCCTATGTGCTCGCTATTAGCTATTTTCCAATCCATCCTTGCAAGTTGAATCAAAAAGTTGTTATGCCAAAGAATCAATAACATCATCTATAAAAATAGAATGTAGGTCACTAGGGTATCTCACTGCCTTAAAAATATTGAAACAGATCACCTGGCTATCAAACTCCATAGTGAGAATGCCATCATGAACATCAATCTTGATTCGGACAATTTTCAAGAATGGTCTCCCAAAAGAGTCGGTGTTGGATTGAGAGATGTCTCATCCTCTATTTCAAGAACATAGATATCGGTTGAGAAAGCCAGTTGATTCACCTGCATAAAAGCATCTTCCACAACTCCCTTGGGATATGGATTAGAATGATTAGCAAGTTAAAAGATAATACCAGTTTCCAAAACTGGTCCAAGATTTAAAGAAGCATAAATAGAATATGGCATGACATTAATAGATGCTCATAAATCTAACATAACCCTTTCAAACTTGGTATTACCAATGGTGCATGAAATGGTAAACGTACTTGGATCTTTGTACTTTGGAGGAATTTTTCTTTGTAGTATAGTTAAAACATTTTCCCCCACACTCACTTTCTCATTTAATTCCTTTTAACTTTCTCTTATTGAGGCATAACTTCTTAAGAAATTTTGTATAACAAGGTACTTGCTTGATAGCATCTAAAAGTGGTATATTTACCTCGATCTTGCAAAAAGTCTCTGAGATTTTGCAAATTTGCTATGAAAAGGTGGAGGAGAAATATAAAAAGGAATAGGAGTTTTAAGATTTACCTTGGAAGACGACGTTCTGTTAATGGTGGGATCCCTTTCATTAGTTTGTGACTTCTTCGGCGGGACCTCTAATCGCTTTCCACTTCACAAAGTTACTGCATTAGCATTCTCTCTTGGATTGATCGATATTTGAGAAGGTAATTTTCCCATGCCCTAACCCTCAAATTTGCTCATGTTAATAGCTAGTTGGCCCATTTGATTTTCTAGGTTTTGGATACTTGCCCTAATTTCCTGTTGAAATTGCATGGTTTTAGTTGCAAGTGCTTTAACAATGTCCTTAAGAGACGTACCTCGGCTTTGTGGAGCTGATTATGGTGCTGGTGGTGGTCCAGTTTGAAACGATTGTTGCACTCTTGGTTGATTAAAACCTGGTGGCCGCTTTAGTATGGCATTTGGAGCAATTGGTTAATGATTCCCATAATTGAAATTATGGTGATCTCACCATCCTGCATGTAGGTATTAGAGAAGGGTCATACCTTTGCCTTGTTGGTCCTAGAAACCGACCCTTGGCATTAGCTTGTTCCGTCTCTCCTTCTTGCAAAGTTGGGCACATGTTTGTTGGATGATCTATAGTAGAACATAGTACATATGCATAAGATTGCTGCATGTTTCCTACAGCCATTTGTTTCACAAGAGATGTAAGTTGAGAAAGTTGTTGTTCAATGTTTGAAGTACTTTCCTCATTTACTTTCTTTGGTAATGATGGTTCAACTTGACTACTGAATTGTTGGGAGTTCGTTACCATGTCGCCAATCCAATATCTTGTAGCTTCCAGTGTTTTATTAACTAATGCTCGTCCACTAGCAGCATCAATCATGTTCTTATCAATTGGCATGAGGCCCTCATAGAAATATTGAATAAGGAGTTTATCACTAATTTGGTGGTGTGGATAGCTAGCACATAACTTTTTAAATCTCTCCTAATATTCATAAAGTGATTCTCCATTATATTGCTGAATGCCATGAAGTTCTTTCCTAATGTTTGTAGCTTTTGAAGTAGGAAAGTATTTCTTTGAAATGAGTCTACTTACCTTATTCCATGTGGTGATGGAACCCAGCAGGAGATAGTATAACCACTCTATCGCCAAATTTGCTATCAAGAATGGGAAAGCTCTCAATTTTATTTGCTTTTTGGAAACACCGGCTGGCTTCATACTTGAGCACACCACATAAATTTATTTGAGGTATTTGTTAGGATCCTCTCCTGTAAAGCCATGAAATGTAGGTAAGAGATGAATTAGTCCAGATTTAAGTTCAAAATCTACCTCAAGTTTGGGATCTACGTATAGCAGTGGTTGATCAACATTCAGAGCCGCTAACTCTTTAAGAGCTCGATTGTTTTGTGATGCCATTACTTTTGATTCAGAATTGATTGAACTACTGGAAGATGGAAGGAATTATGTCGTGCATGGTCAAATTCCAAAGGTGGAGTTGAAATTGATTGACTTAGTCTTAAATTCGATGATTCGAGAAACTCCTTATTTATCTTAAGTCATTCATCCGCTTTTTTGTCGAACATAAAAGCCTAAACAAAACAAAACAAACTCAAGAATCAATAGTAAAAAACAAAGTAACAAATTGATTACAAAATCAATCCCCCGCAACGCCGACAAAAACTTGTTGCATTAGAAACTATCAAGTATACTAGTTGTAAAAGTAATAAAGTGGTAAGTAAGATATCGCTCCCACGAGGATTGGTGCTAATTAAATTTTTTATCAGATAGCAATAATAAAATAAATTGGGAGTTTTGTTGAATAATTAACTAAATGAAATACAAATACAAATGAAGAATAACACAACACAAAGTTAAATGAAGTGGGAAATAATGAATGAGAGAAACTTGGTTAAGGGATTACTTTCTATTACAATATATGAATTTGAGAATCAACTATAGAATTTTGATCCAATTGCAACATTGAAATTATCAACCATAGATAACAAGCTCTATTACCCCAATCTTTCCCTACTTTTTTGTTAAATAAAATAAGCTATTTATTTAATCTCTGTCCATTAAATAATGTAGAATAAGCTCTTTGAATTTAATTCAATGGAAGCATTGTGATAAGAAAGATAGGTTGATCTAACCACTAAACATACAAGTTTAGATTATTTAACTTAGGTTATTTTTTCTAATTGCAATCTCTGACTACAATTTTGCTACTAACAACTAGAAATTCAAGATAATTACGAATCAAGATTTATAGTATAGCAATAGACAACAACCAGATTCTATTTAGTTGGCCACATAAATAAAATCAGCAAGTAATCATAAACATTGAATATAGGAAAATACAAGCAACTTCAATTGAAGAATTAGATAACAATTTCTTGAATAATCAACTCACAAAAATCATATTTAGAGCTTTGAAATCATCCTCAACCAAATAGGATTTAGTATATATGTTCAAACCCAACATAAATGTAATACAACACAAAGAAACTCTAGAAAATGAAAAGAAATGAAACACTTAGCAAATCCTTTGAAAATCTTCTACGTAGACGGATCTCCTTATGATTGTAGTTTCTCCTCTTTCCAAGCCTTCTTTCTCCTTAAAAAACTCCTAGATATGTGAGAGATCAGGAGAGGCAGGCTCCAACTCGATTTCCACCTTCTTGTTATTAAAATAAAACCCTAAAATATGTTTATATGCTCTGTTACAGTAACCTTACTACAATGCCCTGAATAATAATATGCTACTGATCATAACTTATAGTAAATTTCATGAATTCATAAACCGTAAATTTCTCTACAAACTAGACTTCAAGAGCTTCCAATAGTATATAGCATATTGAGACAATTAAATCCGAGAAATTGGTTGTCTGGTAGAGTGAAAATGAAAGGTTTACTCCATTTTAGAGTAAACTCCTCCAAAACTCCTGCAAACATCAAAATCACGCAAAAACATAAAACAACATGGGAATATAGGAAAGAAGCATAAAAGAATTGACATAAAAATAAAATATAAATAGACACCTATCAATTCCCACATTTAACACACACGCATACATACACAAAATGAAGCATTGCGTGCAAGTTTTGTAAATCTCGAAGACACAATGAAGCATTAGTTGTTTACTTGCGGTATGCACTAACACAAGTAAATCACAATACTCTTAAATTATACAAGCTGCTAAGAGTAAGTCTTCTATTATAGTAGTTAAATGAAACACTTAGTTTGACACCAGACAAAAATTAAACTTTTATGCAAGAGTGGTTGGAAAATGGTGGAGTAAAAGAACTTGCAACTCGTAAGAAGGAAAGAAATTAGATGTTCGATATGTCAAATGGCTTATGAATGGCCCTATCTATAGTTTTCTATGAATCCATTCACTTAGGTTGCAACCATTCATCATACATATTTATTTCCAAAGTACACGTTGTTTCCAAAGTACATGTCTTTTCAAGATTAATGTCTCTCAAATAGACACAACTCTTCCAAAGGTATAATTCCAATAGATTAAACTCTTCCAAACATTTAATCTTTATTCTAAGAGAGACAACTTTTCAAAGGTCACCTACATAAATATGTGTCTTTTAAGCTTTATTTTGAAATTGTTCTAACAATCCCCCATCATTTTCAAAATAAATGAAATTTTGAATAGTTCTTGCATAGGCTTGGAAATCTTATGCATTATAAAGGCGTGTTTTGGAATTGAACCACCGTAGCCACTAGATTTTTAGAGCTTGATGATGAAACAAAGGATAAGTGTTGAGCAATAGAAGTCACTAAACTGCCGTTGGAAGGAAAAGAGAGGTGTATGAAGATGAAGAATCAAAGAGCTTAGAAAACTCGTACTTGATTTTGAAAAATCAATAAAACCAATCTACAAAGAACTAGATGGCAAGTCATATACCATTGCGAAGCTCCAGATGTCTAGTTTTTTATGAAATTCATGGATTGTAAAGTAGGGTTATGTATGCAAAGTTATGGTTGATTAAACATGGTGTTAAAAAAGCACTATTGAAATCCGCTCATGAACTGCGCTAATGGTTCTCCTTCTTTTGGATTTAGACGATACACCATCATATAGCAACTTTTTTGCCTCAGTCCATCAAGAAGGTATGTAATACCGCATGAAACTCCATGTTTCTTGAATCAATCCATCCCGCAAGAAAGATTCTTTGCTAACCTTTGCTACGCATGAATGAGTTCCCTCGAAATTGACTCCATTAGTTTCTCGTCATTCTCCCAAAAGGCTATCAAAGACACGTGCCCTCATCTTCATAGTGAAAGCGCCATTTTGTCACGATAACGCATCCCCATGATACTTTGAATATACGTCACATTCAGCAACGCATTTCATCATCCACTACACCCTAGCCCGGATATATGCCATTAGTAAGAAATAGATGTCAGGAGGTCATCTTAAGATCAACCCTCTTGTTGTAGTGATTACCTATGTCCAGGATGCAACCTATTTACATCCTTGATAACCAAAACCTCAAGTCACTCCGTTGGACCCATATGGGCCATCAAAAAGGCTCTGTTCCCATGTGAAAACCCATTTCTAATTGCTTAGCTGACTACAAAGGCCTTACTCTACATTTGCCTCTTGCTAACAATTGAGCATTCACTTCCACCAAATTCTTTAGATCTGGTATAGAGACCGTATGTAAATAAGAAATCAAACCCACGTTGTATTGAAGAAAAAACTTCATTTCCAGTATCAACTCGGAATCACTCAATGGAACCACTATCATGCTCACCGGCCCTTCCTATGAGCTAATCCACATAGTCGTGGATTATGTTCTGCAAACTGGCATTGTAAAGTTTACTACTTTGACCTCATGCGAGAAGCTCTCCAGACACAACTCTAGCCTCTCCATTTCCCTTGTAAAAAGAAAATTGTGTGTAGCATGCATAGAATGCCCATCGATAAACGCCCATATGTACAAAAGCGATATTGAATCACAAATCCCATAAATGTTATTCAACATCGAAAGACTTATGTGCATAAGAATAACCTCATTTTCAACCTTCTGTGGTTCCCTTTCCACTACCAAAGCATTTAGTTCACTCTGTTTTGGATAGTCCCTTGCCTTATGAGGCCTGTCACAGATGAAGCACCCTATAAACTTGCTTTTCCCCCACTACAAATCCTCTTAGTTGGTTTTGGTGGACTTGGCTTCCATGTTCTCTCCCTTGGACACTTCAGCCTTCTTCTTTCCCTCGAGCTTCTTCCTCTCATGAGTGGAAAATGCCCTAAAATTGAAGTCAACCAAACCATCTATAACGGCAATTGCAATTGATAAGTCCTTTACCCCTTATCTGCATAACTTTATTTACGCCCAAGGCTACAATCTTCACATAAAGTGGAAAAGCTTGTCTTCATCGAACATGCACTTGATATGCAACATCAATGAGCTAAACTCCTTCACATACTCATGCATAGAAACTATATGCTTGAGCTTCTTTAGGCTTTCCCTTATAAGCAATCCATATAGTAGAGTAGGAATTGATCCTTCAATCCCCGCTTGAGTGTTTCGCACATCTCAATGGCTGGTCTTGCTGTATCAGCATCCTCTTAGATACGAGTGCGCCATCAAAGCTTCGCATCACCTGCCAAATACATGCTAGTGATGGTTACTTTCTCAGTCTCAAGTACTCTAGCAGCCTTAATGTTCTACTCCATATCCCATAAGAAATTTCTAGCTCTTTGGCCTTCCTCACTCAGCTAAATGGATTCGACTCTGACACCTTGATTCCCGAATTGGTAGCCCATACGACCCCGAGTGCATTGCTCATTGCTTGATTGATCACTCTAAGCTAATCCTCTATATCTATAAGGCTTCACTTTAACGTATCAATCGAAATAACGATATCCTCCAAAATAGCATTGAATCTCTTGTTCAGCTTACGCATGAAATCCTCCAAAGTTCTACGCAATGTTGCAATCTCAGCCCTATGCATGTCTAATTGCTTTGCCAAACTCCCAATTGTTGAGCTTGTGGTATCCTGACTAGCGCCTCTAATTGTCTCATCGTATCCTTGAGCGTCTTACATAACATTGCGCTAAAACAAATTACCTAACTATGTGTGAACAAATTTGAATCATGCTTAACCCCTTAACTGTGCCTTTGTTAACCTTGGCCTCTTTTGCCACAACCTTGTTGCCTCCACTAATTGAACTGCCTTGCCACAACCAGGCTCTGTACCACTTGTCGTAAGCTTTTTGTTGATATGCGGATTACCTAGCTATAATGCCAAGCTCCTACTCAGTCAACTACTTAATAAACCATACTCTTGACCACCCAAGATTAACACACAAATTTGCATGCAATGCACACACAAATTTTTTGATGCAAGATATAAGCAATTTATAAAAGCACTAACTTCTAACTTTTTTTTATTCCCTCAAAGAAAATATTACAAATGTTGCTCCATGGTATTGTGCAGGAAACACACTCTAGCCTAACTCACATAAGCTATAAGCTCAATTGCTTCCCTAAGCAATTCTCTTAAGGCTTCCACTATGCATAATGCTTTCTTGATGTGTGTTTCTAGCCTACCCCAGTGGCACAATTTATAGGCCAAAAAGCAACCAACACCCTTAGTTGTTAGATCCTAAATCCATGTGTTGTACGCCACATGGTCCATGTAGCTGATAACCCCAACTATTAGGCGTTATGGCGTGCTCCTACGCTGCCACACGCATCCCCCGCTACCTATAAATTAAGATCATGCCTAGAACATGAGATATAACTTCCTCGAGCCATACCTATGTTCTCCTATTTTTGCTCCTATAGTTAGGGATGTGGTTATACCTATCCAACCACCAAGTTAGTAGGGAAATACAGCTCACAATTTATGTTGCCACCTCCTACATTCTAGGAAATGCATGCCAGGCCACTTGCCCACTACTTCTTTGATTTTAGGAGCCAATATCCCCCTGGATATTTGCCATGATTTATGCTCGCTAACACCACCGAGTTGCACCGTAAACTACTGTTGCGCATCATGTCACCTGATGTCATGTGCCATGTCGTTGCACGGTTGTGCATTGCCTATGCGTGTGCTTACTACCTCACAAGCATCCTAGACCGTATGCATGCTTGTGCTAGTGTTACTGTCCCCACTAACTTGGTGGTTGGATGAGTATAATCACGTTCCTAAAATATAGGAGCGAAAATAGGAGAAGATGGGTAATGGCTTGAGAAAGTTTTTTCCCATTTTTAAGGCCATGATCTCCACTCATAGGTAATAGGATGCATATGGCAGTGTAGGAGGTGGTTGTCAACTACATGGACTATGCGGCATGTAGCATATGGATTTAGAACCTAACAACTAGGGGTTGGTTGGCTGCATAATGAATTGGCTTAAGAGAATTGTTTGAGGAAGCAACTATGCTTGTAGCTTATGTGAGTTAGGCTAGAGCGTGTTTCCAGCATAATACCTTAGGGCGCATTTGTAATCTTTTCTTTAAGAGAATAAATAAAGAAAAGTTAGAAATCGGTGCTTTCATGAATTCTTTGTGTCCTGCGTCAAAAAATTTATGTGTGCATTGCCTATGCGCGTGCCTGCTACCTCCCAAGCGTGCTGGCCTAGTGCTAATGTTGTGCACCATATTGCCCCAACGTGCGTGCTGTATCGCTTGTCACATCCAACTCTCACTTGTACTCCACAACACCATGCTCACTACCCGTTCGTGTGCGTTATCCTACTATGCCACACCCATTGATGCTTGTGTGTGTTCATATTGGTAAATTATAGGACGTTCATAAGAAATTAAAGAGGTTCGTTCATTCTTAGGGCATGCTGGATTTTATAGGAGGTTCATAAGAAATTTCAGTGCTATATCTAAACCTCTTTGTAACCTCTTAATAAAAGATACTTCCTTTGAATGGACTCAAGAATGTCAAAATGCCTTTGATACATTAATTCGACTTTTAACAACTGCTCCAATTATGCAATCTCCTGATTGGTCCTTGCCTTTTGAATTGATGTGTGATACAAGTGACTATGCAGTTGGTGCTGTCTTAGGACAAAGAAAAGAAGGTAAGCCTTATGTGATATACTACAAGTAGGACTTTAAATGATGCACAAATGAATTACCCAACAACTGAAAAAGAACTACTTGCAGTAGTATTTGCATTGGACAAATTTTGATCTTATTTAATTGGCTCTCCAATAATTGTTTACACTGACCATACAGCTGTGAGATATTTAATGTATAAATAGGATGCAAAACCTAGATTAATATGGTGGATCTTATTGCTCCAAGAATTCAACATCACAATAAAGGATAAGAAAGGAGCCAAAAATGTCGTTGCAGATCATCTTTCAAGATTAACGACAGAGACATTAATTGAAACTTCGCCTATCAATGATTCTTTTCCTGATGAATTTTTATTTTCCGTTGTTGTTGTACCTTGGTTTGCTAACATTGTAAATTTTCTTGCAACAGGAAAAATGCCACCTCATTGGAATGCTCAAGACAAAAGGAAATTTTTAACTGAGGTGAAAAATTTTTATTGGGATGACCAATATCTGTTCAAATATTGTCTAGACCAAATAATAAGAAGATGCATACCCGACAATGAGGTAAGTAGTGTCATTAACTTTTGTCATTTTGAAGCATGTGGAGGACATTTTTCATCTAGAAAAACAGCTGCTAAGATCTTACAATGTGGATTTTATTGGCCCACCTTATTTAAAGATGCACATGCATTTTGCAAAACGTGTGAAAATTGTCAAAAATTGGGATCTATTTCAAAAAGAAACATGATGCCATTGAATCCCATTCTTATCGTTGAAATCTTTGACTGTTGGGGTATTGATTTTATGGGACCCTTTTCCACCGTCATTTGGTTTTGTGTACATCCTTGTTGCAGTAGACTATGTTTCAAAATGGGTCGAGGCAATTCCATGTCGAAACAATGATCACAAAACAGTTGTCAAATTCTTGAAGGAGAATATCTTGAGTAGATTTGGAATTCCTCGAGCCATTATTAGTGATGGGGGTACACATTTTTGTAACAAACCATTTGAAACTTTAATGAAGAAATATGGAATAACCCATAAAATTTATACACCTTATCACCCACAAACAAGTGGACAAGTTGAACTTGCTAATAGGGAGATAAAACAGATTTTAGAAAAAACGGTTAACCCAAATCGCAAAGATTGGTCCTTAAGACTTAATGATGCACTTTGGGCTTACCGAACTGCTTTCAAAACATCATTAGGAATGTCTCCTTATAGATTAATTTATGGAAAACCTTGTCACTTGCCAGTGGAAATTGAGCATAAAGCTTATTGGGCCATTAAAACATTTAACACAAACTTGAATGATGCTTGCAAGTTACGTAAACTCCAACTGAGTGAACTTGAAGAAATCAGGAATGAGGCTTATGAAAATTCTAAAATCTACAAAGAAAAAATGAAGGTTTTTCAAGACAAATCCATTGTTAGAAAATCTTTTGAACCTTCACAAAAAGTTCTTTTGTATGATTCAAGATTGCATTTCTTTCCTGGTAAACTTCGGTGTCATTGGACTGGGCCTTTCATTGTTAAAAATGGTTTCCCTCATGGAGCAGTTGAAATTGAGAACCCAAAGAATGGTAATGTGTTTAAAGTTAATGGACAATGGTTAAAACCATTCTTTGAAAATTTTGACCAAAATGAAGAGTCCATTGCTTTAGTCGATCCTTTTTAAGGATTGATATTTCCCGGTCAAGTGGCGGATATAGTACTCCGTGACTTTTAAAGTCGGTTTTTCAGTTCCCTAAAAACTGTTGCTCACCCTGCATTCATTTTCCTTTCTTTTCTCGCATTTTCACATGGACACCATTCTCTCAAATCTTCACAAACATTTTCCCTCTCTTTCTCCAAATGATTTGCTTAAAATTTACAAAGCTCGCGCAGAAAGAGTAAGGATGTTGATGCGTAAGGGTATGCCTGTCGAAGTAAGATGGTTAATTGAAGCCAAGTTCGATTTTCTTATGAATTTTCAGATAATCTTGTTTCTCACATGCCAGGTATGGGAAAAAGCTCTTACGCCAAAAAGCGAAGAGCGAAAAGGTTACAAGTTTGTCCCAAATGTGCAAGATGGACTTGTAACCAGCGTTGCCGCTCTTTGGGATATTTGTCTAATAATCAAGAGGATAAACTACAGTTCATCAAGAATGGACTGAGTAAGGAGTCTTTGGATGATATCTGAGTGACTCTTGAGATGCATTCTTGTGGACTTGTGCAATGTGAAATTTTTAATTTGTGGACACAATTCCGAGATGAGCAAGAACGCTATAGTCTTGGGAATCTGACTCAAAACGACCCTATTTGCCAGTTTATAAGAAAACTGTATGGGAAGCATATCCCCAACTCATAGAAGGTGTTTAAGCCGTTTCTGGACGTAAAACACAGAGGAAGATGTGAACCACAGTCACAACTACCTGTACATATGCATTTGTGCCATCATTTTTGAATTTTAATACCTCATAGCTGTCATTTTTGAATTTGTATCTTTTGTTTGACTTATGGTGTCTTATTTCATCATCTTTTGAATTTTTATGCATTATTGTCAACTTTTTCAACAAACAACCGAGCTACCTAGATAGATATCATCATTAGCATACCTTTTTGCACTCCATAAATACCACATGTCTTGTTCTCTTCTTCACACATAGTTAGAGAGTTGCATAGACATGGAGGGAACTTAACAACGTCGAATCCAAAGGATATGTGTATTCTGCGGATCTCGACCGGGTAAAAGTGAGGAGTTTGTAGAAGTAGCAAACTATCTTGGTAGGCTACTGGCTGAAAGAAAGATTCATGTGATTTATGAGGGAGGTAGCCTCCGGTTAATGGGTTGTGTGTCAACAGCTGCACATGTAGGAGGTAGTCAAGTTTTAGGAGTTATTCCTAAAGCTTTGGCCATAGAAAGCATCGTTGGAAAAACGGTTGGGATGGAGTTACAGGTCTCCTCTATGCATGAACGCATGGCACATATGCTCATCAATTCAGATGCCTTTATTGCTTTACCAGGTGGCTTTAGCACTCTTGAAGAAATTTTTCAAATTGCCTCTTGGGTCCAACTGAATCTCCATCAAAAACCCATAGGTTTGTTGAATGTTAAAAATTTCTTTGATTCTTTGATAAGTTTTGTTGATGCAGCTGTGGAACAAAATTTTATCCCTCATTCAGTGAGAAAGATCCTTGTTTTTGCCACTTCTGCTGGTGAGTTACTTGACAAATTACAAGAAGTTGAGTATGAACCTGACCCAGCTAGTACTCAAATTAATTGGACAGGAGGGCAAAACAAAAAGTGCAAATTGGATTTGAATCTCCGTTTGTAATTTTTTTCTTCTTGTCCTTTATTTTATTTTATTTTATTTTTAGCATGTTATTTTATGAGTCTTCAGGTCATCACTCTTGAATAACAGAAGCCTCAGGTAATGTCTCCTATACTTTATCTCTCTACATTTAAACATTGAGGACAATGTTTCAATTGGTTGGGGGGGAAGGATAGTAGACATAAGTATGTCTTGAATTTTCTTTTTCTTGAAAAAAAAGCGAGTTAGTAATTAGATTTAGAGTACGGCGTAAGGAGTTCAAATCCTCTTGAGACGCATTCTGGGTCAGGAATGGCAGAGTAAGGAGGACCAGTTTGAACTCTTGAAACCCATTCTAACCAATTTGTCATTTTGATTTTGTGAACTCATTTTAGCTAACTTGATATTATGTAGTCTTGATTTTTGAATTTTATAACAAGGAGGTCTTATTCATTTCACTTTGAATTATTCAAATCTATGAACTTTCACAACATTATCATTTAATAAACTGTGTGCTTATGTACTCGTTAAGCAAGTATTCATGAACCTTTCTTCACACACACACATACCTTGATGCATGATTGTGGGTGGCGAAATGAAATGTTGTAATACTTGAGTTCTTTTGTTTTGTTTAGGATAACAACACAAAGGAAGGGGAAAGTTAAAAAAAATAAAGCAAAAAAAAAAGTGAAAAAAAGTGAAAAAAAAAAGAAAGCAATTATGGATAAGTTTGGTCTCGTAGCCTCCTTAATTCGAGCATTTAAGCCCGAGGGGTGCCTCAACACGTAATACCCTAAGACCAACTGGTTTGGGAGCTATTGGCCCAAAGCTCGCTACATGGATTAAGGAGAAAGCTTAATGGGATTGAACATTCCACTATCCACGAGTTTCTAAGCAAAAATAAAGCATCGGCAACCTGAGTCGTTAAGCTCGTTAAGGTGTCTTAACACCTAATGCCCTAAGGCCAACTGGTCTGGGAGCCATTAGCCTAAGGCTCGCTACATGGGCTAAAGATGCATTCTTAAAAAAAAACACATATACATAAAATAAATGAATGCCCCCTACCTACATTTGTTAGCCTTAACAAATATTAGAACCGATATGGCTTCTTTCTAATAAGCCCCATAGTCATGTGTCGACTGAGCACAAAAAGAAGGTTTATTGATATCTTGACTAAAGGGTACATGAGTCATAAAATAAAATAAAAAATAAAAAAAGGGGGTTGAGAGTTTATTTATTTGGATAAAATCAAAGAGAGTGCAATAATGACCACCTTGGATGTAAAATTCTATAAATCACTTCTAAATAATGACGCTTTAATTGCTAGGGACTAGCAATAAGCTAGTTGGAGGGTGTGATGAACACTTAAATATGTATGCTTAAAAAGAGTTTAATTCATCATATTGCATTAATAGTGTCATTAAATTCCTCAACTTAAGCATGTTTGTAGTCTTTGCATATTTGGAATTAAGTTTCTCTTAATTTTAGTTTTGTTACAGGTTTGGTAAAATGGGCATAACTTTCTATTTATAGATAAGAATAGTGCAAAGTTTAATGTTTTGGAAAGCTGATTAAATTATCTACAAGATTGCATTTCACAAGGATCATCAAATTCGGGATCTTAGTAGACCAAAAATGGGCTTGAAGTGAACCCATCTGCAGATTCAGCCCAGCCTGACCATACCTCAGTGTTTTGACCATATCTCTCAGAATATGTATCCAAATCATATGAATCAAGATGTTCTAGAAATCAGAGAGAAATATCTACGACTTTCATGAAGACATGTGATTAAAATTCACAATAATTCAGGGTCAAAATTGGTGGTCAAAGTCGGTTCACCTAATTACCCCAATTGTCAAAGTTGGTGCATCTAATATTTGACAATTATTCCTTTGTAATTTGACAAGTTTGCCTCTGAATGTATCTATAAATAGAGGTGCCCTGTGACCCATTAGGGCATCTTCGCCAGGGCTGGAATATCTTGGCCTTTGCTGGGATCTTGTATTGTGTTTCTCTCTTGTTTTAATGTTATTAATGAATTTCCTTTTTATTGCATTTTCTTTTCTTTCTCTTATAATGTCTTTCTAATTTCTCTCTTGCTAAGGTGAAAGGGTGAAACCCTTGATATGAGAGTAAGGATTCTCTAACCCTTAATATGTGCTTAATAATCATAATCTTATGTTGATTATATGATTTATATTTATTTTCTTAATCAATCTTGACACCACTCGTAAAGTGGAGGTCTTGATCCATTGTAGACAATCCTTGGCACATCAAATGCTTGGATCCTTTTTAGATGTCGTATGGTTCTTTCTTACCAATACGAATCTAGTTAGGAACCTTGATTTGTTGTAGACATATGGAGATTGGCACATTCGATGCTTGAACCCATTTACAAGAAGTGGTATAAATATTAGTAACGAAGCAAATATATTTCATATAACTAAAATGGGTTGTTTATCCTTATTTGAATTATCAAGGGCGGATCCCCTAACCTTAGCTCTCATTATTATTGTATTAATTTCTCTTGTGTTTTAATTATACTCATTTATTAACTTGTTCTTTACGTACACTTGTTGATATTATCTTGTCACCTCTTTGAATCGTTCATATCACATTTGCTTACCTTATAATTTGTAGCGCTAAAACTCCTTCCTCGTGGATCGACCCCGGTCTCACCGGGTTTTATTACTTCGACACTCCTATACTTGGGAGACAATCCTTTTTTCGGATGTGTCATTAGTTATAGAAATCTAAGGGAGGGAAAAGGTTGGAAAAAAGGTATTCAACCAATTTGTTATTTTCTTTAGAGAAAAACTTTGTTATGGGAGAGCTTGCAGGCCTCTCAAACAGCTTGCTAATATCTATGCTAATACATCTTTTTTTTCTCTTTAAGAAATTGTCTGTAGCTATCATCTCTTGATTTTTCATCTCTAAATAGCCTATAAATAGGTGTTTGCTACTATAAGTGTGTGTGAGTGAAGGTAACTGCTATCACCTTGTAACTAAAACATTCCAATAGAAAATTTACTATAAGTCTATGAAAAGTTTTAGCTTAGCCTATACCAGTTCATTACAAGAATCAAATGCAACTGAACAATTTTCGCTTTGTGTTTGAACAACCTCTACAATTACCTCTAAGTAAAGGGAGGGAACATATGATTATTCTTAAGGAGGGAAGTCAGCCTATTAGTGTTCGACACTACCATTATCCTCAAAATACAGAAAGATGAGATTGAGAGGTTGGTGTAGGAAATGCTAGCTGTAGGCATAATTCACGCAAGTACTAGCCCCTTCTCTATCCCTGTTTTATTGGGGAAAAAAAAAGGATAGTAGCTGGAGCTTTTGTGTCGACTACAGGGTATTAAATTAGGCAACAGTCCTTGATAAGTATCCTATTCCAATAATCGTTGAACTTCTTGATGAATTGCATGGAGCTTGTACTTTTTCTAAGTTGGATCTTAAGTCAGGTTATCATCACATAAGGATTAGGCCTGAGGATATTCATGAAATAGCATTTCGTACTCACGATGGATACTATGAGTTCATGGTGATGCCCTTTGGACTTGCCAATGCACCCTTAACTTTTCAGGCTTTAATCAATGATATATTCAGAAACTATGTAAGAAAATTTGTTTTGGTTTTCTTTGATGACATTTTGGTGTATAGTAGCAGCCTAGATGAACACATACAACATTTAATAACAAAAGTGTTCAAAATTCTGGAGGAACAACAGTTATGAGTTAACCTTAGAAAATACCTATTTGCTCAAACTAAACTGAAGTATCTTGGCCATATAAATTTTGCTGATGGGCTAGCGGTGGATAACTCAAAAGTCGAAGTCATTAAGAAGTGGCCTACACTTAAAAGCTTGAAGGAATTAAAAAGCTTCCTCGGGTTAACTGGCTATTATGAAAAGTTTGTCACTAGTTGTGCGAGCATGGCTTTTCCACTGACTGAGTAGCTTAAAAAAGTTAATTTTGGGTGAAATGAGATAGGTGAGACGGCTTTCAATATACTAAAATAGGCCATGGAAACAGTTCTTATTTTAGCCCTACTAGACTTCAATCAGCACTTTATTATCGACACAAATGCTTCTGGAGTCGGAGTGGGAGCAGTATTGATGCAAGGTAATTGACCTATAGCTTACTATTATCATATGCTTCCCAAGCATCAACGTTTGAAGTCAATTTATAAGGGAGAGCTAATGGCTATAGTGCTAGCCATTCAAAAGTGGAGACCTTATTTGCTAGGTAGAAAATTCGTGGTTAGAACTGACCAAAGGAGTCTTATTGAGGTATGATTTCTCCTTGAGCAACTATTGGTTAGTACTAAATGTCATAAGTGGTTGTCCAAATTATTGGGGTATCATTTTAGGATTCAATATCGACCTAGCTTAGAAAACAAGGTTGCAGATACCTTGTCTAGACACCCTGAGTTTGCTTCACTATCATTCTCACCATATTTTTATTTTGACGAAATTCATAAAGAGGTAGATGAAGATGGTGAATTGTGAAAGCTTAAGGAAGAAATTCTAGCAGGATAGTCTACTCACGACGGATATACTGTGGTTCAAGGCACTCTTTAAAGGAAGAATGGTATTGAGTAAACAATCTGCTTTTATTCCTAAATTGCTTAAGGAATTTCATGACAGCCTTATAGGTGGGCATTCTCGTTTGTTCAAAACTACTCAAAGTCTTTTCAATGAGTTTTA
Source organism: Boswellia sacra (assembly GCA_013180625.2). Taxonomy (NCBI): domain Eukaryota; kingdom Viridiplantae; phylum Streptophyta; class Magnoliopsida; order Sapindales; family Burseraceae; genus Boswellia; species Boswellia sacra. The sequence goes on from SNVD02011092.1 coordinate 490,765, forward strand.
TTCGCCTGTAATGAAAAAAGATATTAAGAATTATGTCAAATCATATGGAATTTGCCAACGAAACAAGTATTTGGCTGTCCCCTACAGGTCTTCCCTAACCTATAGCCATTCCTAACCAAGTTTGGGAGGATATTACCATGGACTTCACTGAAGGATCATTGAAATCTGATAGGAATGATGTTATTTTAGTTGTGGTGGATAGGTTGAGTAAGTACAGACATTTCTTAGCACTAAAACACCCTTACAATGCTCAATCAGTGGTCGCTTTCTTTACTTGGATGATTATAAGGCTCCATAGCATTCCTCGCTTAACAGTTGATTTTAGACTGAAATTTTTAAAAGGCAGGGTACTATCAAATGTAGCATAGGCTATCACCTTCAAACTAATGGGCAATCGTAAGTGGTTAATCATTGCCTAGAGACTTAAGAAGTTTTGTAGTTGGAAAACCCACCCAATGGGTGAAATGGCTTTCATGGGCTGAGTATTGGTATAATACCTCTTACCACACGTCAATTAAAACCACACCCTTTAAACTACTCTATGATTGGGATCCACCACCACTAGTTTGGTATTGATAAAATACCATTGTTGTCTCATCAGTGGATCAATTGTTGGAAGAGAAAGATGACATATTAGAGGAATTAAAGTAAAATCTGCTAGAAGGACAAGCAAAAGTGAAGCAGGTCACAGATGGTAAGTGAAGACAGGTGCAATTTCAGGATGGTGACTTGGTTTATCTTAAGCTGCAGCCTTATCGACAAAAGTCTTTCGCCAGGCGTTGAAATGACAAGCTCAACCCACATTATGACGGGCCCTATCCTATGGACGCAAGGGTTGGACAGGTTGCATATCGGCTTACACTACCAGAAAACTCACCAGTGCATCTAGTTTTCCATGTGTCTCAGCTGAAGCGTATGGTGGGTAATGTACCTATTTCACCCCGCATTCCTTCCGGACTCAGTGCCTCTTTGGATCTATTAGGTAAGCTAGAAACTATTTTGAGTGTGCATAGCAAACAAGGACAACTAGGAATGGCAACAGAAGTCTTGATCAAATGGAAAGGGTTACTTGATTTTGAAGCTACTTGGGAACAATATGATTTAATTATGAAACAGTTCCCTGATTTCCATCTTGAGAAGAAGGTGAATGCTTGGGTGGGGGGTAATGATAGACCTCTAGTCAAGTTTACCTATTCTAGATGTCACAAATCAAATGAAAGTGAGTGGCAGCGTTGTTAATTTAGTTAAATGGGGGAGGGGGGGTTCTCCTTGTTCTCTTTTATTTTTTCTGTTATTGTTGTGCTGTGAGAAATTAGTTACTTTTTGGGAAAAAGATAAGTTAGTTAGAGAAATCTAAGGGAGGGAACAAGCTATAAAAAAGGCATAAGCCAGTTTATTATTTTCTTTAGAGAAAAGCTTTCTCATTGGATCGCTTGTAGGCCTCTCGAACAACCTGCTAATATCCATCCTAATAAATCTTTTTTTTTTTTTCTCTTCAAGAAATTGTCTCTACTATTATCTCTTTATTTTTCCTTTCTAAATAGCCTATAAATAGGTGTTTGCTAGTATAAGTATGTGTAAGTAAGGATAAGTGCTATCACCTTGTAACTAAAACATTCCAATAGAAAATTTGTTATGAATATATCAAAGGTTTTAGCTTAGCGTATACCAGTTCATTACAACGAACACTTTCTTCCTTGGGACACATCAAAAAATATTATAGTGCTTGCAATCATGAGTTATGATGTACTCTACTCATTGAACCCAAGATTTTGGTGTTTCACAGATGTTTGGTCGAGGTAATATCATTGGTGATGATAATATGTTAGATTTTGTCCCATCCCCTTTGATGTTTTTGAAATTAAATCCTTTGCAAGGCCTTTTGTCATGGGGTTTGTCAAATTTTGGCATGATCTTACAAAATCAATGGTAATTACACCATCAGTAAGCAAGTGTCTCACTGATGAACACTTAAATATGTACGCTTAATAAGAGCTTAATTCATTATATTGCATTAATAGTGTCATTAAATTCTTCAACTCAAGCATATTTGTAGTCTTTGCATCTTTTGAATTAACTTTCTCTTAATTTTGGTTTTGTTATAGGTTCGGTAAAATGGGCATAACTTTCTATTTATAGATCAGAATAGTACAAATCTTAATGTTTTGGAAAACTGATTAAATTATCTACAAGTTTGTATTTCACAAGTATCATTGAATTCGGGCTCTTAGTGGACAAAAAATGGGCTTTAAATGAAACCATCTGCAAATTCGGCCCAGCTTAACCATACCTCAGTATTTTGACCATATCTCTCAGAATACATATTCAAATCATATGAATCAATATGTTCTACAAAGCTGATAGAAATATCTACGACTTTTATGAAGACATGTGATTAAAATTATCAATAATTCAATGTCAAAATAGGCGATCAAAGTTGGTTCACCTAATTACCCCAATTGTCAAAGTTGGTGCATCCAATATTTGACAATTATTTTTTTGTAATTTGACAAGTTTGCCCCTTAATGTATCTATAAAGAGAGGTGCCTTGTGACCGATTAGGGCATCTTGGCCTTGGCTGGAATATCTAGGCCTTGGCTGGGATCTTGTATTGTGTTTTTCTCTTGTGTGTTTATGCTATTAATAAATCTTCTTTTTCTTGCAATTTGTTTTCTTTCTCTTATAATGTCTCTCTAATTTCTCTCTTGCTAAGATGAAAGGGTGAAACCCTTGATATGAGAATAAGGATTCTGTAACCCTATGTTATGTGCTTAATAATCATAATCTTATGTTGTTTATTTTATATGATTTATATTTATTTTCTTAATCAATCTTGACACCACTCGTAAAGTGGAGGTCTTGATCTATTGTAGATAATCCTTGGCACATCAAATGCTTGGATCCTTTCTAGATGTCGTATGGTTCTTCCTTACTGACACAAATCTAGTTAGGAACCTTGATTTGTTGTCGACATATGGTGATTGGCACATTGGATGCTTGGACCGATTTACAAGAAGTGGTATAAATATTGGTAATGAAACAAATATAATTCATATAACTAAAATGGATTGTTTATCCTTATTTGAAATATCGAAGGCAGATCCCCCAACCTTAGCTCTCATTATTATTGTGTTGATTCCTTTTACTTGCGTATTTTAATTATTCTTATCTATTCTTGATATTATCTTGTCATATCTTTGAATTATTCATATCAAATTTGCTTAGCTTATAATTTGTAGCGCTAAAATCCCCTTCCTCGTGGATCGACCCCGGTCTCACCGGATCTTATTACTTCAACACTCCTATACTTGGGAGACAATCCTTTTTCGGATGTGTCAAGTTTTTGACGCCTTTGCCGGGGAAGGTAAAAATTGGCGTGCAAAATTGTAAGTGTTCTCTTTTCTCATTTTAGATCTTAATTTTTACTTTGTCGTGTGTTCATCTTTTCTTCTCTTTTCTCTTCTCTTTCTTGTATGAAAATTTGGACACGAACATCTAGTGGTAGACTTGTTAGAAAAACATCATCTTCCTTAGAAAACATGGCCGACAATCAAATGGAAAGGTTCACGGATGAAGGGGACAACCGTTCCCAATAAAATGATCAAAACCAACCAAGAACTCTCAAAGACTACATGAATCCGGTAAGGACTAGTACACCATCTTGTGTAATTTCTCATCCCGACTCAATTGATTTCAATTGCAAGCCAAGTTTTGTTTGAACTCTACCTACCTTTCATGGCCTTGATATGGAGAACCCATATTCGCACTTAAAACTCTTTGAAGAGGTATGTAACTCCTACACCGACCCAAATTGTAGCATAAACACCAACAGATTAAAGCTTTTTCCTTTTTCCTTAAAAGATAAAGCTAGAATATGGCTACAAAATTTGAGGTCGAATTCATCAGTTCATGGGATGAGATGAAACAACAATTTTTGAAAAAAAATTTTCCTACCCATAGAATAAATTCTCTTAAAAGACAAATTTTCAATTTCTCTAAAAAACAAGGGGAAACCCTTTACCAATGTTAGGATAGGTATAAGGAACTACTTAATACCTGTCCTCACCATGGTTTTGAAGCTTGAAGAATAGTTGCACACTTCTATGAAGGGTTAACACCTCAAGATAGGCAACTAGTGGAATTAATGTGTAATGGAGAATTTGAAGATAAATACCATGAGGAAGCAATTGACTACCTAGATTCCTTGGCAGAAAAGGCACAAAATTGGGACACTGCTGGCACCTATGAGGTACCAAGCAAGGCTCCAACCTCGACATCCAATAGAGGCATTTACAACCTTAGGAAAGACCATGACCTTCAAGGCTTTTGCAAATATGCATTCAATTGACTACTTTTCTAGCTAGGCATTTGCAAATATGCATCCCTAGCTAGAAATGTCGAGGCTTTAGAGATGAAAAAGAGTGGTCAATTGAATTCTATTCAAGAAAATGTTTGTAACATTTGTAATGACAATGACCATTCTACTGATGATTGCCCAACTTTGCCTGCCTTTAGGGAATGTCTCCATAAGCAAGCCAATGCCTTGAACACTTTCAAAAGGCCAAATCACAATCCATACTCGCAAACCTACAATCTTGGTTGGAGAAATCATCCAAATTTTAGTTGGAAAAATGATAATCATGCACAATCTTCACAAGTCCCCTTCCAAACACGACAAAATTTTCAAAATTCTCATGATCATGCATATGCTCCTCCTTCTAGGAATGACCTTAAAGAAACATTGCATTCATTTATTACAAAGCAAGAGACTTTCAAAAGTCAAACTGCTCAAACATTAGCAAATTTGTCAAATACTCTTGCAAAATTTGCATCTACATTTAGCATCCAAGAGAAAGAAAAATTTCCTTCTCAAACATTGCAAAACCCCAAAGACCAATCTAATTCAAATGCAGGGAGTTTAAGTAACCATTATTTTGATCAAGCCAAATCAGTCACGACCCTTTGCAATGGTAAGGTTGTTGAAAAACATATTCCTAACCCTTGTGAGAAAGAAGAAGAATCGATCTCTAAAGGGCAGGAAGAGGTTGCCAAACCAACACCTAGCGAAGAGGAAACCCAATCCTCATATGTGTCTTCATTTCCTCAAGCATTAGCCATACAAAAGAAGCCAACTCACAATTCTGAAACCTTTGAAATTTTCAAACAGGTAAAGGTCAATATTCCCTTGCTAGATATGATCAAACAGGTACCTTCTTATGCAAAATTTTTGAAAAACTTGTGCACTGTGAAAAGAAAATTAAATGTGAAAAAGAAGGTCTTTCTAGCCGAGCAAGTAAGTGCTATTCTTCAAAACAATAATACAGTGAAATATAAGGATCCAGGTTGTCCTACAATTTCATGTGTTATTGGACACCATAAAATTGAACAAGCTTTACTTGATCTTGGTGCTAGTGTGAATTTGCTTCCATATTCGATTTTTTAGAAACTCAATCTAGGTAAGTTAAAATCGACTTCTGTGACTCTTTTGCTTGTTGATAGATCAATTAAAGTACCAAGAGTAGTAGAAGATGTGTTAGATCAAGTCGATAAATTCATTTACCCAGTGGATTTTATCGTCTTGGACACACAACCAGTGGAAGTATGTAATGCAATTCCTGTCATTTTAGGGCGTTCATTTCTAGCTACCTCTAGTGCTTTGATTAATTGCAGGAATGGAGTCATGAAGCTATCATTTGGGAACATGACATTAGAACTTAATGTTTTCAATATGTGCAAACAACCACATGAAGAAGAAGATGAAATTGAGGAGGCTAATATGATTGAAACTATTGTGGAAGATCACATCCAAAAAGGGAGTTCTTCTGACCCTTTGAAAACTTGTTTAGTGAATTAATTAGAATCAAGTATAGAACTAGAACCTGATCTTTCTTATATGTGTTCTTTATTGGATTGTGCATAGGTTTTGGAAAAAGGCACAAAACAAATATTCGAAGAATTGGGGCAAATGAATGAAAGCAAGTAAGAGAAAGCTCCCAAGTTAGAACTGAATCCCTTACCTGAAGGACTGAAATATGCATATCTTGAGGAAAATCAGATATATCTGGTGGTAATTTCTTCATTCCTCACAAGCGAGCAGCAAGGTAAGTTGATACATGTGCTTAAAAGGCATAAAAATGCAATCGGGTGGACTTTAAAAGACATAAAAGGCATTAACCCTTTAATTTGCACACATAGAATACATTTAGAGGAAAATGCAAAAACATCCCAACAACCTCAAAGGAGATTAAATCCCCACATGAGCAAGGCTATTAGGGTTGAAGTTCTTAAACTACTTGATGTGGGAATTATCTACCCTATTTCTGATAATAAGTGGGTAAGCCCTACACAAGTAGTACCTAATAAATCTGGCATTACAGTAGTCAAAAATGAAAATGGTGAATTATTGCCAACTCGAGTCTCATCTAGTTGGAGGATGTGCATTGATTATAGGAAATTAAATGTTGTCACTAGAAAAGACCGCTTTCCCTTATCATTCCTTGACCAAATTCTTAAAAGAGTATCAGGGCAACCCTACTACTGCTTTCTTGATGGATACTCAGGCTATTATCAAATTCCCATTGCACTTGAAGACCAAGAAAAGACCACATTCACGTGCCCCTTTGGCACTTTTGCATTTAGGAGAATGCCTTTTAGACTTTGCAATGCGCCAGTAACTTTTCAAAGATGTATGCTAAACATTTTTAGTGACATGGTCGAGCATTGTTTAGAAGTTTTCATGGATGATTTGACTATCTTTGGAAACTCTTTTGATAATTGTCTTGAAAATTTAGAAAAAGTCCTAAAAAGGTGTGAAGAAAAAGGTTTTATTTTGAATTGGAAAAAATGCCATTATATAGTCACTTCGGGAATTGTCTTAGGCAATGTGGTGTCTTCTAAGGGAATTGAAGTGGACAAAGCAAAAGTGGAATTAATTTCCCATTTGCCTCCACAAAAAACAGTCAAAGAGGTTCGTTCATTCTTAAGGAATGCTGGATTCTATAGGAGGTTCATAAGAAATTTTAGTGCTATATCTAAACCTCTTTGTAATCTTTTAATAAAAGACACTTCTTTTGAATGGACTCAAGAATGTCAAAATGCCTTTGATAAATTAATTGGACTTTTAACAACTTCTCCAATTATGCAATCTCCAGATTGGTCCTTGCCATTTGAGTTGATGTATGATGCAAGTGATTATTTTGTTGGTGCTATCTTAGGACAAAGAAAAGAAGGTAAGCCTTATGTGATATACTATGCAATTAGGACTTTAAATGATGCACAAATAAATTATGCAACAACTGAAAAAGAACTACTTACAGTAGTATTTGCATTAGACAAATTTCGATCTTATTTAATTGGTTCTCCACGATTGTTTACACTGACCATGCAGCTGCGAGATAGTTAATGTCTAAACAGGATGCAAAACCTAGATTGATACGGTGGATCTTATTGCTCCAAGAATTCAACATCACAATAAAGGATAAGAAAAGAGCCGACAATGTCGTTGCAGATCATCGTTCAAGACTAATGACAAAGACATTAATTGAAACTTCACCAATCAATGATTCTTTTCCTGATGAATTTTTATTTTTCATTGGTACTGTACCTTCGTTTGCTAACATTGTAAATTTTCTTGCAACACGAAAAATGCCACCTCATTGGAATGCTCAAGACAAAAGGAAATTTTTAATCGAGTCGAAAAATTTTTATTGGGATGACCCATATCTGTTCAAATATTGTCCAGACCAAATAATAAGAAGATGCATACCTGACAATGAGATAACTAGTGTCATTAACTTTTGTCATTCTAAAGCATGTGGAGGACATTTTTCATCTAGAAAAACAGCTGCTAAAATCTTGCAATGTGGATTTTATTGGCCCACCTTATTTAAAGATGCACATGCATTTTGTAAAACGTGTGAAATTTGTCAAAAATTGGGATCTATTTCAAAAAGAAACATGATGCCTTTGAATCCCATTCTTGTTGTTCAAATCTTTGACTGTTGGGGTATTGATTTTATGGGACCCTTTCCACCTTCATTTGGTTTGGCGTACATCCTTGTTGCAGTAGACTATGTTTCAAAATGGGTCGAGGCAATTCCATGTCGAAATAATGATCACAAAACAGTTGTCAAATTCTTGAAAGATAATATCTTGAGTAGATTTGGAATTCCTTGGGCCATTATTATGGAGGGGGGTACACATTTTTTTAACAAACCATTTGAAACTTTAATGAAGAAATATGGAATAACCCATAAAATTTCTACACCTTATCAGTCCCAAACAAGTGGACAAGTTGAATTAGTTAATAGGGAGATAAAACAAATCTTAGAAAAAACGGTTAACCCAAATCGTAAAGATTGGTCTTTAAGACTCAATGATGCACTTTGGGCTTACCGAACTACTTTCAAGACATTATTGGGAATGTCTCCTTATAGATTAGTTTATGGAAAACCTTGTCACTTGCCTGCAGAAATTGAGCATAAAGCTTATTGGGCCATTAAAACATTTAATACAAACTTTAATGATGCTTGCAAGTTACATAAACTCCAACTGAGTGAGCTTGAAGAAATCAGGAATGGGGCTTATGAAAATTCTAAAATCTACAAAGAAAAAATGAAGGTTTTTCATGACAAATTCATTGTTAGAAAATCTTTTGAACCTTCACAAAAAGTTCTTTTTTTATGATTCAAGATTGCACTTGTTTCCTGGTAAACTTCGGTCTCGTTGGACAGGGCCTTTCATTGTTAAAAATGTTTTCCCTCATGGAGCAATTGAAATTGAGAACCCAAAGAATGGTAATGTGTTTAAAGTTAATGGATAACGGTTAAAACCATTCTTTGAAAATTTTGACCAAAATGAAGAGTCCATTGCTTTAGTCGATCCTTTTTAAGGATTGATTTTTCTCGGTCAAGTGGCAGATACGGTACTCCGTGGCTTTTAAAGTCGGTTTTTCAGTTCCCTAAAAACTGTTGCTCACCTTGCATCCATTTTCTTTTCTTCTCTCTCACTTTCTTCACATGGATACTGTTAGCCCTAAGGCTACATGATAATTTTGATGATAACAATACACATTGATTAATTGAGATTTACTAACATGTTTATTTATGTGCAAGACTAAGATCATTGAAATAATTATAAAATCAAGAAGAGGCTTATTAAAATGAAGTGTTGAAGATAAGGAGAAGACTACATGTTAAAGGCACCAAAGTTTAAGAACAAGGTTTGATTCAAGAAATATGACACATGAGTAATGTTCAACAATTGGTCATATATTTCTCTACAAATGTCCAAATGACGTAATTATTAAGCCTTTGGAAAGCTTACTCAATTTATAACATTTTATATGTTTTAAAGAAATTCAAATTTCAAGTGTAATATCGTCCAAATCATCATGCAATTTGAAAGACAAATAGAAAAAGCTGACATGAGCACCGAATACTCTTTTGGACATATCTTGAGCTACAAATATCCAAATCACTTGATTCTTATGGAATTGGAAAGCAGACTTAATGAGGCACATTTCATATGTTTTGAATAAATTCAAATTTCAAATGGAAGACCGACATAATTGACATGCAATTCGGTGGACTGACACAAGGAAGAAAAATCAACTCACATGAGCACCAAATGGTTTTTTGGCCATATCTTAAGATAGAGATATCCAAATTCTTTGATTCTTAATGTTTTGGAAATCTTATTCAAATGTGCAGATCTTTTATGTTTTTCAGATTTTCAAATTTCAAACAAAACATTGACAAAAATGGCAGACAAAATTACGGTTTTTATGGTGGGCAGAAAATTTGGAGATGGTGTCTTCACTTGATTAAGTTCATCTCATTTGCCTATAAAAGGAGCCCTTCTCCCATGCATTCAGCAAGTGCAAGAGAAGCATTTTATCAAGCAAAAAAACCAAGAGAAATATCAAGTCTAGAGAGCTTTTATATTCTTTATCTACTCTTTGAAGAGAGTTATACTTTTGTTGTAAAATTATCTTTGTTCTTGTATTGTGGTGAGAGTGAGATATTCTTGTAAAGGATAAAAGTTATCCTTGAGAGAACTCTTTCCTTGGTGAGGTTGTTCATCAAGAAGAACTCTTGGTGTGGTGTTATCAAGGGTTGAAGGAAGTTGCCTTGGTGAGGTTGTTCATCAAGAAGAACTCTTGGTGTGGTGTTATCAAGGGTTGAAGGAAGTTGCCTTGGTGAGGTTGTTCATCAAGAAGAACTCTTGGTGTGGTGTTATCAAGGGTTGAAGAAAGTTGCCTTGATGAGGTTGTTCATCAAGAAGAACTCTTGGTGTGGTGTTATCAAGAGTTGAAGGAAGTTGCCTTGGTGAGGTTGTTTATCAAGAAGAACTATTGGTGTGGTGTTATCAAGGGTTGGAATAAAAAGTCTTGGTGAGGTTGTTCATCAAGCAAGTTGTAAAAATTTCGACAACTTAGTGGAAAGCTTAGCTCGTGGAGCTAGGAGCCCGTGGAAGTAGGCAAGGTTTGCCGAACCACGTAAATTGAGTTTGCACTCTCTCTATCCCTATCTCTTTATATTTAGTTACACTTGTGATTGTTCTTTATTGCTATTCTCTTGATTGCATTCTATTTTCATCTTTTTTACCTTTATTCTCAAAGAAAGAGTGAACTAATTTTAATCTTTCAAGAAAAGTTTTCTAAATCCATTTTTATAAATAAAAACCCAATTCACCCCCCCTCTTGGGTTGCCATACCTGGGTCAACAAGTGGTATCAGAGCAAGGTTGCTCATTTTTTTTAAATCTTAACCGATTTTGAGCTATGACAACTTTTAATTCAACTTCATATGTTGAGGGACTTTCTATCTCTAGACCACCATTTTTCAATGGAAGTGATTACTCTTATTGAAAAACTAGAATGAGTATTTTCTTGAAATCTTTTGATTATGATTTATGGTCTATTGTTTTGGAAGGACCTTTTGTTCCTACCAAAATTGAAAATGGGGAATGCATGCTTAAAAAACCTAAAGAGTTTAGTGAAGATGATAAAAAAGAAATTGAGTTTGAATGCTAAAGCTATGAATGTGTTGTATTGTGCTCTAGATAGAAATGAGTTTAATAGAATTTCTACTTGTTCTACGGCACAAGAAATATGGCACACACTTGAAGTAACTCATGAAGGAACTAGTCAAGTTAAAGAATCCAAAATAATATGCTAGTTCATAGTTATGAGCTTTTTAAGATGAAATCGGATGAATCAATTTCTGAAATGTTTACTAGATTTACGGATATTATTAATAGTTTGAAATATCTTGGTAAATCTTATTATAATGTTGAAATGGTGAGAAAGATTCTTAGGTGTCTACCAAAATCTTGGGAGCCAAAGGTGACGGCAATTCAAGAAGCAAAGGACCTCACCAAACTACCATTAGAAGAACTTATGGGTTCTCTCATAACTCATGAAATCATCTTGAAGGAGAATGAAGAAAAAGATTGTGAAGTGGCAAACATGTGCATCATGGCTTTAAGTGAAGATGAGGCAAGTATTCTAAACTATGATCCTAAACTTTCATATGATGAATTACTTGAAGCGTTCCAAAATTTACATGTGCAAGTTGATAAGCAAAATTCAAAAATCAATGCTTTAAAAAAGAAGTCAAAAATCATGTTATCTCAATTAGACGAGTTGGTAGAAATAAATGAAGCTTTAGAAAATGAAAATGAAATTTTAAAGCAAAAAGATTTTGAAAGTTTGGAAAGTCAAATGCATTTTTTAAAAACTGAAAATGAGATTTTAAAACAAAATGATTTTGATAAATTAGAGAAAGAAAATGTTATTTTGAAAAAGGAAAATAATGACTTAAGAAATATTGTTGATAGTTTTACAAAAAGCACAAAAAATTTGAATTCTGTGTTACAAAACCAAAGGTGTGTTTTTGATAAAAGAGGTTTAGGATATAAAACTCATAAAAATCAAAAGTATTTTAAAAATTATTTTGCTCATGCATTTTCTAGGAATAATCCTAATCATTCATTTACTTATTGTGGAAGAAAAGGACACAAAGTGCATTCTTGCTATATTAAGAGAAATCTTAATTTGAAACAAATATGGGTTCCAAAAAGGACCATAACTAACCCCCAAAGACCCAAGAACATTTGGGTACCAAAAAGTCTCTCTTTGAATATTGATTGTAGAAACAAAGGAGTGTCAAACACAAGTGATACTTAGATAGTGGATGCTCAAGGCATATGGCCGGAGATTCCTCCAAGTTCTCAAGATTAATCATGAAGAAAGGAGGATATGTGACCTTCGGTGATAATGCCAAAGGAAGGGTAATCGGACATGGTGATATTGGTAACCTTCTTCACCTATTATTAAAGATGTTTTGCTTGTTCATGGTTTGAAACATGATTTGATTAGCATTAGTTAATTGTGTGATAAGGGATATTTTGTTACTTTTGAGCAGAATAGATGTGTGATTAAAGATGTTAGTAACAATAAGACATTATTTGTTGGTAATAGATGTGGTAATATTTATACAATTGATATTGATGTTAATGATCATGTAGAAAAGTGTTTCATTGCTAATCATGATGTTTGGTTATGGCATAGAAGGTTAGGTCATGCTAGCATGGACACAATTTCAAAAATTTCTAAAAATGAGTTAGTTGATGGTCTTCCAAAAATAAAATTTGAAAAGGATAAGATTTGTGATGCTTGTCAATTTGGAAAACAAGTGAGAACTTCTTTTAAATAAATGAAATTTATTTCAACAAATAAACCTCTACAATTACTTCATTTGGATTTATTTGGACCATTAAAAACTCAAAGCCTTGGTGGAAAGTATTATGTTTGTTATTATAGATGATTATTCAAGATTCACTTGGGTGTTATTCTTGAAAACTAAAAATGAGGCCATACAAGCTTTTTTTAAATTTGTAAAAAGAGTCCAAAATAAAAAAGGTTATTCTATTGTGTCTATTAGAAGTGATCATGGTGGTGAAGTAGACAATGTTGCATTGAAAATCTTTGTGATGAAAATGGTTTTCAATATAATTTTTCTGCACCTAGAACTTCATAACAAAATGGTGTTGTTGAGAGGAAAAATAGGACTATTCAAGAAATGGCTAGGACCATATTACTTGAAAATAATTTGCCAAAATATTTTTGGGCCGAAGCCGTTAATACCGCATGCTTTATAATCAATAGAGTCCATATTAGAGCTTTAATAAAGAAAACTCCTTATGAACTTTGGAAATGAAGAAAACCCAACATTGGACTTTTTAAAGTTTTTGGATGTAAATGTTTTATTTTAAACACCAAGGATAACCTTGGAAAATTTGATGCAAAAGCCGATGTTGGAATTTTTGTTGGCTACTCCAACCATAGTAAAGCATATAGAGTTTTTAACAAAAAGACTCTTACTATTGAAGATTCTATGCATGTTGAATTTGATGAAACTAATGTGATTTCTTCAAAGAATTTAGATGATGATATTGTTGAGGTAGAAAAGCAAATCAAGGAATCAAGGCTTGATGAAAAGAGCCAAGATGAATTACAACTTCAACAAGAAAAGCTTGAGGAAGTAATTGATTATTCCCAAGATTATCAAAGGAATGAAGGTATGCAAAAGCTCACCCTAAAAGATCTCATTATTGGTGAACCATCACAAGGTATGAGAAATAGATCTTCTTTTAGGAACTTTTGTAATCATTTTGCATTTGTCTCTCAATTTGAACCAAAATCTTTTAAAGAAGCCAAAAATGAGGAAAGTTGGATTTTGGCTATGCAAGAAGAATTGAACCAATTTGAGAGAAATCAAGTTTGAGAATTAGTCCCTAGACCCAAATATGACTAAACCCCTTAGTCAAGATAGATTTTGCATAATTAGAAGAGAAGTAGTTATGTTGGATATGTCTTAATTTTTCTTTTATATGATAATCTTTAAATGGTAGCATATGTTAAGAGGGAGAATATATTTAGGGGGAGTAATTAATTTGACTACATCTTTTTGATGATAACAAAAGGGGGAGAAATGGATGGTTTGGATGGTTTGCTTATATTCATAACAATTGCTCTCTTTTTACTTATTGTTGATTTTATTTTCATTCTTGATTTTAGATTATATTTTAAAGCAATCAATGGTTTGTCATCATCAAAAAGAGGGAGATTGTTAGCCCTAAGGCTACATGATAATTTTGATGATAACAATACACATTGATTAATTGAGATTTACTAACATGTTTATTTATGTGCAAGACTAAGATCATTGAAATAATTATAAAATCAAGAAGAGGCTTATTAAAATGAAGTGTTGAAGATAATGAGAAGACTACATATTAAAGGCACCAAAGTTTAAGAACAAGGTTTGATTCAAGAAATATGACACATGAGCAATGTTCAATCAATTGGTTATATATTTCTCTACAAATGTCCAAATGATGTAATTCTTAACCTTTGGAAAGCTTACTCAATTTATAACATTTTATATTTTTTAAAGAAATTCAAATTTCAAGTGTAAGGTCGTCCAAATCATCATGCACATTGAAAGACAAATAGAAACAGCTGACATGAGCACCGAATACTCTTTTGGACATATCTTGAGCTACAAATATCCAAATCATTTGATTCTTATGGAATTGGAAAGTGACTTAATGAGTCACATTTCGTATGTTTTGAATAAATTCAAATTTCAAATGGAAGACCGACATAATTGACATGCAATTCGGTGGATTGACACAAGGAAGAAAAATCAACTCACATGAGCACCAAATGGTTTTTTGGCCATATCTTAAGATAGAGATATCCAAATTCTTTGATTCTTAATGTTTTCGAAAGCTTATTCAAATATTCAGATCTTTTATGTTTTGAATAAATTCAAATTTCAAACGAAATGCTGACAGAATTATCATTCAATTCGGTGGACTGACACAAGGAAGAAAAATCAAGTCACATGAGCACCAAATGGTGTTTTGGCCATATATTGAGCTACATATATCCAAATGACTTGATTCTTGATGCGTTGGAAAGCTTATTCAAATGTACAGATCTTTTATGTTTTGTAGATTTTCAAATTTCAAACACAACATTGACAAAAATGGTAGACAAAATTACGGTTTTTATGGTGGGCAGAAAATTTGGAGATGGTGTCTTCACTTGATTAAGTTCATCTCATTTGCCTATAAAAGGAGCCCTTCTCCCATGCATTCAGCAAGTGAAGAGAAGCATCTATCAAGCAAAAAAATAAGAGAAATATCAAGTTTAGAGAGCTTTTATATTCTTTATCTACTCTTTGAAGAGAGTTATACTTTTGTTGGAAAAATTATCTTTGTTCTTGTATTGTGGTGAAAGTGAGATCTTCTTGTAAAAGGATAAAAGTTATCCTTGAGAGAACTCTTTCCTTGGTGAGGTTGTTCATCAAGAAGAACTCTTGGTGTGGTGTTATCAAGGGTTGAAGGAAGTTGCCTTGGTGAGGTTGTTCATCAAGAAGAACTCTTGGTGTGGTGTTATCAAGGGTTGAAGGAAGTTGCCTTGGTGAGGTTGTTCATCAAGAAGAACTCTTGGTGTGGTGTTATCAAGGGTTGAAAGAAGTTGCCTTGGTGAGGTTGTTCATCAAGAAGAACTCTTGGTGTGGTGTTATCAAGAGTTAAAGGAAGTTGCCTTGGTGAGGTTGTTCATCAAGAAGAACTCTTGGTGTGGTGTTATCAAGAGTTGGAAGAAAAAAGTCTTGGTGAGGTTGTTCATCAAGCAAGTTGTAAAGATTTCTACAACTTAGTGGAAAGCTTAGCTCGTGGAGCTAGGAGCCCGTGGAAGTAGGCAAGGTTTGTCGAACCACGTAAATTGAGTTTGCACTCTCTCTATCCCTATCTCTTTATATTTAGTTACACTTGTGATTGTTCTTTATTGCTATTCTCTTGATTGCATTATATTTTCATCTTTTTTACCTTTATTCTCAAAGAAAGAGTGAACTAATTTTAATATTTCAAGAAAAGTTTTCTAAATCCGTTTTGATAAATAAAAACCCAATTCACCCCCCTCTTGGGTTGCTGTACCTGGGTCAACAGATACCATTCTCTCAAAATTGCAGAAACATTTTTCCCTCTCTTCCTCAAAATGATTTGCTTAAAATTTACAAAGCTCCCCCAGAAAGACTAAAGATGTTGATGTGTAAGGGTATGCCTGTTGAAGTAAGATGGTTAATTGAAGCCAAGGTTCGATTTTCTCGTAAACTTTTAGATAATCTTGTTTCTCACATGCCAGGTATGGGAGAAAGCTCTTATGCCAAAAAAGCGAAGAGCGAAAAGGTTACAAGTTTGTCCCAAATGTGCAAGATGGACTTCTAACCAGTGTTGCCGCTCCTTCGGATATTTGTCTAATAATCGAGAGGATAAACTACAGTTCATCAAGATTGTACTGAGTAAGGAGTCTTTGGATGATATCCGAATGACTCTTGAGACGCATTCTTGTGGACTTGTGCAACGTGAAATTTTTAAATTGTGGACACAATTTCGAGATGAGCAGTAACGCTATAGTATTGGGAATTTGACTCAAAATGATCCCGTTTGTCAGTTTATAAGAAAACTGGATGGGAAGCATATCGCCAACTCATAGAAGGTGTTTAAGCCGTTTTTGGACGTAAAACCAGAGGAAGATGTTAGCCACAGTCACAACTACCTGTACATATGCATGCGTGCCATGATTTTTAATTTTAATGTCTCATAGTTGTCATTTTTTAATTTATATCTTTTGTTTGACTTATGGTGTCTTACTTCATCATTTTATTTTTTGAATTTTTATGCATTATTGTTAACTTTTTCAACAAACAATCGAGCTACCTATATAGATGTCATCATTAGCATACATTTTTGCACTCCATAAATATCACATCTCTTGTTCTCTTTTTCACACATAGTTAGAGAGTTGCATAGACATGGAAGAAACTTCACAATGTCAAATCCAAAGGATATGTTTTTTCTGTGGATCTCGACTAGGTAAAACTGAAGAGTTTATCGAGGTAGCAAATTATCTTGATAGGCTTCTAGCTGAAAGAAAGATTCGTGTGGTTTATGGGGGAGGTAACCTCGGGTTAATGGGTTGTGTGTCAACGGCTGCACATGTAGGAGGTAGTTAAGTTTTAGGAGTTATTCCTGAAGCTTTGGCTGTAGAAAACGTCGTTGGAAAAACGATTGGGAAGGAGTTACAGGTCTCCTCTATACATGAACGCATGGCACACATGCTTACCAATTCAGATGCCTTTATTGCTTTACCAGGTGGCTTTGGTACTCTTGAAGAAATTTTTCAAATTGCCTCTTGGGCCCAACTGAATCTCCATCAAAAACCCATAGGTTTGTTGAATGTCAAAAAATTTCTTTGATCCTTTAATAAGTTTTGTTGATGCAGCTGTGGAATAAAATTTTATCCCTCATTCGGCAAGAAAGATCCTTGTTTCTGCCACTTCTGCTGGTGAGTTACTTGACAAATTATAAGCAGTTGAGTATGAACCTGACCCAGCTAGTACTCAAATTAATTGGTCAGGAGGGCAAAACAAAAAGTGCAAATTGGATCTGAATCTCCGTTTATAATTTTTTCTCTTGTCCTTTATTTTATTTTATTTTAGCATGTTATTTTATGAGTTTTTCAGGTCATCTCTCTTGAATAACAGAAGCTTCAGGTAATGTCTCCTATACTTTATCTCTCTACATTTAAACATTGAGGACAATGTTTCATTTGGTTGGGGGGGAAGGATAGTAGACATAAGTGTGTCTTGAATTTTCTTTTTCTTGCAAAAAAAAAAAAAAAGCGAGTTAGTAATTAGATTTAGAGTGCGGTGTAAGGAGTTCAAATCCTCTTGAGACGCATTCTGGGTCAAGAATGGCAGAGTAAGGAGGGCTAGTTTGAACTCTTGAAACACACTCTAACCAATTTGTCATTTTATTTTTGCATTTTTGAAGACTTATTTTAATTAACTCGATATTATTTAGTTTTGATTTTTGAATTTTAGAACAAGGAAGTCTTATTCATTTCACTTTGAATTATTCAAATCTATGAACTCTCACAACCTTATCATCTAAAAAACTGTGTGCTTATACACTCGTTAAGCAAGTATTTATGAACCTTTCTTTCCACACACACATACCTTGACGCATGATTGTGGGTGGCGAAATGAAATGTTGCAATATTTGAGTTCTTTTGTTTTGTTTAGGATAACAACAAAAGGAAGGGGAAAGTTATAAAAAAAAGTGAAAAAAAAGAGAAAAATAAAGAGAGATAGCAATGGTGGATAAGTTTGGTCTCGTAGCCTCCTTAATTCGAGCAATTATGCCCGAGGGATGCCTTAACACCTAATACCCTAAGACCAACTGGTTTGGGAGTTATTGGCCCAAAGCTCGCTACATGGATTTAGGAGAAAGCTTAATGGGATTGAACATTACACTATCCACAAGTTTTTAAGTAGAATAAAGCATCGACAACTCGAGTCGTTAAGCTTGTAGGGGTGTCTTAACACCTAATGCCCTAAGGCCAACTAGGCAGGGAGTCATTAGCCTAAGGCTCGTTACATGGGTTAAAGATGCATTCTTTCAAAAAAAAAAAAAGAAAGAAAGAAAGAAAAAAATATATATAAAATGAATGAATGCCCCCTACCTAAGGTTGTTAGCCTTAACAAATATTAAAACCGATATGGCTTTTTTCTAATAAGCCCCATAGCATGTGTCAACTGAGCACAAAAAGAAGGTTTGTTGATATCTTTACTGAAGGGTACATGAGTCATTTAAAAAAAATCAGTTAAGAGCTTGTTTATTTGGATAAAATCAAGGAGAGTACAATAATGACCACCTTGGATGTAAAATTCTATAAATCACTTCTAAATAATAACGCTTTAATTGCTAGGGACTAGCAATAAGCTGGTTGGGGGTGTGACGAACACTTAAATATGTATGCTTAATAAGAGTTTAATTCATCATATTACATTAATAGTGTCATTAAATTCCTCAACTTAAGCATATTTGTAGTCTTTGCATCTTTTGAATTAACTTTCTCTTAATTTTGGTTTTGTTATAGGTTTGGTAAAAAATGAGCATAACTTTCTATTTATAGACCAGAATAGTGCAAATTTTAATGTTTTGGAAAGCTAATTAAATTATCTACAAGTTTGTATTTTACAAGTATCACTGAATTCGGGCTCTTAGTAGACCAAATATGGGCTTGAAATGAAACCATCTGTAGATTCGGCCCAACTTGACCATGCCTAAGTATTTTGACCATATCTCTCGGAATACGTATCCAAATCGTATGAATCAAGATGTTCTAGAAAGCTGAGAGAGGTATCTATGACTTTCATGCAGAAATGTGATTAAAATTCTCAATAATTCAATGTTAAAATCGGTGGTCAAATTCGGTTCACCTAATTACCCCAATTGTCAAAGTTGGTGCATCCAATATTTGACAATTATTTATTTGTAATTTGACAAGTTTTCCCCTGAATGTATCTATAAATAGAGGTGCCTTGTGACCTATTAGGGCATCTTGGTCTTGGCTAGAATATCTAGGCCTTGGCTAGGATCTTGTATTGTGTTTTTCTCTTATGTGTTTCTGCTATTAATAAATCTTCTTTTTCTTGCAATTTGTTTTCTTTCCCTTATAATGTCTTTCTAATTTCTCTCTTGCTAAGGTGAAAGGGTAAAACCCTTGATATGAGAATAAGGATTCTGTAACCCTATGATATGTGCTTAATAATCATAATCTTATGTTGTTTATTTTATATGATTTATATTTATTTTCTTAATCAATCTTGACACCACTCCTAAAGTGGAGGTCTTGATCCATTGTAGACAATCCTTGGCACATCAAATGCTTGGATCCTTTCTAGATGTCGTATGATTTTTCCTTACTGACACGAATCTAGTTAGGAACCTTGATTTATTGTCGACATATGGTGATTGGCACATTGGATGCTTGAACCCATTTACAAGAAGTGGTATAAATATTAGTAATGAAGCAAGTATAATTCATATAACTAAAATGAGTTGTTTATCCTTGTTTGAAATATCAAGGGCGGATCCTCTAACCTTAGCTCTCATTATTATTATGTTAATTCTTTTTACTTGCATATTTTAAATTTTCTTATCTATTATTGATATTATCTTGTCATATCTTTGAATTATTCATATCATATTTGCTTAGCTTATAATTTGTAGCACTAAAATCCCCTTCCTCGTGGATCGACCCTGGTCTCACTGGGTTTTATTACTTCAACACTCCTATACTTAGGAGACAATCCTTTTTCGGATGTGTCACTCACATAACTATGTCTCAGACCAATATGTCTAGACTTACCATTATGGATTTGACTATAATCTCTTGACAAATTTGCTTCACTATTACAATCAATAGATACAAGAGGCATCGGTTTAGGGCAAATAAGAATTTCCATAAGTAAATTCCTCAACCATCTAGTTTTTTGCTACATGATGTGAATGCAACAAAGTCTACAACCATGGTAGAGTCTTTTATACATATTTGTATCTTTGAACCCCAAGATATAGTTCCTCCACCAAGAGTAAATATCCAGCCACTTGTGGATCTATGGTCATCTCTATTATTGATCCAACTAGCATCTGTGTATCCTTCCAAAACTGAAAGATATCCAGTGTCATGGATACCATAATCCTTTATGCATTTCAAATACTTTAAAATTCATACACTATTTGTCAATGTAATTTACTAGGATTACTAGTATATCTACTAAGCTTTCCAACTACGAAAGTTATATTAGGCCTATTGCACATGTTATGGTGTACATAAGAAACCCAATGAATGAGCATATTCCAATAGGGATATTGCTCTTCTAGTATTCTAATACGATTTTATGTTTGTAAGTACTATGCCATTATCACTTTTTATAAATTTGATACCCAAGATCACATTAGTTAGCCCCTTGTCTTTCATATCAAAATCAGATGATAACAATGATTTAGTGTGCTCAACGCACTCAGTATCAATACCAAAATTTAACATATCATCTACATGAAGACATATAATCATAGATTTATTACCACTGAATCTGCTATATACATATTTATCAGATTCATGAATTTAAAAACCATTGAAAACTATCACTTTGTCGAATTTTTCACGCCATTGCTTTGGTGCTTGTTTAAGACCATACAAAAACTTTACTAGCCTACAAACTTTATGTCCTTGTCCTGGCTTAATAAATCCTTTTGGTTGTTCCATGTATATTTCTTCATCTAACTCTCCGTTAAGGAAAGCAGTTTTTACGTCCATTTGATAGATTTCTATTCCATAGATTGAAGCTGAAACAATCAAGATTCTAATAATAGTAATCCTTCAATATGTGCATATGTACCAAAGTAATCTAGGCCTTCTTTTGTATAAAGCCTTTTGCTACTAATCTTGCTTTAAACCTATCAATCTTTCCATCTACCTTCATAATCTAGTTGAAAATCCATTTACAACCAATAGGTTTAAAACCAGGTGGTAAGTCAACTAGTTTCCAAGTCTTATTTCCTATAATAGAGAATCCACTTCATTATTAATGGCTTCTTTCCAAAAAAGCAACCTCTTGTGACTTCATTAACTCTTCATAGGCAAGAGGATCATATTACATTATTGGTGTTACTATAGTTTGTTTATAAGTTAAGTCTCTATACCCTTCTAAACCATAAAGGCTGGTCTAACGGATTTTTCTATCCTTCCTATTTTACTTTTTCTAAGTTTAGAGATTTCACTAATGGCATTATGTTTTTGACTAGTTTCTAAAGGTGTTTCAAAATTTTCAGAATCAATATTTTCTAATGGCATTATGTTTTTGATGCAAATAAAATTATTAGGTTACGTCACAAGAAACCTATATGCCTTGTTAAGTTCAGCATACCCTAAGAAAATAAATTCTACTTCTCTCTCACCTAGTTTCTTTATTTTAGGTTCAAGTAGTCGAACTATAGCTCTACAATCCCAAACTTTAAAATATGATAAATTAGGTTTTTTTTCCATAATTCGTAAGGAGCAAATTTTTGTTTTCTTATTGGGCACTCACTTTAGCATATGACATGCAATCAGTAAAGCTTCACCCCATAAACCTTTATTAAGACCAAAATTACAAAGCATAACACTTACCATTTCAACAAGTGTCCTATTCTTCCTTTCAGCTTTTTCCATTTTGTTGTGGTGTGTATGCTGTGGATGTTTCATGCACAATATCAACAAATTCACAAAACTCTAGAAATCGATATTCA
Source organism: Boswellia sacra (assembly GCA_013180625.2). Lineage (NCBI taxonomy): Eukaryota > Viridiplantae > Streptophyta > Magnoliopsida > Sapindales > Burseraceae > Boswellia > Boswellia sacra. Next base: position 512,982 of record SNVD02011092.1, read on the forward strand.
CCTTCTCTATCACTTCTAAGTATTTTATCTTAGTATCGTAATGATTTTCAACTTCAATTTTATAAATCTTAAGTTTATATAAGACTTCATCATTAGAACACAATAGATTTACATAGCAATATTTTGAAAAATCATCAATTAAAGTTACAAAATACTTTTTTACCTCTTCTATGAGGATTACTATGCATATCGCAAATATCACTACAAATAAGATGTAGCAAATAGGATATTCTATCAATATTCTTAGGAAATGGAGTTTTGTCATCTTATTTTGTGCACACACTTAACATTTTTCATGCATATAATTGTTGTGTTTATCAATCAATTGTAGATTAGACATATCATGCAATTGTATACTATTAACATGTCATAAACAATTATGCCACAATGATACAATCCTTTTAAATTAAAAAAATCTAGAAGCCAAGAATTTCTTACCTGTAGCGTCTTCAAGCATGTACTTCATTTCCAAGGCATCCCAAATTTCTTTAGCTGTGGATGACTTGTGGTATTGATCAAAGAGAGCATCCAGCATTGCATTGCAAATATGGCCCTTGCAAACATAATCATCTTTTTCCCACTTTTGACGTGCCCTTGTCCTTGCCAATTTCTCATTTTCATTCTCTTGTGGCTTCAGTGTGGTTAGTACATAAACAACATTAAGGCTTGCCAATAGGAAATGCAGCTTTTTTTGCCAGTGCTTGAAATTTCGACCATCAAAATGCTCCAACTTCATAAAATCTATTGTAAACCCTTAAAGTGATGAAATGGTTGCCATTGATATAGATATAACATCTTAAGATTGTTGGGGGAAACAAATGCGGAGATATTTTATTGAACAAAGCAATGAGTTTACAATAGTAGAATTTGTGTAAAGGAAATAAAGAAAAAGTTAGTATGCTTTAAGGCACGTTACAAATGTCACTTCCCTCGATATGTTATTTGCCCCACCAAATCCGTGATGCACTTGTGTTTTGCAAAAACACCTCCAAGATACAATGAAGCATTAGTTTTTTACTTGCACTGTGCACTAATGAAAGTAAACCACAGTACTCTTCAATTATAAAAGCCTACCAAGACTAAGTGTTCTATTACTATAGTTAAATAGAACACTTGGATTGATGCAAGAAAGAAATTGTACTTTTATGCAAGAAAGTGTTTGATAAATGGAGGACGAAGAGTACTTAGAACTCACAAGAAGGAAAGAAATTGGATGTTGGATATATCAAACGGCTTATGAATGACCCTATTTATAGTTTTCTATGAAATCCATTCACTTAGGTTGCAACCTTTCATCATACCACTTTATTTCCAAGGCACATGTAATTTTCAAAGTACATGGTCTTTCCAAGATTAACGTCCCTACAAATATACACAACTCGTCTAAAGGTATAATTCAAATAGACACAACTCTTCTAAAGGTTTAATGTCTCTTCCAAGAGACACAACTTTTCCAAAGTCAACATAAATAAATATGTGTCTTTTAAACTTTATTTTGAAATTTTTTCTAACAATAATAATGTTATTGAGTGGCCAGCTAAATATTGATTTCTTTGATAGTTTTTAAGCTAAACTTAGGTCAATGAAATAAAATATGGTTAAAATATATAATAATATCCAATGAAATATAGTTAACCTATTGCCTATTGGAAGATCAGAGTATGAACCATGAAACTTTTTAGTTGTTCATAAGTATTAATAATTTAATTAAAGTAAATTTATAATTTGAAAGCTAGGGTTCAATATACACTTGAAAAGTGCTCTTCAAATCCCTTCTAAATAGACCTTTCAAACTTAATTTTTTATTTGGCACCTTTTATTTTTCCTATATCAAGAGGATAGACATCGATAATTAGTTGATAAATACAGTTTGATATAATTGTTTAAGTTTTAAATTAATTTAATAATAACAATTTTAACCAAGTTGATAGAATTAATGTTTTTATATTTAACATGATCGATTTAATGACAGTAAAATAAATTAAAAGGTAGGGTTCGATATACTTGTAGAAAAGCTTTTCACATTGGTTCTAAAATATGAAAATAAGTAGTGCTATTCTTAAAATTTTTGTGTATATACAAACTTATTTTTACAAACTAATGTGGCATCACCAATTTGTTCATAGATCATCATTCTTTATTAAATGAATTGATTTTGCATATCCACTACTTTAATCATATTATGATATATTAGTTTGTATATAAAATTTGTAAGACTATAATTATCCAATGAATATATAGGTGTCTATGTTTACTATTTGAACCATCCACGGCATTGTTGTGTTACCTAACCAATCTCACAGAGCTATCCAAATTTTTTCTTTCTCTTTAAAAATATTATATAAAGTGTTGTCATATTATCTTTCAAATCTATCTTTTTGAGCTACATTAATTTGTTATTATTAGTAAACCAATCACATAAAAATACATTTAGTATTTATTATATATCTTGAAGAAACTAGGAAGTGAGAGTAGAAAATATATTACAGGCTCTATTTGAGATTCCTAGGAATTAAAAATGAAAAAAAAAATTGAGGAGATATCTTCAAAATCTTAACTTAAGAAGTAAAAGAGATTTTCCAATTCATTATTTTTTCTAAATCAATTTAAATTTTATTCACATGTTAATTATTACATCAACCTGTGAGACTCTACATTTTTTAGTGTGTGTGTGTGTGCGCGTGTGTGTATATATTAGCTTTATGTTGATCTCTATATTTTTTTATTTTTTTAAATTGATTATAGCACAAAGTTAGTAACATCAGTGGTGGAATATTATAATAAATTATTTGATTTATTAAAATTACTTGCCAAGAGTTATTTGCAAATCGTAGACTTCAAATTCAAATTTTGGAGTATAATTATAGTGAATGAGAATATAAATAAAAATATTTTTTATACTGTTGAAATAGGTAGTTATGCAACATTTACAAAATTTGAGAATTAAAGACAAATATGAATTTGTATATATTGAAGAACTTATTTAAATTTTGCCTTTGATTTATTGTATTAATTAAGATTAGTTTGAGGACTAAGATTCACTATATATCCCTATATATATAAAAGCACTTGGTTTCCAACTGACTCGATTTACATTTGCCACAAATGAATTGACTCGATTTCCAATTATTTTTGCACATTCTAAAATATTAAACGATATCAAGGCTCTACATTGCTTAGAATAAAACATCTTCTCCTTGTAAATTGTACTGTCGGAATAAAAACAGGGAATTTCGTTTGCAAAATGTAGTTTCTTTATGAACTGAATATTATCAGTTGTGAGGCCTGAATGATATAACTGTTGGGCCCAACCAATTGTACTATTTTTCTCTTTGTATTAGCAAAATAAATATAATAATTTTGACTTATGATCTCTTATTCGTACAATAAAGAGTTTTTATACAAGTGGCATAGGTTAAAGAATGTAATTATTTAATTTTCCTATGAATAAAAGAATGAGACAATATCAATAAGTACCATTAAATTTTAGCTTAATCTTACGCAGAAAATGATTGCACTTTTAATCAATCATACCCTAACATTTTTCAGCATCCATCAATAGTTAGTTTCAATGCTAATGAAGATATGCAAAGACTTTTTTTACCCTTATCTATCTAATTAATATAAATTGGAAATAAAAATTACAAAACACTTTATTATGATTATGATTATAATTATTTTTTATTATTATTATTATTATTTATGTTGTTGTTGTTGTTGTTGTTATTGTTATTATTATTTTACGTTTGACCATTTCTCTCGTACAATATCTTCGGTCCATCATTGTCACTCAACACCTGGTTCACTTATGGCTTCTCAAACAATTGACGATGATGACAACAACAATGATCTAGATTTCCAACCTATTCTCTTCTTTTTTTTTTTTCCTCCTTCTCTTACTTTTCCATGCCTTTTTATCTTTTGTCTTTCCTAAAGGTGGGCAAAAATACCTCACCTATCGGATTTCGTCAAGTATTGATCAGGCACCTTTTTCTTGAAGCCTGATCTCAAATAAGGAAATATGTAACACGATGATTGTCGAATTTAAATCACATTTATGTATAAAAACCCAAAAACGACCCGACCCTTTGAATTATATATAAACCCGATGATTGCCGTGTTTATGGGTTTTTGGCTTTGTTGGTAATTTTTTTCTTCTTTTGGCTTTTTTTGATTGATTGATTCTGAATCGGAATTTTAATTTTTTGGTTATGAAAGTTCTATAATACCCCTGTCCATTAGTCTAAATCTTAACAGGAAATGTTCATCGATGATTTTAATACAACTTCGGGTGTAATTGACTAAAAACTCGTACTCATTTTTAAGTGAGATAAAGTCAACATTCGAACATTCGAGGGTATTTATGATATTATTCCATAAAAGAAACATAATGACAATTTGAATACAAAAGTTCCATGATTAGAAAAAGAGTCTGATGCAACACCTTGCATAATAATTGCACATAAAAGCTATATTTAGAATGAACAATAATGAAACAACACAAAAATCACTTTAATTTGACTTAAACTATTGTAAGGTAATAGCAAAATAATAATAATTATAATAATGATAAATACAAAATATAATGATAGCAAATCATATAATATAATTACTCTATGACACAATATTGTCATATATAAGCCCACATCTCAGGCAATGGCGGAAAACAACTCCAAGCCTTGAAATAAAACTTATAAGCCAAATAGCCTGTGATTAGGGGTCGCAATTCGTGTCACGCGTGTCGAGCCATTTCATTATTCGTGTCAAGACATGAAACACGGATTCGACACAGTTATTAAATATGCCACCTACGTTTTGTAATCGTGTCATACTTATTTCACATAATTTACTTAATTTTTTAACCTAATTATGCATAATATATCATATTTTACAAATTTATATCAATTAAAATTAATTTTAGAATATAAATAATTGTTAGTATAACAAAATTATTAAAATCATCAAATTTACTATTATGTAAATTAATTTGTAAAATTTTCAATTTTACATTATATATGTTGTAAGTAGATAAAAATTCATATCATTAAATGAGCTTGTATGTTGAGGATTGATAAGATATGTTTAACTTTTTGTGTCACTAAACAGGTTGGCGTGTTGAACTCCCTCAGCACGTATTCAACCCATTTATTAATCATTTATCATGTTCGTGTCATCTTCGTGTCAGGTTCGCGTATCGTGACCCAAATTGTCACCCCTACCTATGATGTAGCTTAAAAAATGATGCAAACTCTACTTTTGTGGTGGAAGTAGCAATTAATGATTGCTTTGCACTTCTCCAAGAGATAGAACCTCCATTTGCTCCAACGAAAAACCCTGATGTCAACCTCCTTGAGTGAATGGAACCAACAAAATCAGAATCAGAATATCAACCACTCCAAGCATAGACGAAGCTAGAAAATTGATAAAGGAGGGGCGAGTTTATCAATGGTAAAACTTAAAAAGCTTTTTTTAATAAAAATCATAAATTTAGCTTTCAAATTTATTTAATACGATCAAAATCGCTTTTAACATGATTTTAAATTTTAAAAAAATTGTGTGACAACAAATTTGTTTGTTGTCATTAAGTATAATGTAATTCAATTAACATTAAATTAATAATCATATTTAACCTTTAATCCCCATTTTTGTATATCACTTTTCACAAAATTTGTTACGCATAATATTCTCCCAAAGCTTCTAATGTATATAGATTTACCATGTTTAACAATACAAAGTCCATCCCAAATAAATAAAAATATAACTCCCAGTAGATATCAAATTCTAATATTAATATGGATTTCATGAACCACAACTAAAGTGATTGACAATTAACTAAAAAAATTATTAAGTTTAGGCTTTAGAATTTTTACTTTATAAGAGAAAAAGAAAAAGGGAAATATGAACATTTTGGTTTAATTATGGGTCAATTTGCGAATTTTTGAAACACCTATGGCTGTTTTGAAATTACATTTTAATTTTTTTTTTCTAAAATGCAAGGAGGGGCAATTGCCCCTCCTCGTCCCTTGCTAGCTCCGTCCGTGACTCCAAGATGATCATATCTTTTGTAGGTATCACATAACTTTCTTTGCAACTTTTTATTAATTCTCTAGTCTAGGATTACTTTGGTATGTACGTCTTGTATAGACTTGAGAATACATTAGGCTTACAACTACATGCGAATAAGGAATGCTCTTCATGATCTGTTCCCTTTCTAGATCATATATTATTTGGGCATTGATTCAAAATAATTTTGCCACCTTTAACAATTGATACTATAGAAAGTGAATTTTAATCAAATGTGGATATATTAATATGATAGGTTGATTTATGTCTTTTATAATTTGTATTTATTTAAATTTGACATTTAATATTCTAAACTTTATATTATAAGGGGGGAGTGTTATAAATTACGGTGGATACCTTTTATTCGATACCTTTTATTTTTCCTATATAAAGAGGATAGACGTCAATAATTAGTTGATAAATACAGTTTGATATAATTGTTTAATTTTTAAATTAATTTAATAATAACAATTTTAACCAAGTTGATAAAATTAATGTTTTTATATCTAACATGATCGATTTAATGACAGTAAAATAAATTAAAAGGTAGGGTTAGATATAGTTGTAGAAAAGCTTTTCACATTGGTTCTAAAATATGAAAATAAGTAGTGCTATTATTAAAATTTTTGTGTATATACAAACTTATTTTTACAAACTAATATGGCATCACCAATCACTCCAAGAAAAATGACCATATTTGGCGGTCTTAAAAACGTCACCAATGGCACCGCCAAATATAGTCAATTTGACAATATTTGACGGTCGGTCAAAATGTCAAATATGCATCTAACCATACTTGGCGGTCAAATGATAGATTAAAAAATAAAAAAATATATACTTGGCGGTCTTTTGACCGCCAAGTATAATAGTTTTAGAAATTAAAAAAATACTTGGCAGTTTTTAACCGCCAAGTATTTAAAAAAATTAATATATATAATAAATATTTTAAAAATTTAATAAATTCATAATATATAAATAATAAGTATTTTAAAAATTTTAATAAATTCATAATATATAGAGCAAGCAAACTATAAAGAAACAATATGCTTTTTCAATTAGGAAGGGAAAAAAAACCTCACTGCCTAATCTAAAAATAATAATTATAATTTGGATCATTCAAGGAAACCAATACAATAAAAAAAAGAACCATAATAAAATTAAAGAAGTTGGATTAAATTATGCTGCAGCTCATGATTAAGCTTGCACTAAGTTGAGAATAATTCAAATCAGCCATAAGTCTGCTAGCAGCACTACTAATAGAACGAGATCTCCACAAAATAGCATTTATTGCACCTAACCAATGGTTGAAATTTAATATAACAAAATACAAATGAAACGACATTTCATTACAATGGGGGAAAAAACCCAACTGGATTATAAATTTATGAAAAAATACATCAAATGTGTAACTGAAGTAAAATGATGGCAAGCTACCGACTTAATATCTATTACTCAACCAACCCCAACATCTTGGATGGGTTTACCACAAATTTATCTCCTCTCAATTTTAATTATGCAGAATTGTTTCACAGAATGATCCTAAGAGGAAACAGGCTGACACATCATTCGCAACTTCACAATGTACATTGGTACTTCTTAAATGCCATCAGGCGCACTATTTGCACTTATAATTGAAACACCAACCAGATTAATGTGAGAAAATTTTCTTTCATAATTTTGTAGCGAATCACAACAATCAGCACATATGCACTCACATTACTAGAGTTATTAATCAATAAATTTAACAAGAGATGAATGCAAATCAAACATTTGGAATTGCCTAATAATAAAAATAATTGCTAAGCTACTTGGATGGTTATAAGGACCACATTGCATATGGGGATGGTTATTACTCTGAGAGACAGAGCCAAGAAAGTGGATTATGCTATTTACATAATAGTTGATTAGCAGCATCAAGATTAATCAATTCCAATGATGCTTAACTTCTGACAAACTTGGATCTAACGCATAATAAACAGATTTATTTAGCATGAGGAACAACGTGCACCATGACTACACAATGACTAAAGGTAGCAGGAAACTTGAAACTAAAAGCAGCCTATTTGATCACAAAGCAGTGAACAGAAAAAACATACTATCTTTCCGCTTTCCTCTCTAAGTTCAACCACATAATGAAAACCAATGCATATAAATTTTCTCAGAGGTGTCAAGTGCACTTTACAGTAGGCTCAAACTAAGATAATGAGAGTGATTGGCGGAAAGCAAGTGAAGATAGCCAAAGTGGTGTAAAGTTTACTTAATTTTTTCTTTTATTTTTAAACCATAGTTCCACCACCTCATCTACCCCAATGACCACACCAATTATTGCTCTTTGACTTTGGTGCCATGAGGATTTGATTTCTAGACCTCTTCCTCGGCTAGCAAATATCTAAAACATTAAAAGTATTAAGCAACATGTTTTCCTATTTCAGAAATCTGTTCTTCGATTGACAGAACAAAAGATAGAAGAATAAAATATTAACCATAGAATAACACATGATCAAATTTTGTAGGCACAGAACTTGTCTATCTTTTCATTTTTTATGATATAAATTTTCAAAAACAACTTTAAAATAATGCCAAACAGACCCTAAAAGTTTCATTATATTCAAGGGGCCCAATGCTTCATGAGTGCTGCAACTTTTTTTTTAATAAATTTTTGAAATAGGAAGTTGTCTTTTAGATGTTGATTTCGAGTTGGAAATTAATTCACAAGTAGCACAAAGAATTCAGATCCTCAAACAGGAAGAAAATAAATAAGGTAACACATACCGTGACCTGCTCTTAAATGAATTCTTGGACTTCTTCTTCCCAGTAGAACTTCTCTTCTACTTTCTCTCACTCATTTCACTCTGGAACAGCTCGCGCATTTCTTTTGCTATGTTAGGTGAGGAAAAATCAAACACAGCTCTTTTAATCTGAAGCTTTGGCGCCCATGTTTCAATAACATCAACAAGCATCTTCTGAATGCTCTACAGATGCAATAAACAAACAAATGGCCTTACAAAATGACATCAGTACAATAAACTCTAACATATTCCACGTATTGAGGGAGAAAAAATAAGAAGAAGCTACAGATCAAGCATAAAAATACAAGAACATGCAAACACCTTTGCTATCCACTTTTTCGATAACACAACATTAACGAATCCAACACATGCTATAGAGCAGGAATCTATCATTTCAGATGGAGGAAGATTTTTCAAGATGGCCTACACAACCAAAAGTACAAAAGGGCATTAACAATCAATGGACGTATTAAGTGAGCACAAAGCAAAATTCTAGATCCAAGAATGCAGAATCATAAAGAATGTCAATAAGAATACCTGTCCAACTGATGCGGGATTCTTATATTCAGTACCCTTTCCCTTAATTTTATACCAAAGCCCATGGCATTATTACTGCACGAGAGAAATAATCCTAATTAACATTCATAAAAAAAGCATATAAAGCATGAATATGGCTCCAGTTTAACACTAAATATTAGAGATATACCGCTTCTAACAAAACTAATTAACTCATTAAATATATCTCACACATATTCTAAAAGCACAGTAGTACAATATAGCATTGGTAATCACCAAATTTTGCTAACTTCTCAAGGCAGGCAGCAACCGATGGCTCCACGTCTAGTTCATTAGGCACTGTTCATTATCCCTTTATTTGTGATTTAATGTTTACAAAATAGAAATAGGTTGGCATGGCTTCAGATCACATTTTTACATGTTATATATGTAATTCTTAGTATTAAGGCAATTTAAAAGGCATTTAAAAAGAAAAAAAAAGGAAACTAAATAGCTTTAAAATTTAAAATACTGCTCATTAACATAAGTTTTTCTATAGGTACCTGCATTATTAGGAGCAGTCAAACCTATAGGCCCTGCAGAAGCTGCAGGGTGAGGCACAGGAGACGCATTAGCCATCCATCCAGCAAGAGATGTTGAAATAGCAGCAGGAGTAGGCTGAAATGGCTGTAAACACACATTTAAGTTCAAGTTCTAGAAATTCAAATTAGCTTAATAACATAAAATCTTTAAAAAAATTTCCCTTACACCATGAGCACTCAATGGTGGAAAACCGGCGGCCTTCGGAACAGCACCCATTAAGGGATTGGTAACAGGGGATGGGGCTCTAGCTCCATTTGGCTGTCCACAACTGTGGTCCACAAATAGGGTCTTTATGTCAGGATTTGGCCTTGGATTTTTACAAAGCTGATGCTACCAGTTTAAACTGCAGTTCAAATGCCAATAAATGTGAATATCTTGGCTTAAAATCAATAACCAAAAGAATAAAGTCCAACACACGAAAAAAGCATAGAACTTCTCAAAGACCTCTGATTAATTAGTGTTCACAGCCTCGAATTCTTCAAGGTAGGAAATTGAAGCTTATCGCGGAAAAGGGGGTTAGCCTCTATCAACTTTTTTAGTTCAGCAAGCATTATACCCCTAGCAGACTTTTTTAGTTCAGCAAGCAATGAATAATAGGAACTAAAATTCTGATTAAATTAATTGTGAATTGTTTATTTACAAGAATTCAGCATTTTTAAGCAGGAATATGATACTCGTGGTGTGGAAGAAGGCATAGGATACATGATGGCGATATATATACATTTTTTATAACCTTGGTGTTCATACAGACTAGTCCAGGGGAACAGTGTAAGGTGCCCCCCTCTACACCTCCATGGGGATCAAGTAAACCTTCGCAGTGGCTGCAAGGAATTGATTCCAACCAATGGGATAGATATTCATCCAATTATTGTAATAAATACACTTATTCTACACCACATAAAGTTATCTAATTAAAAGAATCAAATAGACTCTTAAGCATACCAAAAAACCCATTCTGCTATAGAAATTTTTTTGAACTCGATGCCATGAAATAACAGAAAATTGTTATTATTTACAATTTCTCCCAGCTAATCACTAATTAATTCTGCCAACAGTGAGAGCCCAATTATATAAATTTCCATTTCATTAAAACATTTTTTACTGTATCAAACTGCCAGTAATACAAAATATTAAAAAATAAAATAAAAAACCAAAAGGCTCTAACTTTCTTTCCTCTTTTCTCTATTTTCCTAACAATCAAACAGCCCATTTCTCAGAACCTACTTGTTTATAACATCCGATTCACCATATATCCACACAATTCAGTAAACCCCAAATCAAAGCAACCCAAAAATAAAATAAAAGACAAAAACTCTCCATTAATCTGAATGAAAAACGCTACCTTTTTCTGCTGAACAGCTTCTGCGCCAATCTGCTCGATAGAAGGAGAACTGGGTATTGACTCATTCAGCGTGTCATCTCCAGAGGAAGAGGAGAAATGGGAATTGTTCAATTTCGATGAGGAATAACAAGACAGCCGAGAAGGATTCTGGTTTTTGCAGGAGACGGAGTCGAGTCGCCTGGAATCGGGTCGTGATGGAGCGAAAAAATCGACTTTTGGTGAGTCAAAACGGGGGAGGCGAGAGAGGAGAGGAGAAAACCTGAGATGGTTATTGTTGAGATGGGTTGGAGAGGATGAGTAGAGAAGCCTTTCCATGGCTTCTTAGAAGATTTTGGAGTGGAGAAGGAAATGTAAGATTTTGGGATTTCGAATTAGGACGGCTAGGGTTTTCATTTTCTTTATATAGGATTGTGAATTTCACGGAAATCCATCTCTATTAAAATTTATCAAAATAGTACCCAGTTCAGTCCCTATATTTCAAACTTTTTCATTTACACCATTAAACTAATTTTTTATAATTTTTAGAACACTAAATGTTTTAATTTAATTTTTAAAATAAATTATAATAATTTTTTACATATTTAAAATATTATATTATTACAAAACAATTTTTTTGATATTGTTAATTGCTTAATTTTCATCAAAGCAATTAAATAATGTGATTTTCATCACTTTAAAATTAAAAAATGATTTTTTTATTTCATAAAATTTCTACATTTGAAAATTCATTTTTATAAAATTTAATATTTAAAATTTATTCTTTTCATACATGTAATAATGTATCTTTAATTTAAATATTTTTAAAAATTATTTTTAATTTTATATTAAAAATAAATTTATATTTTTTAATTATATTTAAATAAATTTATTAAAATTTTAAATATTATAATCACATATTTGAAAGAAAAAATAAAAAGAAAGAGGAAAATTTGAGAGGGAAAAGAAAAAAAATTATATTTTCACATACTTGTCAAACTTTTATACAAATGTGATATATATATGTGATTGAATAAAGACAAAAAGTGACAAATAAGATGAATTAATAGGTTTGACTTTTAAGACATGGTTAAATTTCTTACTTTTTTAAAAACTGTCAAATAAAAAAATTGTAAAGTGACAAATATGCAAAAAATTCTTGTAATGAATTCGTTCATAGATCATCAGTCTTTATTAAATGAATTGATTTTGCATATCCACTTTAATCATGTTATGATATATTAGTTTGTATACAAAATTTGTAAGACTATAATAATCTAATGAATATATAGGTGTCTATGTTTACTATTTGATTATTTTTACATCATCTTTTAAATTGGAACCTAACTTTAAATTTTGTTTGTCTTTTTGTCCAACCATAACCCGCCTATTTCATTTGGCTCTGCTACATAGGTCTTTTTTCCATCCAACTAACATAATTTGCAATCATATAAGTTTCTCTTATGTTCAGGTTATTTTTTATAATTTTGTTTTACAATCAATTTTTCAATTTTTTTAATTCTTATTTATTAGTTTGATATAAATTTTGTCTTTCTTGTTACATTTTCATCCGTAGTTTGTAAATTATTAATATGTTCTTACTAAAAGAGTACAAATTCAAGTAGCTCCTAGTAAAGGGTAATAATTAACCCTTTTTCTAATTTTTAGTGAAAGTATATATTACTTATAATTTTTTGTGAATGATAGATTGTTTACATACATTGAGAACATATTTTCGATAACACTGACAATGAGATAATTACACAATATTTTAAAAATATAAAAACTCATTGGGAATAGTTATTATAAAAGTATATTTATTCAATAAATTATTGAATATTAACATTTTATATGTTGTATTTTGCTTTTGTCTATTCTTTTTTTTTAATATTCTTGTATAATGTAGATTTATTTAATAAATTTTAAATACAGAAAAATAAGTAGAGGGGTTCCTTTTTCAATATTCTTGTATAATGTAGATTTATTTAGTAAATTTTAAATATAGGAAAATAAGTAGAGGGGTCCCTCCTTTAATAAAATCATAGTCCGCCATTGTTGATTTTGATTGGCTAATGGGTTATTTCACATTGATTCGTTAACGGATTGGCAGATTTTGATTGGCTTGAATTTGGGCACATTTTGACTTGTTAACTTGGGTAATTTGTGACTCTACAAAGACATGCGTATTATACTTTGTACCTCAAGCTAATAGAATTACTCGTCTCTTTACCTCTCTCTGGTAATTGCTTTTCTCATTTCTTAATTTATTTATTTCTCCTATTCACCTCTCACGGCCCCACTGCCTTTACAATTCAATAAGCATTTCAGTTAGCGCAGTTTCAGAGTCTGTTTTCAATCAAAAACCAACTTCATCTTCTATGCTGATGTGCCTATAGAAAGAAATTTGAAACTAATTATTTATTTTTTTAATTAATTACTTTAGGATTAATCACATGTGCCCCCTAAGGTATCTGTTAAAAAAGAGCGTCCTTGTCATTCTGAATATTACTACTTGCCCCCTCAGTTGACAATTTCTGACCAAGTTCTGATTAGCTAAAAAACCATAGAGGGTAAAACAATAATTTAAAGGATACAATTATGTGCCTGTGTTCCATCCAACTATAGGATCATCCCTACCAACCCAACCACACCCACCCCCGCCCGAAAAATGCTACCTCATCTTTCGCCACCGTCAACCTCACTACCGTCCAGTGATAGACCTAGGATTTTGTGAAAGAGGGGCACCTTAATATTTTTAAATTTTTATAATTTATTTGACAAACAATGAAAAAGAGAAAATTTAATGAAAATTAAAAAAATACTTATAGATAGGGGATTAAATGAACCTTATGTCTTAAAATAAATCTTAATACAATAAAACAAAATATAAAATATTAAAATATAATAGTTCAACAATTTAGTAAATACAAAGTCATAATTCTCTTCTATGAGTTTTTATGCTTTGAAAACGTTGCATGATTACCTTATTATCAATGCTATCAAAAAAAATCTTTCTCAATGCATGCAAGCAATCTTGTTTATCCATTCATCTCCTATTCGATTGCGTGATTCAATCTTTACAATATTTATAGCAAAGAATGTATCAAAATAAATAAATAAGCATTAAAAAAATTTACATTAATTTTATTGATAGAATATAGTAATAAGAAATAATTATAATGACGATATAACTTACTTGAAATGAAGGACAATTAGTTATATATCTTGTACTCGATTGCACTTGTCATAAAAAAGGTATATGATTGTTTGCAAATTAAAAACAGGATACTGACAATAGATGAACATGCAAAACTTTAAAAATTTGGTTAAAATTTTATGTATGAAATAAAATAGTAAAATATTAAATATAATAAAATATAAACTTGTTTGGCTTTTGAATTGTACTCATCTTTTCTTTCATACCAATTCGTGTGGGAGAAGAGTAGTACAGACAGGCTAGATGGCAGAGGTCAATGGTCAGGTGGCTACAATAAAAAGAAATTTAAAAAAGTAGTGTGTAGTCAAATTAAGTACTTTTGAATAAAAGGGTGTATTTGAAACCAGTGGAACTTGAGGAGCTATAAGAGAGGTTTTATTTTTTCATGGGGGGCCTGGGCCCCCTAGGTCCCAACGTCGGTCTGCCCCTGCTACCATCTCATCCCCATGCCTCCTGATCACCCAGAATCCACATGCTTTGATTGATCCTCAATGTGTTAGAACTTCTTTTGTCATAGAGTACTGGAAACCTTTGGTGGAAGATATGGACCTAGCTATAGGAATAGAAGCTGAATATCACCACAAAAACAACCGAGTTTATTGCAAGAAAGGTCTTTATGTTTCAGTTTGCTAGGACTTGGATGGCTCATCTCACCACCAACCAAAACCAACTCGACCTTCCTCAGACCCGTTGCACAATTGCTCACCAAGAAAAACAAATCAAAATCCCTCATCTGAAATACAATAACAGAAAATTAACCCAAATCTCCAAAAGCTAAATCACATAAATCCCTAAATCACTCAAACCCAAGTAGTTCTACCAATTTTTTCTTCAAATTATCTCTCAATTACCAAACAATTTCCCAATCCACAACAAAAACACACTCAATCAAACAGATACGTTGCCAACTACGCTTGGTTAAACACCCACAACATCACTATTTCCTCAATGCAAACCCTAGCATTGGCAATCAACACTATCACAAAAATAGTAACATAACTAGCAACTCACAATGCCACAACAAAAGCATCACCAGCAATCGTAGCCAAATCCCACCCTCACGAAACCACCGCAACACTTTCGATTATGTACATTCCTTCTACCTCTATCCATTGATTCAGCCATTATCACCAAAACTATGGGACACTCACGCACCATTACGCTCGACATTTAATGAAAAAAAGAAAGAAAGAAAATGAGAAAGCAGAGGCACGACAACTGAGAGTGGAGAGCTACAAGCGGATGGGTGCAATATTTGGAATGACGAGGATGATCAGGGCATAATCGATACCTCAGAGGGGTAAGGGCGGATCGACGTTGAGACCTAGGAGCATAGACGAAGCCAGAAAATTGATAAAGGAGGGGCGAGTTTATCAATGGTAAAACTTAAAAAGCTTTTTTAATAAAAATCATAAATTTAGCTTTCAAATTTATTTAATACCATCAAAATCGCTTTTAACATGATTTTAAATTTTAAAAAAATTGTGTGACAACAAATTTGTTTGTTGTCATTAAGTATAATGTAATTCAATTAACATTAAATTAATAATCATATTTAACCTTTAATCCCCATTTTTGTATATCACTTTTCACAAATTTGTTACACATAATATTCTCCCAAAGCTTCTAATGTATATAGATTTACCATGTTTAACAATACAAAGTCCATCCCAAATAAATAAAAATAGAACTCCCAGTAGATATCAAATTCTAATATTAATATGGATTTCATGAACCACAACTAAAGTGATTGACAATTAACTGAAAAAATTATTAAGTTTAGGCTTTAGAATTTTTACTTTATAAGAGAAAAAGAAAAAGGGAAATATGAACATTTTGTTTGAAGTCAATTTGAGAGTTTTTGAAACACCTATGGCTGTTTTGAAATTACATTTTAATTTTTTTTTTCTAAAATGCAAGGAGGGGCAATTGCCCCTCCTTGTCCCTTACTAGCTCCGTCCGTGCCTAGGAGGACCCAGGCCCCCCCTGAAAAATAAAACTCTCTCTTATACCTCCTCAAGTTCCATTGGTTTCAACTACACCCTTTTATTAAAAAGTACCTCATTTGACTACACACAACTTTTTTAAATTTCTTCTTATTGTAGCCACCTGACCACTGACCTTCGCCATCTAGCCTATCTGTACTACTCTTCTCCTTTGCGAATTGGTATGAAAGAAAAGACGAGCACAAATTTTTTCAAAAGCCAAACGAGTTCATATTTTATTATATTTAATATTTTACTATCTTATTTTATACATAAAATTTTAACCAAATTTTTAATGTTTTTCTCATGTAGCTTTGCATGTTCATTTGTTGTCAATATCTTGTTTTTATTTTGCAAATAATCATATACCTTTTTTATAACAAGTGTAATCGAATACAAGATATATAGCTAATTGCCATTCTTTTCAAGTAAGTTATATCGTCATTATAATTATTTCTTATTACTATATTCTATCAATAAAATTTATGTAAATTTTTTTAATACTTCTTTATTTATTTTGATACATTCTTTGCTATAAATATTGTAAAGATTGAATCAAGCAATCGAATAGGAGATGAATGGATAAACTAGATTGCTTGCATGCATTGAGAAAGATATTTTTCATATCTTTGATAATAAGGTAATCATGCAACATTTTCAAAGCATGAAAACTCATAGGAGAAAATTATTACTTTGTATTTACTAAATTGTTGAACTATCATATTTTAATATTTTATATTTTGTTTTATTGTATTAAGATTTATTTTAAGAGATAAGGTTCATTTTATCCCCTATCTATATGTATTTTTTTTAATTTTGATTAAATTTTCTCTTTTTCATTATTTGTCAAAGAAATTATAAAAATTTAAGAATATTAAGGTGCCCCCCCTTTCACAAAATCCAGGGTTTGCCACTGCAGGGGGGAAACTGTGATTAAACCATTACTTTATTGCCTGAGTTTTCTATAATGTCCTTACTCTTTCCAAATTTAAATAATCAATATGAAAATAGGGGGTGTCTATTATACTATTCGAACAATGGGGTGGTGGTGTCACCTATTAATCTCATGGGTTTTTCCTCTTTAACGTATATAGTATGAAAGTTTGATTTTATGATCTTCCGAATCTATTTTTTTAAGCTACGATATTTAGTGATCCTATATTGTAAGCTCCATTTTAAGATTCTTAAAAATATACAGAAAATTATTTAAAAAGAATCTTCAAATATCTTTAAGTATCGGCAAGTAATGCATGTACAAATTTTTATTTCTAAAAGTCAGACATTTTAATGCACTTTTTTATTTTTATTTTCATTAATATTTAAATTTTATCATATTAATTAGATATTAGATGACTACTGAATGATGATTAGTTATCCTTAACCGATAACTTGGCAAAATGTTAAATGTAGAGGTTGCCTTTCCATTTCTTATATTTTGATTTTTGATTTTTTATGTTCGATAAAGTCCTACGTTGGATTAGGAAGTATTCTTGCCTCTGCTTACAGATAATAATAAATATATAGAAGTGAACTTGGGGAATGTTTCAAGTGGCTATATGGTAAAAACTAGAGCTTGGAACAAGTGCTTGTTGTCAAAAATGCGTTTGGACTTGTTTCACGGCAATTTATGCCAAATTTTTGCTAAAATGTAAAGATTTCTTTAAATTAATTAAAATACATTACCGTTAAACCCTTCCATAAAATAGTGTTATGTCAAAGAAAATTTTGCTAGGAATTTTTATTTTATCAATTAAATTTCTGTGATTTTGTTTTCCAAAGAAAGTTAGGTGTTAGTTTTGTTTCGTATTACATATCAAGTTCATCATAGTGTGTGTGTATATATTTTGAGATTAAGATCTTTGAATCTTAACTGCACAACTCAAGATCACAAAGCAATATACGAAAATAACTGTAAGTTCTGGAAGTACGCAGTTATAAGTAATATAACAGTAAACTATAAAGTAAATTGGCACAGGAGCATTTTACGTGATTCGGTTATAAAACCTACATCCACAGACAGCTTTAGAGCTGCAATTCACTAAGTTCTTGTTAGTACAATCTTTAGGATCGTTTACAGTGCTGACTCACTCTCACACACTGACCTAATCTTTATAAAATAAAATCTCACCAAGATCTTAAATTCTAGTGACACTGCTCACTCTCTATCCAGATAACTTAACAACACACTATTAAGTAAATCATAACCATATTGTCTGACACTGAATTACATAAATACTTAACTCACAAGTTCATTCAAGTGTATACTAACTCCAATAGATCTTAACGAAAGATTCATGCACGATTATAACCTCTTGTACATGAATAAAACACTCATAAAATCAAATCAATGAAGAATTCCAATTTACGTTGAAGCTCTCCACTTAATTTCTTGGAATGACGTGACATAGACTCACCCAACCAACAACATCCTATGTTATGTAACATAACAATATATATAGTGGGAAGCTTGATCGAAATCTCCTTAGATTCCTGTAAAAATCCTAATCAAACTCTCATTAAGATAAAGGCAAAATAATAGGAAATGAAAAGGAATTAGAACACAAATAGATATTCTCCTATTTTAACTAGGATACATTAACTAATGTCCTAATCTAAGAAGATATTTATTATAAATCAAATACTTCCTAAATTATACTTCTAAAAACAGTAAAATAAGAATCAATATAATATTCTAGTTTTATCACAAGTTAGACAAAAATATCATGTGCATGACACATGCACGTTGACACTGACAATAATAAAGAAACAAAACAGATGAACAATTAATGAAGCAAATAATCAACAGCAAAACTACTTTTATCCTTATTATATATCCTTGAGGAGCCATAAAGTAAGAGTAGATCCTAAATAGTAGGCTCCATTTGAGATTCTTAGAAATGCAAGATGAAAAAAATATTCAAATATCTTGTAATAATTATAAAATTTATAAAGGTCCATTGCATGTATAAAATTTTGATCTCAAAAGTTAAATGATCTTTTCAATGCATTAGTTATGACATCAATCCCCTGGCCTCTTCGCTATTCATAGGTAGATATGTTATTGACTTCCAAAATCCAACTCCTTGAATGATAAAAGAATTTGAGAGAAAAGAAACACTACACACGCAGAGATATGGCCAGAAATGGTGTGGTGATACTTCTAACGACAACCATCATGTTATACATATTCCCCGCAATCCTTATGCAATCAGACTGTTCAAATAACTATCCTGATCAGTGCCGTTCAACATGTGTTCCCTATGCATCAGCTATTTGTAGTCCAATCTGTGACGACATATCAGTCGCTTATGAAATTTACGGAAATGCTCATTGGACAACTTGCGCTAAAACTTGTAACTAACATTGTGCAGTCAATTGTCAAGTGTAAAATCCACCTGTTTCGGTTATATCTATGCGTGGTATAAATTCTATAACATTATCTTATGTTTTCTTTTCTTTTTTACTTACATCTTCATATTGGTTATATCACTTCAAATTTCAAGTTTCAAGGTATGGAAGAGAATCGTATTTCTAACTTTAACAGTTATGTATTTTTTTTCCTTCTTTCTTAAAAGTTTTGCTGGAAAATAGCAAATAAATAAAATAACAGTATTTTTTTTAAACATACTATAATTATGTTAATAAGCAGATGAATTATAGAATATTGTAGAGTTCCTTTGGATAATCTAAAATGGGGTTGTGCATATGTTAGGTAGAAATCGTCATATCAAGAGAAAAGTTTTTGTACGTCCTCATATATTTTATCCATATAAGAACTTGAGATAAAACAGAAATTTTTTTTCTTTCGTCACTATTGAATTGCTATATTTCCAATTATTTTTGTAGATTCTAAAAGGCTAAAAGTTATCCAGGCTCTGGATTTCTCATAATAAAACTTCTTCTCATGCATTGTCAAGATAAAAGTCGATAATTTCGTGTGAACTTTACAGTTCCTTTACAAATTGAATAATTTCAATTATGAGGCATTATAACATCTATGGTTGAAGGGTAATTTTGAGCAAATGACCCCCTGTCCATTCCACTATCTATGAGTGACCCCTTTCTTTAAATCTGATCATTTTTTACCCGTTTTAAGAAGTGAAAGGACCAAAATACCCATAATAATTGGAAAAATAACAACATAATAAAATGGGTCCTCTACCTCTCCGTGCGAGCATCGTGACACACGGAATAAACCTCACCAATCTCGTGTCTTTGCATCTGGCGTCCCTCCATTGCTGCGGTCGTATTTTGCTCCTCTGTCATTGTGCTCGCTTTTGGCTAGCCTCTGTTGCTGCTTGTGCTTCACATCTCCCTTCGCTCATGCACTATGCTTACATTTGGTTGGCCTCCATTGCTACTTGCATCTTCAGTTCACGTTCACTTTGTCAGTTTTTGTTCTTTAATTGACAAGCTAAATTTTCCTAGTGTAGGGCCTAAAGAATTTGGTGGATTGTGGAGTTGTCTTGGTCAATGGCGAGCGATAGTCTCTTAATCTCTCTTATCTCCACTTAAAATGATTATATATTCCATTTTGTCCTGGAAAAAGAGACCAGAAAGAGGCATAAATATTTATGGGATTTTACCCATTTATTTTCTTTATCTTCATAGGCTAAATATGAATGACTATTAATTCTCACTTTTGATTGAAGATTATGCTGTGAACTTGATGGGGTACATGTTCATTGCACAATTCCTACTCTCTCAATGCTTTTTTTTTTAAATATATATTAGCTATATCAGTTACATAAAATTCTACCAATTCATCCAAAACAAAGTTGAATTATTTTAGTGACCTTTAGCAATGAATCTTTTCTCTGCTACACTATTAGCATTAGGAAAATGTAAGGCAATCACTGTTGTTTTAAAATGATGTGCTTCGAAGTCAATCTTTTTTTTCTTTTTTTCTTTTTTTCTTTTTGTGCTTGGATCAGACCTTATTAAGAAAAGGCTTGCAAAATAAATTTGTATTCATGAGGAACATGCTGATTAATTTGCTTATTGGAAACACTTTCTAGCTCTTTGCTCGGCCGGTTTGCAAAGACATTTTGATTACTTACATTTTTTTGTGGCTTTTCCCTTTTGCGATCTAAATAAATATTGGGATGCACTACAATGGCAATATAATTCCTCTCTACTATACATTTTTTGTTTCAATGTCATTTGTTATGTGAATGAAATTGTTCATTTCCTAGCACTTAATTTTTATTATGAAATTGGCTATTTGTATTTGAGAGATACGACAAAGATAGAAGTGGGAAAATTGATCTATTAGAGTTAAGTGATGCTCTCTACAGTATTGGATATACAGTCCCACCTTCAATCCTCCAACTTTTAATGCCCAAGTATGATAATAGAAGTGGCAGAAACAATATTGAACTGAACTTCAGTAGTTTTGTTGAGTAAGATACCCGTTTTTTATACGATTACTCAACATTTTCTATTTTAAAAGTTAATTTCAACCAGTATTTTTAACAACAATACTGTTTTTTTTTTGTGCATATGGAGATGTAGGATGATTGCGAGGCTGAGTCGACAAATTTCTTCTATTTCTAGACCGTCGATCCACATTTGGATTTCTTTTTAATTGTTGAAACAATCCCAACTTTTGGAATGTGTTTGGTAAAAGCTAGTTTTACTTAAAATCAATCCAAGCGGATCAAACTCTTTTTTTGTTTATCTCTGTGATCTGATCATGTTAACTCTTTCTGATTTTAGGGCTTGACTGAAGAAATCAAGGAGAAGGATACGGGTTACATAGGCAAAGCTATTTCACTTACTCATGATGCCTTCGAGTCTCTAGTCATTCCTGTTATTGTATCATATGATTGACTTTATCTGATAGTATTTATTTTATTATGTCGTATGATTGACTTTATCAAATAGCATTTGTTGTATAATTGATTTGTTTGGTGCTTCATTAAGATTTTGTATATTGATGGGTGGTAGATGTAAAGGAAATTTAATGCATATCTGAGTTTGATTCCGCATTCAGTAAAGAGAAGTATTTAAGAAAAAAAATTGATGATGATAATGCCAGCTCAAACTAATGACTCGGTCGTGCAAAAAATAGTGATATTTCTATGAGGTTCTCATCTACTGCACAACTGGGTTATGCCAGTTGCACGACCTAGTCATGCAAAATTCTAGATCTCACATACTTGCACTACCCAATCATGCAAAAATAGTGATATTTTTATCAGGTTCTCATTTAATGCATTGTCGGCACGACTAGTAGTGCAAAATTTCAGATTTCACTTTCTTACGAGGCTGGTTCGTGCAAAATTTCATAATAATGTTAAGCTCCCATTTATTGTATGACTTGGTTGTGCAAATTTTTGATTTCACATTTTTGCATAATTGGGTCTTGCCTAACTTTTCACTTAATTTTTTGCACAAATGGGTTGTGAACTAACACAACATAGTCATCTAAAACAAAAGTGAGAATTTTTTAGGACAATTCATTGGCTATTGACAATTACTTCACGACTTGGGAGTCCAGTGTTTCAGAACTTATATTTTTGCATGATGGACACTTGCACTAACACTTTATTTACGATAGAGGGTGAAATTATTAATGAAATTTTTTTTAAACTTCATAAATGACTACCGAAGTGAACTTTACTCGTTTTGGAATAAAAACTTTTAATCTCTCTTGGTTGTTGTTATGTTATTAAGGAGAGAGTAACAAAATATCTAAATAAAAAATCCTAGAATAACCTTTGTCACTCTTCCATTGTAGAAGCAAGCAGAGAGTAAAATTAGATAAGGTCATAAATTTCAAAATTTCAAAAGGTTAATTGTCAAAGTGGAATATCAAGCACAAAAATTTCAAGCATACCATAATCTGGATTAATGGTAACATAGAGAGTCAAATTTAATAATAGTACACCATTCAATCATCATAGAATTCTGCTCTTCAGTCTTTGCTCATCGTAGAAAGAATGTAGACTTCCAGCCAAATGTAAGCACATATGATCATTTTCCTTACAAATTAAATTATTCAGTTGAAGGGGTAGATTGAGAAGACAAATTTGTATATAGCAGAACTATGTAAACATACATTGAAAATGTTTCTGAAACTGAAGAACAAAACATCAGAACTACTGTCTATCCAACTTCTCTATCAGCTTTAAGATTCCTTCTCACTAACATACTTACACAAGCTGATATATTTTTTTTCTTCTTTATCATAATCATCATCATACATATTGACAATAATAACATCATCTTCTACATCATCAGAGTCACCCATCTCATACCCTTCTGCATCATAATCTTCATCATCATATTCTAAATCATCATCCTTATCATAATAACCTTGCATACTACCCCGCAGAGTCTGGAACTGGAGGAAGGGAAGGCAATCCTCAGTTATTGCTTTATCCCTCTTTATCACAAGATCTCGAATGACTCTTTCAACCTTGTCGGGCAGCCTCTTAAAATCATTGATCCATTTAGCATCCAACTCGAAGTTCATCAAAATGTAGTGAGTATTATTGGTTTTTTGTATCTTGTATGCCAATCTTCAAAGACCCCAGTAATTTAATCTCCATATTTTGCCTTTCTTCTCCCTTAAAAAATCTGCAAAATGTGTTTTTCATGGATTATGAGGAACTAGTTCCAGAAAGAAGCAATTTCAAAGAAGAATAACTTCAAATAGGACTCTGTCAAGTATCAGATGACCATTTTATTAAACAATGATAAGCAATTCATAAAGTGAGAGTTCATATGGAAACATGAATCTTCTTTCTGGATGAAGTTGAATAAGGACAATTCTAGGGGTGCAAGAGCCCCATAGCATAAACTTACATTTTGAACATTAGATTTTTTTTCCACAACACTTCTAAAGAAAACAATTAAATTATTTATGGGATCATCCCAAACACACACTAAATCTACCCCACTTGCTCGGAAACGGCCTGAGAAGGAAGAAATGTAAAATGCTTTATTGCATGATCACATCCAAGTAGCATTGTCATGGAATACAATTAATGGTCAACTATATTGTTAAGATATTAGATTCATTTCTTGTGAAGCAATAAAGATGTTAACAGACCTCTAGGTCATCTATATTGTTGCCAGCTTTGGATGTAGATTTTATTGAAGGTGTCACACCTGCCTTTCGCATTTGCTCCTTGAAAAAAAAGTAATTTATGTGCCATCTCTGCAGTTTTTTTAATCTTCACAAATAGATAAATAAAAAACACGCAATAACTTAAATTCAACTCTGAAGAGATCAAAGGAAGCATATCGTGATAAGTAAGACTAAATACTACAACATTCATCTTACAGTACCAAAAACATCAATACAAAGGCATAAAGCCATGCCATCTTAAAGCAATAATTTAATTTTGCGATAACCAAAACATCTATCAAATACCTAAATACCATGAAAACATTTACAACTATCCAAAGACTGAAACGAACCTTAATTGCATTAACAAATCAACAATTTACTCATATGTTCACTCATTACGTAGGTAATGAATTTTCAAGCAGCAAAGGAGCAATTGAAATAATATGCATATTTCCCCAATATATATATATATATATATATAATCTTCATTTCCAAAAAAAAAAAAAACTTAATGTTTGCATTAGTTCTTCAAAAGCTAGCTCCCGCTGGTTCGGCAAAATTTCCAACCACTAAAACTAAAAGTAGAGTCATGAATCAAAATACAACTTTTGACTATTTTATTTCCTATCAAACATAGGTACCATTCAAAGGACACATATGGAAAACAAGAATTAGAAGTTTAGATAACTTTAATACAAAATATAATAAAAACCTGAGCTGTATAAGTTCGCTAAAATGGGCTCTTCTTCGTATTAAGCTACGAAAATAAAGAAATTGAAGTCATGAAATGAGCAACATTCTGACATTTAAATCTCAAACAAACAAATACTACAATTAATCACACTAAGAATCAAAATTTCTAAAACGAAATTATCCAATTAGCAAATGCATAGTACCAAGCAGCAAAATTCACATCCAATTAAAGCCCTACAAGCAAAATTGAAAAAAAAAATTAGCAACTTCACATAAGTCTAGTGACAACAGATGAAACAATTAACAAACCAAAATTACAAAGAATTTTCTTAACTACCATAAAAATTTTGATATATCAAGAATTTGAAAAAAGAAAGTGAAAGTTGAGAAGGAGAGCGAGTGATTGAAATCATCTTGCTGATGTAATAATAAAGCAGAGATAGTATGATAAAAGTGTACAGACATCTTTGAATTGAAAGAGGCCAAGTTCGTCGAGATAGGCGACAATAAGGTGAGCGGATTCGATAGGGATGATGATTTGGACCAACTGCATAGGCTTCGAGCCGAACAAATCCATCAGCGGACTGTTGAGTGTGGCTCATATGCAAGTGGGAGAGATCCCACATTGGTTAAGTTGCAAAGCGTGGGTCTCATATGGGCTTATAAAAGAAGCTACATGGGAGAAGTTTAATTGTCCCATTGGAAATTCTCCTCCACCCCGTCTATTTGTAAGGTCTCACATATAAGACCTCATAGTTTAAAGGCCTTTCATTAAGGACCTTAAAGTTTGTAATATTTGTTTTTCCCTATTTGTTTTGGGTATTTGTAGTATTGCCAAATTTTTTGGTAACTATAGTTTGGCCTAACTATTTGGGTAATTGCATTTTGGTCCAGTAGTTTTGGTATTTGTATTATGGCCCAAAAGTTTGTAATTCTGTTTGAAGATAGTGGAAGGTTTTTGCGGCACCCGAGGACGTAGGTATTTATATCGAACCTCGTTAAATCTTGATGTTCTTTCTATTTTGCATTGTTGGTTGATTGATTGCCTCTTTAGTTACTATTATATTCAATTATCTCGCATAGTTTGTGGTTGTGCATTTTGGGTTGTTCTGTTGGTTATCGCTTTCGCTGTGCATAAAAACTGGTATCAGAGCCTAAGTTTTTGGGTAGTTAGTGGCTATTTCATTGAAGCACTTGCTACTATTTTGGGTTGTTGAATTTGGATTGCTAGTTATTGAATATAATAATTTGTTGGAGCTTGGTTATTGGTGATTTGTGTATCAAGCTTATTTGTGAGAGCTAGTAATGGCATCATCATCATCTGTACCGGAGAAGACAGTAACTATGACAAATGCAAAAGTAGATGTTGACAAATTTGATGGCCGAAATAATTTCGGCTTATGGCAGAGTGAGGTGTTGGACGGGTTGTATCAGCAAGATTTGGATATTGTTCTGGAAGAAACAAAACCAGAAGATATCAGTGCAAGAGATTGGGACAGGCTGAATATAAAAGCTTGTGGGTTGATTCGCTCTTGCTTGTGTAGAGAACAGAAGTATCCGTTCACAAAAGAGACATCTGCAAGCAAATTGTGGAAGGCACTGGAAAACAAATATATGAAGAAAAGCAATGAGAATCGGCTGTACCTATTGAAGAGATTGTTCCGTCTCCAGTTGAAACCAGGTACGATCATCAGTTCTCATATTGATGAGTTTAATAAGTTAATTGCTGATTTGTTAAACTTAGATGAAACCTTCAAAGATGAAATTAAGGCTATGCTATTGATTGGCTCACTTCTGGATGTATTAGATCATTTGTGCATTACTCTTATCCATGGGAATGATAAACTGTCTTTTGAAAAAGTTTGTTCTGCTTTGTTGAATTATGAAATTCGTAAGAAAGATCAAAGGGAACATAGGGATGAGTCAGTAGATGTATCTACAGTGAGAGGGCGTAGTCAAAGTAGGAAACCAGGAAAAAAGGAAAAATCTTGGTCGAGGGGTAGATTAGGAAAAGACGAGTGCGCCTTTTTTCGTGAGAAAGGGCATTGGAAGAAAGATTGTCCGAAGTTGAAAAAGAAAGATAAGGGCAAAGCAGTTTCTGATGCATGTGTTTTTGAGCGTGAAGATGATAGTGAGTCAGATATATGTCAAGCTAGTCACCCATCTCACTTCTGGTTCTAATGAGTGGATTATGGATTTGGGTTGTACTTATCATATGTGTCCACATAGGGAATGGTTCTTTCAATTTGAATAGCTTGATTATGGAGTTGTGTATATAGGCAATGATGATATTTGCGATACTACTGGGATAGGTTCGATCAGATTGAGGAATCATGATGGACTAACTAGAGTTCTAACAGATGTTCGGTATGTACCGAAGTTGAAAAAGAATCTCATCTCTTTTGGGAGCCTTAGAATCTAAAGGCTGTGGTATATCTATTTGAGATGGTATTCTAAGGGTCACTTTAGGCGCTCTCGTGGTATTGAAAGGCACTAGGAGGAACAACTTGTATTACTATAATGGTAGTATAGTTATTGGATCAGCAGCTATGGTTTCTGATAATGATACAGATTCAGAGATCACGAGACTGTGGCATATGTGATTGGGACATGCAGGTGAGAAAGCCTTATTCAGTTTGGTGAAACGAGGCTTATTGAAAGGTGCAAAAACCTGCAAGTTGGATTTTTGTGAGCATTGTGTTCTGGGAAAGTAGAAGAGAGTGAAATTTGGCACCGCTATTCGTAATACCAAGGGTATTCTTGATTATGTTCACTCAGATGTGTGGGGACCTACCAAAACCGTATCGATGGGAGGTAGGCATTACTTTGTTACTTTTGTTGATGACTTTTCCAGAAGAACTTGGGTGTACTGTTTGAAATCAAAAGATGATATACTTGGTGCTTTCCTTGAATGGAAAAAGATGATTGAGACACAAACTGGCAAGAAAATCAAGCATCTTATAGCAGACAATGGTGGTGAGTATTGCAGTGATCAATTTTTGAAATTGTGTCGAGATGAAGGTATTGTACGTCATTTTACTGTTAGAGGTACACCACAGCAAAATGGGGTGGCAGAACGCATGAACCCAGATATTGCTAGAGAAAGTTCAGTGTATGTTGTCCAATGCTGGGTTGGGTAAGGAATTTTGGGCTGAGGCTGTGACTTATGCATGTCATCTCATTAATCGTCTACCTTCAGCTACTATTGGTGATAGAACTCCATTGGAGGTATGGTATGGACAACCTGTTTCTGAATATGATTCTTTACATATTTTTGGTTCTCCCGCATATTATCATGTGAAAAAATTTAAGCTGGATCCTAGAGCCAAGAAAACGATTTTCTTGAGATTTGCTTCAGGGGTAAAAGGATATCGTCTTTGGTGTCCTAGTTCGAGGAAGATTGTATCCAGTCGAGATGTGACATTTGATGAGTCTTCAATGTTGAAGAAATCAGAAAATTAGACAAAGGTGAATGGTACTCCACAGCAGATGGAGCATACTCAACAGTAGGTGGAGTTTGAAACGACGACATTAAACCCAGTTAGATCTGTTGAGACAAATGATGGTACTCCTATGACAGAGGAGGATTTGGGAGATGATGGTGAGGGTTCTACTCAGGAACCTTAACAACAATAAGAATCTATTGCAGTTAATAGGCCAAGACATGAGATTCGCAGACCTACTCGATTTGCTGATATGGTGGCTTATGCACTTCCAATTGTAGATGGTGATGTTCCTTCCACTTATAGAGAGGCAGTCAGATGTTCTGAAGTTGATCAGTGGAAGACAGCTATGAGTGAAGAGATGCAGTCTCTTCAGAAGAATGAAACTTGGGAGCTAGCTCAACTACCAAAGGGTAAAAAGGCAATTGGGTGCAAATGGGTATATGCAAAGAAAGATGGATTTCCTGACAAGAATAACATCCGCTACAAGGCAAGGTTGGTGGCTAAAGGCTACGCTCAGAGGGAAGGAATTGACTACAATGAGGTATTTTCTCCAGTTGTGAAACATTCTTCCATTAGAATTTTGTTGGCCTTGGTAGCTCAGATGAATATGGAACTGGTTCAACTTGATGTAAAAACTGTATTTTTACATGGTGACTTGGAAAAGGAAATCTATATGACTTAGCCAGAGGGATTCAAAGTTGCTGGTAAGGAAAATTTGGTTTGCAAACTGAAAAGATCGCTTTATGGTTTGAAGCAATCTCTCAGACAGTGGTATAAGTGATTTGATCAGTTTATGATGGGTTAGAGGTACACAAGAAGCAAATTTGATAATTGTGTGTATTTTCGGAGGCTATGTGATGGTTCTTTCATTTATCTACTATTCTATGTTGATGATATGTTGATAGCTTCGACGAATGTTGAAGAAATTGCAAAGTTGAAGACTCAGTTGAATCAAGAGTTTGAGATGAAAGATTTGGGTGAAGCTAAGAAGATTCTAGGCATGGAGATTAGCAGAGATAGAGTGAGAAGCAAGATTTATTTGACTCAGAAGCAATATCTGAAGAAGGTATTACAGTGGTTTGGAATTACAGAGCAGTCTGAGATCATTGATCAAGGAAGAATCTTACTTCAGAAGATTTGGACTATCAAGAATCCCGCATATGTGTTGACTAAGGTTGTGTCAGCGATCAAGTTCAGTCATTGTTTGGACTTGATCAACATTGGACGAGTTTGACCGTGCCATTGGGCGCATTTGGAGGCGTTGCAATTGTGAAAGAGAATGTGAGAAAAAGAAGAAATTTGTTATGGGTCGGCATATTCGCCAAGGTGGAGAATTGTTGAGTGTGGCTCATATGCGAGTGGAAGAGATCCCACATTGGTTAAGTTGCAAAGCATAGCTCTTATATGAGCTTATAAAAGAAGCCACATGGGAGAAGTTTAATTGTCCCATTGGAAATTCTCCTCCACCCCCTCTATTTTTAAGGTCTCACATATAAGACCTCATAGTTTAAGGGCCTTTCCTTAAGGACCTTAAAGTTTGTAATATTTGTTTTTTCCCTATATTTTGGGTATCTGTAGTATTGCCTAATTGTTTGGGTCATTAAAGTTTGGCCCAACTATTTGGATAATTACAGTTTGACCCAATAGTTGTGGTATTTGTATTGTGGCCCAAAAGTTTGTAATTCTCTTTGAAGATAGTGAAAGGTTTCTTCAGCGGCGCCCGAGGACGTAGGTATTTATACCGAATCTCGTTAAATCTTTGTGTTCTTTCTAGTTTGCATTGTTGGTTGATTGGTTGCCTTTTTAATTGATATTATATTCAATTATCTGGCATAGTTTGTGGTTGTCCATTTTGGTTGTTCTGTTGGTTATTGCTTCCGCTGTGCATAACACGGACAACATCCTCCTCCTCCACCACCACACCTGCCCGCCATTTCATTGCGACCGTCCGATTGGATTTGATTTGATTTGATTACATTCAAATCCACGGGAATGAAGTGAATTATCAATATTACACACAGCAGATAAGAGGATAGGTAAAGGACATATATCCATTCAATATGACAGAAGAAAAAGGGAAGAAGAGAGATGAAAAAAGCGAACAAAGCACCAAACGAGAGGAAAAAAAAGGGAGAAAGAGAAGATTAGGTATTTTTGTCTTTTTGCATGTAAAAGGGGTTACAAATATTTAAAATTGAAAAGGGGTTACAAATATGGTAATGGGAGTCCGAAAAGGGTCAAATAAATAAATAACCCATGGTTGACCAATTGTCTTTCGTCACTATTCATTAGTAAATCAAATATTGTGGTGATAGTTTTTTTTTTTTTTTTGCTATGGTTTTGCTCGCTCTCTCTCTACACCATTGTTCCTACTCTAAGTAATTATTTTCAATCAATAAGTGCATCTTTTTAAAGAAGAAAATTACCCATCATATGCATGCAATATCTTGCACAATAATCACATGAACACATATGTTTGTGTAACTGCAAATAAAAAAATTATCTCATTAACATATTATTTATAACAGAAGACACATTGATTGAACTAATTATACTTG
Source organism: Boswellia sacra (assembly GCA_013180625.2). NCBI lineage: Eukaryota > Viridiplantae > Streptophyta > Magnoliopsida > Sapindales > Burseraceae > Boswellia > Boswellia sacra. The sequence goes on from SNVD02011092.1 coordinate 544,229, forward strand.
TTTTGTATAAAATAGTAAATTACAATTTAATCTTAAATCCTGATAAGTATCTTTGATCTGGTTTTTCTCGACAATATAATAAAAAAGTCCAATTTACTAACAAATAGGCTTTTCAATAGTTTTGTTTGACTCATTTGCTTAATAATAAAGGAATAGTACATGAATCCTATCTTAATGAAAATATTATTGGGATAATTCTAAAAGTACCCTTAAGTTTTGGTTTAATTTCACTTAGAAAATGACTGTGCATTTTTAATCATTAACACCCTTGAACTTATATTTGAGTTATCACCTAACACTTTCCATTAATTTTATAACTAACATCCAAGAGTGATATAGGAATTTCATACCTAAGAATTTTCCATCCATCTCAAAATTCATTAGAAAATAAATTGGAAAAATTAAAACCTATAAAAAAACACACAAACCCACCACCTCCAAAACAAAGCCAGCAGCCGCCACCAACCTTGAAACACCAATTGCCAACTGCCACCCACCACTAATTTTCTAGTCTTGTTAAAAGGAAATAACGCTTTGAAATTGTTACAAACCTGACATAACAAATCTCTCATATTGAACAACTGCGAGTTGTATACGAGTGCAGCTAAAGGGGCATTAAGATATATCTTTTTAGAATTGCAGCAGCAATCACAAATGAGGCAGCAACCAACTTTATTCTAAGCTTGAAAAGAACAAAGGATAAAGAAAATTCTCCTTGCCAAATTGGCTGAGAGGCAATGGAGATTGAACAATAAAGGGAGCAAATCCGTAGTGGCTACGATAATGCCATTCTGCTATGAAGGGAGTTCATAGTGATGGCCAGCCATTGCATGTAGGATTTGCAAGAATTTTGGGTTTAGTCTTTTAGTTATTATTTAAATTGTAATCAAATATGTAATTTAATTTTTAATCAAGATTTATTAGTGTATTAATCAGTCATAATTATATGTTGTTTTGCTAAAATTAATGTTAATATGATTACAATTATACCCTTACGTTGTTACTTTTTTTCACTTTTTCGTTAATGGACAAATCTCAGGGGTAAAAATGCTATTTTCAAAATAGCGAATCCTAAATTAGAATGAGGTCTTACCTCGGGGGGCAGATAGTGATTATCCGTTAAACAAATAAAGGTGATGATCTTTTAATTAAAAAACAAAATTGGGGTAATATCGCTAACCTCTCATATGCTTTGACATAACATAAAGTGGTAAATATATTTAGCGAATATATTAGTGTAACCTTAAATGTTTACATTTTTGTATCATACAAATTCATTTTAATGATAAAAAGTAGGCCTGGATGACACAAAAAAGCATGTTTGATACAAAAATTAGCAAATATCCTAATTTCTTCTCTTTCCTAATTTTATTAGGATAGAAGCCCTAATTCATCTTGTCGGCCATCTAAAGTTTTTTTTTAGCTTGAAAATAGCGCTAGACTATAAAATTTGCATACAAAGTTGACGTAGCATCAAGTAAATAGAAATATTGATATGAATTGTCAATGTAATAAATACTGATGAGTAATGTGATACTGAATGAGTAGTGTCATATCAGCTTTGTAAACAAACTTTGGACATAGAATTGTAAACATATCATTACCCTTAGCTTAATACCCATTATAATTGACATGGATCTCTTTTCCCTATAAGTAATATCTCTATTATTTTTCTTTGCAAAGATGAAATTCTTAAAAAAGAAGAAGAAGAAGAAGAATAAGAATAAGTAGAATTTGAATCGAAGATGTACAGAAAAATTTATTAAAAATTTACAGCAAATTACTAAAACGACCAAACCTAGATAATAAGTTAAACTTATGCAACTTGACTTGCTATAAAATTATTAGATAAGTGGTTTCCACTTTATTTATTAAAAATTTTTTAATTTTATTTTAATTTTTACCTACCTAATGAATTTGTGTATTATCAGGTTATAAGGATTTAACTGTTTGAGTTTGTTGTATACACAGAACTACTCAATTAAAAGATCAACTTGATATCAATCCCAATAATATCTTTACGACACATCCGAAAAAAGGATTGCCTCCTAAGTATAGGAGTGTCGAAGTAATAAACCCGGTGAGACCGGGGTCGATCCACGAGAAAAGAGATTTTAGCGCTACAAATTATAAGCTAAGCAAATACGATATGATGATTCAAAGAGATGACAAGATAATATCAACAAATATAGGGAAGAACAAGTTCGTAAATAATAAATGAGAATCACACAAGAGAAATTAACACAATAATAATGAAAGCTAAGGTTAGGGGATCCGCCCTTGATATTTCAAATAAGGATAAACAACCCATTTTAGTTATACGAATTATATTTGTTTCATTACCAATATTTATACCACTTCTTGTAAAAGGGTTCAAGCATCCAATGTGTCAATCACCATATGTCTACAACAAATCAAGGTTCCTAACTAGATTCTTATCAGTAAGAAAGAACCATACGACATCTAGAAAGGATCCAAGCATTTGATGTGCCAAGAATTATCTACAATGGATCAAGACCTCCACTTTACGAGTGGTGTCAAGATTGATTAAGAAAATAAATATAAATCATATAAACAACATAAGATTATGATTAATAAGCACATATTAAGGGTTAGAGAATCCTTACTCTCACATCACGGGTTTCACCTTTCACCTTAGTAAGAGAGAAATTAGAAAGACCTTATAAGAGAGAGAAAACTAATTACAAGAAAAAGGAAATTCATTAATAGCATTAAAACACAAGAGAGAAATACAATACAAGATCCCAGCAAGGCCAAGATGCCCTAATGGGTCACAAGGCACCTCTATTTATAGATACATTCAGGGGCAAACTTGTCAAATTACAAAAGAATAATTGTTAAATATTAGATGCACCAACTTTGATAATTGGGGTAATTAGGTGAACTGAATTTGACCACTGATTTTTACATTGAATATTTGATAATTTTAATCACATGTCTTCATGAAAATCGTAGATATTTCTCTCAGGTTTCTAGAACATCTTGATTCATATGATTTGGATATGTATTCTGAGAGATATTGTCAAAATACTGAGGCATGATCAGGCTAGGCTGAGGCTATAGATAGGTTCACTTCAAGCCCGATTTTGGTCCACTAAGAGCCCGAATTTGATGATACTTGTGAAATGAAATCTTGTAGATAATTGAATCAGCTTTCCAAAACATTAAGATTTACACCATTCTGAACTATAAATGGAAAGTTATGCCCATTTTACCAAACCTACGTCAAAACTGAAATTAAGAGAAAGTTAATTCAAAGGATATAAAGACTACAAATATGCTTAAGTTGATGAATTTAATGACACTATTAATGCAATATGATGAATTAAACTCTCATTAAGCATACATATTTAAGTGTTCATCACACCCCCCAACTAGCTTATTGCTAGTCCCTAGCAATTAAAGCGTTATTATTTAGAAGTGATTTATAGAATTTTACATCCAACGTGGTCATTATTGCACTTTCCTTGATTTTATCCAAATAAACAAACTCTCAACCGTTTTTTTTTTTTTAATTTTATAACTCATGTACCCTTCAGTCAAGATATCAATAAACCTTCTTTTTGTGCTCAGTCAACACATGACTATGGGGCTTATTAGAAAGAAGCCATATCGGTTCTAATATTTGTTAAGGCTAACAACCTTAGGTAAGGGGCATTTATTCATTTTATATATTTTTTTTCTCTTTTTTTTTTAAGGAATGTATCTTTAACCCATGTAGCGATCCTTAGGCTAATGGCTCCCAGACCAGTTGGCCTTAGGGCATTAGGTGTTAAGACACCCCTTCGAGCTTAATGACTCGGGTTGCCGATGCTTTATTTTTGCTTAGAAACTTGTGGATAGTGCAATGTTCAATCCCATTAAGCTTTCTCATTAATCCATGTAGCGAGCTTTGGGCCAATAGCTCCCAAACCAGTTGGTCTTAGGGTATTAGGTGTTGAGGCACCCCTCGGGCTTAATTGCTCGAATTAAGAGGCTACAAGACCAAACTTATCCACCATGTCTTTTCTGCGTTTTTTTTCTTTTTTTTGCGGCTTTTTTTTAAACACTTGCCCCTTCCTTTTGGTTTGTATCCTAACAAAACAAAAGTACCTCAAATATGTACAACATTTCATTTCGCCATCCCACATGCATGCATCAGGTGCATTGTTTGTTTTGAGGACAGGTTCGATGAATTCTTGCTTTAAGTAAATAACACACATTTATATAAATGATTCAGTTTTGTGAGAGTTCATAGATTTGAATAATTTCAAAGGTGGGAAAAGAAGTGGAGGACTTACCTTTTATAAAATTCAAGAATCAAGACTAAATAATATTAAGTTAGCTAAAAATGAGTTCACAAAATCAAAATAAAATGACAAATTGGTTAGAATGGGTTTCAAGAGTTCAAACTGGCCCTCCATACTCTGCCATTCCTGACCCAGAATGCATCTCAAGAGGATTTGAACTCCTTACACCGCACTTTGAATCTAATTACTAACTCACTTTTTTTTTTAAGAAAAAGAAAATTCAAGACACACTTATGTCTACTATCCTTCCCCCCCAACCAAATGAAACATTGTCTTCAATGTTTAAATGTAGAGAGATAAAGTATAGGAGACATTACCTGAAGCTTCTGTTATTCGAGAGAGATGAACTGAAAGACTCATAAAATAAAATGCTAAAAATAAAATAAAGGACAAGAATTTAAAATTGTAGTGCACAAATGCGAATGTTTATAGGTAGTTGTGACTATGGCTCACATCTTCCTCTGATTTTACGTCTAAAAACGACTTAACCATCTTCTATGAGTTGGGGATTTGCTTCTCATCCAATTTTCTTATAAACTGGCAAACAAGGTCATTTTGAGTCTGCATATCCAGACTATGAAGAAAGATTAGAGTTAGAACAGAAAAAGAAATGGACTTTAAGTTGAGCAACAGTTTTTTAGGAACTGAAAAACCGTAGGGGGGGGGGACTTTAAAGAGTCCGAGTACCGTATCCCTACTTGTGACCTGTGGGGAAACACGCAAATGCAAACACACGACTAAAATAAACTCACACAAATAAAATAAGAACAAACTAGAAATGATGGCAAAAATCAAGAATAAAAATGAAAATGAAAATATGGCACAAATTTGATTAGTCATGAAAAAAAGGCCAAAAGAGGAATCTCTTCGAAAGTATTTTACCACGGTAAAAAATATGCCATTGAGGTGGTACCTCTCTTTTTCCTTTATTTATAAGAATGGAAGAGATTACCACTGATTGAGTTTGTTTGTCGTTGAGGCATGCATTCTTGAGTGTGGATGTTTCTTCCTGCCTTTTTTCAAAGCATGGCTCCCAACTCTTAATCTCCTTCACCTGTACAAAATGAAGCAATGAGAATTCTTTAGAAGTAATGGGCTTTAGTTGCACACTTGGTTCAAGTGAACTAGTTAACCCAATTTCTGAAGGACTTGAAAAATTCTTATTCTGGACATAGTCTTCCATATTAGTTTTACTCCTATTAGCTTCCTCATTTTCATCGTGCTTGAAAAATTCATTAATGTCAAAATTTTGGTTAAGTTCCTTTGCATGATGACATAAGGGCATAAGTGAGGATTCGATCTTTTCCTTGTTATGTGTAGGTTTATTAACCTCTTCCTTGCCCTTTGAGATTGATTCATCATCTTTCTCATAAGGGTTAAGAATATGTTCAACCTTACCATCGTGAAGAGTACTTACCGAATCTTCATCTAGATGTT